>JAFCIZ010000011.1:617500-1125000 GCA_017871115.1 Cunninghamella blakesleeana
ATAACATTAACAATGAATTGTTATATTTGACTTTATTTATATCTATTTCTCAAATAGCCAGAAATAGATGGTACTCTATTGGTAATTATATTTTTTATAAATATATTTTATTCTAAGTTCTTGGATTATATTATTATACGAAAACTAATATCACCTCTCTCTATCTCCAATTCTGAAATAATAAGCTTGTAGATGATCTTCAGTTTTATGTAGATAAAGAAAAAAATATAGGATATCAATTTATCGATGGAACAATAGATATGAAATCGTTAGCTTCTACTTTAAATATGTTTACAAATAATGGTTCAACAAGTGGTACGGAAACACGCTCGTCAAATAAAGTAAGTCGATAACAATAATAATGATAATGATAATGATGGAAAATTAGAAAAAATGAAAGAGAATCACACAAATGGAACAATATGTTTATTTATTTACATAGACTATGCAAAGTATTATGCTTCACCATCAAAGTTCTACAACACGCGGATTTCTAATTATGCTTCTTACCTCACATTTGGTTATTGTAAGTATATTTTTTACCTATTCTTGAAAGTAAAATAAAAAAAAAGCAAAATAAAAAGAAATTAACTAAAAAAATTAAATATATATATATTCACATATATGTATATTTACGTCTATACATTAAAGCCAATACTACCTTCGACTTTACTCTCTAATGAAATACTATCGGCCTTAACTATTTTACATCAAGCCAAGCAAGGTATTTATACACATTTAGCACAATTTATTACACAATGTTGGAAACACTGGGATATATCGGTACCGCATTCTATTTTTGAAAAAAAGGATGCAGAAAATCGACGTGAGAGAGAAAGATTAAATGCTCAAGTAACAGGGTGGTGGGGACCAGCTAAAGGGGTACCGTTAATGGTCTTTGTAGTGAATAATATTTATATACCAAATGTAGAAAATACCAACAGGACCACCTTACCAGTCTTTTTAAAAAAATTACAAGAATCTTTACAAATGAAATTAAAAACTATTTTTCGCTCCATTCGCCTTATTCAATTGCCGGCTGATAATAATAATCACCACTCTTCCTCTTCGTCATCTTCTAGCCATCATCATCAACAACAACAGCAACAACAGCTTGAATTTAAATCTTTATTTTGTCTTCCAATGAATCAGCAACAACATCAACAACAGCAACAACCATCTTTTATACATGTTATACCTTCCATGCCAGCCACTATTGAATCTGTCATGTTGTCTAAAACAACAACAAAGACTTTAAAAAAAGAAACAAAAAATGAAAATGAAAATAAAATTGGAGTAGAAATGAAAAAAGATACCAATCAATCAATTATTTTAAATGATATCAATCAATGGATTAATAATAATAATAATAATGATAATTTACCTTTATTCCACAATCAGGAATCATCACCACCATCAACCTCATCTTCATCTAATACAAAAGAAATAACTAATAAATATCAAGTTGGATTAATATTACAAGATCATCGATATAAATTATTAAATCAATTTGTGAATCATTGGATTAAAACAGCACAATCAAGAAATCCTATGCATATTCAAGTCTTGGCTTCTTCTTCTATGCATAAAAGAAATCCAGATATAAAACAAACGCATGTTCCTTTACCAACTAGTTTACAATTTTTTTCAGCATTAGTTCCGTTGATTTCTCTTGTTTATGGTATAAGATTCAGTGAAGGCAATATAGATGATTTTATTCGAAGGGCTATTATGGAAGATAATAAGAGCACGAAAGGAATGGTACAACAAATTGAAGTTATTTTAAAGAAAAAAATCAAAAACGCTTTGGAAATTGAGAAAGTTTTTTCTAGAAGGTAAATAAAGAAAGGAAAATAAAAGAAGGAAGAATAAAACTATACACCTGAAAAATGGGAGTAGCTTATAAACTATTTTTCTTTTTTTCTTTTTCTTTTTTTTATGTTATAAGCCATTCAATAGATGTTTTGGAAAAATGTCTTGATATTTATCAACAAGATTTACCACCATATTATACTCAGCAATATCATATTAGTAGAGTAGGTTATAAATAAAAAAGAGAGGAAAAGAAGTAGCGAAGGATATATATAAATGCTCGTTATTGTTATGATTTATATTAATATATATATATTAGCGTGAAAATATATTACGTTTATATAAAACTTTATCGCGCGGTCCTTTAGCTGCCGATTTTGGATTGAAATTAGAAAGAGAATGTGATTTTATATGGAAACAAGGAAGACAAAGTTGTGAAGCAATAAGTTTAACCAGAAAAGTGTGTAGATTAAAGGTAAGGGAATAATTGCAACAGTAACAATACTAGAAATAAAAATAATAACAATATGTTTATAGAAAGGAGTATAGTAATACTTTTTTTTTACTCAAAAATAATATATATATATATGTATTATATATATATAATAGTTAGGACATGATATACATGAAAAAACAACAGAATATAAATCAAATGAAATGGATTATGATGAAATTACACGCAATGATCAACTATTAAACGACCCAAATAAACACAACTCTGGTTACAATTTTACACATGCTTGTACTTGTGGAAAAACACAAATGGCAAGGGATGATCCATTTGATTTAAAGGTAAAAATAAATAAATAAATAAATAAAATAATAATATAATATTAATAATAAAAATAGGAAAGAGAAATAATATATTATCATTAATATGTATTATATTACAATTATAAATATAGGATGCTAATTATGGATTTTATAGAAATTTTACTTGTTGTATGGCATTTGACGAAAGAAAAGCTATTGATTTAAAAAAATCACAATTTAAAAAAGATTTCCAACATGAACTTGTTTATCAAAAAGAGACGATTCCTGAAAATGATACGGCCTTAATTTACCTTGGACCTGCCTCCATTTATAGAAACACCGTTGGTTTAGAACGTTATGAAGGGTTTACCACCAATACAAATTATTTATTACCATGGAATTTAACTACTGTAGCAGAACTTCAAGCGAGACTATCCAATACAAAATTAGAAGAGGAACATCATCAACAGAACAAGTATTTAAAACAAGAGCAAATCTTAAATACTGAGTGGCCTGAGCTTGGAAAAAATAATACAAACTCTAAAGGTAATATATTTACATCATTATTGTTATAATAGCCATAATTATAAAACTCATTTCATACACAAATATTCTTCTTATATATACATATAGTTATATTAGGGAAACCAAACACAAAATCAGCAACATCATCTACTGTAGCTAATAATAACAATACACCCATAGATGCTTTTCCTTCACTTGAATCGACAAAAAAGGCACCTATATTACCTATCCCTAATCCACATTCTTCTTTACACGATCAATCACAACAACAACAACAATCATCATCATCTCATTTAGACCAAAGGCCTAAAATAAAAGAGGAACGTAGAAGAGAAAGAAGGAGACATGAAAGAAGATTAGAAGGACAAATTCGAGGATTTCTTGGTGCAGAATACGAATGTCCTCGTGGTCACCGATTTCTTACTTGTGGTGATGGTAGAGTTTGTAAATTAGGCCATAAAGGCCATCCTAAGGTAATAAAAAATTTAAAAGTAAAATAAATAATGATTCATATTAAATTAAAATCATTTTTAATAATTGCTCTAATATACTTATTTTTGTTTTATTTTTACTACTTAGCAACATGCCAATTATTTCATTCATCAAGATATACCACTCTACGCATTATGTCCATGTAATTTTGCTGATTATATTCATAAAGTAGGTTCAAAGCTAAATACAGATATAATCGCCCAACTATTAAGAATCTATATTGTTACACCAGATGCTGATGTTGGTATTTCAATGCAACCAAATGTCAAGGTAAAAAAAAAGAATACACTTGTTGATATATTGCTTTATTTTTATTTTTACAATTTTAAAAACAATACGATATTGAAGAAGAAGGAAGTATTAAATTATTTTGTATTATATTAGATTCAGCTACCAGAAACTGATGAAGTAATAGATTATAATTTTGGAATAGAAAATGCATTTATGATTCCAAGAAATAGTATGTATGTGTTACGGTTGCCTTTTATCTACCGCCATCCTATTACGCAACAAGCCATAGATTTAGATATTGAAAAGAAATTAAGACATGCTATTTTTGAAAAAGATTGTTTTCAATTTCATTTTCCAAAGTAAAAGATAATTATTATAAAAATAAAAATGTACATTTATTATTATATTTACTTATCATTGCTATTATTATTATTAAAATACATGGTATTTTTTTATTGTTTTATTTATTTATTTAATTTCTAATTTATGTTTAATACATAACGATCATCAGTAAAATAACAGGATTCTATAATTTTATCTTTTGAAGAGAAATCTAATTTTAATCCATCAAAAGCAGGTGCGATTTTGATATCCTTTTCATTTAGTAAATGTTGTTCTAATTCATAATGATCCATACGATGTGAAAAACCAACCAAAAATGTTTTTAAAGGATTAATTTCACGAGTTGCTATTAGTGCATCATCTAATCCAAAATGAGATGGATGGGTTGTACCATCTAGATTTTTTTTTTTTTTTAAAAAAAAAAAAAGGTGTGTGAGTAACATGAGTATATTATTATATACATCAATTTATTAATTTTATTTTTTAATTACTTACATTTTAAACAATCCAATACTAAAATATTTGTTTTTTCTTTTTTAATTCTATCCATTGTTTCCTTGGGAATATGATTTGTATCCGATATATAAGTGACACCATGGAATTGAAATCCATAAAAGATGTATGGTTCTTTTGTTGTAAAGTAAATACCATGATGTACTATGTATATAATGAAATCATGAATATATATTGATCATTTTATTCATTCTTTTATTTTAATATATATATGTATGTATGTATAACTGCATATATATGTATATATTACCTGGTAATGGTTCTAGTGTTAATCCATGTATAGTAAATTTAGCAAGAGGATCTAATAAATGAAACTTGAATGTAGCTACATCTCCACCACCTATATATATATATATATATATATGCATATAATTTTTAATATATCATTGATTTTTTTTTTATATTATTATGATTATTATTATTGATTACCAGTTGCTAAACTAGAATTGACAAGAAAAGGGTATGTATTCCCTACTGTTTCCATTGTTTCTTTGGTTAAATAAATATCCACCTTGTCTTGTATAGAATTTCCTAAAGTTAAACTTCTTAAATCATCCAATCCTGATATACTATCCAAATGGCCATGAGTTAATATAACTGCATCGATCTGTCGAATTCCATACATTGGAAACAAATTAATAGAGCTTTCTGAATAAACAAATAAAAAGTATAAAAAGAGTATGTCAACCAATGTACACAAGGCATTCTTTCCTTTTTTATTTTTCGTAATATATACATTCTTTTTTTTTTTTCCTCACTTTATCTTTTCCTATTAAATATATATCTATATACATTATATTTATCATACCATAAAAAGTTTTTCCACAGTCAATAATTATTGTACTATATTGTTTTACATAGATATAGAATATAAAGTTGAAATATAGATATCAATAAAATATATGTCTTTTATACTATATTTATTTATCTAATTGTTCTATTATTATTACCGTAAACGGTGACCAGGAGGATCATTATGATCACGAAAACGTATAGCAATTGAGACGTTATTCCGTCTATTTTTTCTACCATCTGGTGTCATTGAAGATAAACAAGATTTACAAGATTGCTCAGGGTTCGTCAAGCAAGTTACATTAGGTGTACATGAAGAACAACCTGTTCCTAAAAAGATGACTTGTTCTAAAGTTGCCATATTTCTATGTATTAATATATGTATGTATGTACCTATGTACGTATGTATTTATTTATGTATGTATGTATGTATGTGTGTATGTATATATATATTTATACATATGTATGTATATATATATTTATATGTATTTATATATATATATATATTTATCTATATATATATAAATAAATAAATACCAAGCAAAAAGGAGAAAAGAGTCTTAAAAATTGGTGGTTTTCGTCTAGTAACAAAAAAAAAACCGGAATTTGAAAAACAAAAAAATAGTGCTTCACTCGTTTTTATATACGTAATAAAAAAAAAGTGGGTATGTATCAAATCTATAGAGTCATTATTATTAATATTATTATCAAAGTTATTATTTCATTATAAAAGAAATGATTATATAAATATAAACTTTTTTTTTCTAGTTTTATAATTATACATAATAATAATAATGGTTCCATAACGAAAGGTTCCTGCATAATAATTATGGCTGATCATTTTAAAAATATTCCATTAAACCTTTTTTTTTCCTTAAATACACCTTTTTTCTATATATAAATCCCACGAAAGATATACGTATATTTCAAAAAAAAAAAAAAGCAAATACACACATACTTACATTTACATATAAACTAAACTATTGCCTAATACAAAATACCCAAGTTGAAGCCTCTATGTATTTGATTTACAAGTAGTATATTATTTAAACTTTAGGGCGATTTTAAATAATACTATAAAAATACTTTTTTTATTACCATATTTATATAAAAAAAAAAGAAAAATCTTTGGTTCCATTAGTATATTAAAAAGTGTACGACTACAAGATAAATTGGGCTTGTTACTATCATTTAAACTACGTACGTATTACATTGGCTTTATATTATTATTATTATTATTCAAGATGCTGTAAAAACATCATTATTCTTATGCTTTCTACTATGATAATACGAAATGATAATAAGGTTCTCTATATAAGAAATTAATGACGAAGAATAGGAAATATATATTAGATTGATTATGTTTGTTTTACGTAACAGATGATCTTTTTATTTTATCTTCCTATAAATAAACTTTTATATATATATACCTGGTTTTATTGACATTCTTATATTTGTATCATGTGTGTAACGACTACCCCACTCTCTCTCTCTCTTTTCGACTGTTTACTCTCACCCGCTGAAATCATGTTTTATATAATTTGACTTTTTCAATTATTTATTTATTTGTTACTAAAACATATAAAATCAATTTTATAATAAATAAATAAAAAGTGAGAGAGTAAAAGGAAGAAGGGGAGGCTTAATCTTTTTGCATTCTATTTATCTTTTTTAAAAAAAATTTATCCGAGGATAGAAAAATAGTAACAAATAGTATTTCCTTATTTTATAAAATAATGATGATCAAAAAGAAAAAAAAAAAGTATAATATCAAAGTAAGTTTTATATAATTTACTAGTAATTTCATAGTGAAAAAGTCTAATGAGTCAGCGAGTCATTTTTTTTTTTTAAAAAAAAAAAATCCCTTTATTTCTCCTTTTAATCCTTTTTTTATTATTATTTATCACCTTTATTTCCAAATGAATGGAGACGCACATGACCTTCTATATTAAGACTACATTGTTACACTTGTAAAAAATATAGTTTGCCGTTTTAAGTATATTAAAAAAAAAAATTGGAATGAAAAGAATAGGTGACAGTTCCTTTATTATGAAAATCGAATAATAAGAATTTATTAAAATTCAAGGTTAATCGGTATTGATTCATTTAACAGCGACTTCTTATTCTTTTTTACTATTATTATTATGATTATTATATTAATGAAAATTAAAAAACCCAATATACGTATTTAAAAACAAAGAAGCATTTTCAATTTAAAGTTTTGGTGAAATTCAAAGGAGTGTGTTTGTGTGAGTGTGTGTGTGTAAAAAAAAGATATAAAAATAAAATAAAAAATTTCCTTTTTATTTTCTCTCTTTTTTCTTTCAACTTTTTCTTTTTTCTTTTTATTATTATTACTATTCTCTATTTTAAAAATGACGGATATACATCAATTGCCATATGATGTTATTGTTCAAATATTAAAATTATCGAGTATTGATTTAAATACCATATTACAATTTATTGAAGCCTTTCCACAGTATAGACCTTTGGGTATTTACGTACTAAAACAGGACCGATTACCAAATATGTATCTACAAGCTATTACAGATCAAGAAGGGAAAAGACAATATATGACCCAATTTCAATTTCATCAATTATCAACCAATGATCAGGTTGTATTTATTGCAAAGCAAAATGATATAAAAAAGAGATATATTTCAAACATCACAAAGGCTGCTCGCCCTCAATTAAAAAATATTACTATTCATTATCACCATCAACAGCAACGCCAATCTTTTATCACTTCAAAAAGAAATCTCCACCACGCTTCAAAATACTCTCTTCAATCCTCGACCTCTTCTTCTTCTTCATCATCCTTATGCTCTTTATCCTCTTCGACTTCTTCTTCGACTTCTTCCTCGACTTCTTCATGTTCCTCTTCCTCTTTTACTTCTCTAATTCAATCTCATTCACTTTCTTTAAAACATGGCCTTCATACTATTTACCCTCATCACTATAAAAAATCAAATATGAAATGGCAATACAGTTATCATGTTAGTAATACCAATGAAACCATTGAACCTTGGGTATTATATTCACCTGATCAATTCTTGACTTCGCCCGAATCGTCTTTTAATAACAAGAATAAAAACAAGGAAAAGAGAAAAGAAAAGAAAAAAGATGATATGAATATATCTCCTTTATGTATTACTGTTCCTCTTAGCCTTTTAATCTCGCATTCCCAGCAAGATAAATCTTCTACTTCCTCTATTTGGTATTCAAAATGTTTCAAGGTGATGAAAAAATGTATTCCTTATGTTTAAATCTCTTTTCTCTTTCTCTCTCTCTCTCTCTTTTTTTTTTTTTTATTTTCCTTACCTATTGTAATGCTTTTGTAAATATATTTTATATACCTTTTTATTTTCCCTTTTACTTTTCGTTGTTATTTTTTCTTTTATTCCTTGTTCAATAATAAATAATTCATTAATATATTTATTTTACTTTTATCAAACGAGTCAAAAAAAATATTAAATAAAAACAGTAAATGATCATTTTTGTTAGGAGAGTAAAAAAGTTCAATATAATTTATTTAATGAATAACTATCCTTTTTTTTTTTTTTGGCTCCCCCTTCTCCTCCTCCTCCTGAATGAGTGAATAAAAGTGTGTCTGCCACTTTATGGTAATTTAAAAAAGAACCTAGATTTTAATATCCTATTTTTTAAACTGAAAACATTAAAAAAAAAAAAAATGTCAATCGATATTTAATTTGGTTTACAATTCTTTTAGCTTAGTCTATTTTCAAGGAAACAATCAAATAACAATAAAAAATAAAAAATGGCTTCTTTCCATTTTTGGATACCAGGTTATAATTTACTTTTTTAAAAAATAAATTTCATTTTTTTTTTCTACTCCACATATATCTAATTTTTTTTCTTCTTTTTTTTATTTTTTCCTTCACTTGATAATATAATATAATATATATAATCATATTATATATTTTTATATATGTATATGTATATATATATTTATTCTCCATTCTTTTAACCTTCTCCATTCCTTTCCTTTTCTTTACTTTTTAAGTTTTATTAATCTATCGATCAAGTAACTTATTTATATTTATATATATATATTTATAAAATATATTATATACATATACATAATTAAAAATAAATAAATAATGTCTACTTACGGATGGTCAGATTCCACTACAACCTCTGATTCTTTTTCTTCTTCTTTTTCACCTTCACCCCAGAGTTCCAAATCAACACCTATTCATTCTTCTCCTATAACTTATTCATCATCTCAAAAATCACCACCTCCACCTTTACCAACAGTTGGGGAACGACGACAATCAAAAAATAATAAAAAACCAATGTTAGTAGTATATCCTAAAAAAAACCATCATCAGTTTCACCATGAAGGACTTCATAATAATACCATTGATGGTTTACTTTTAGCATCACCACCTCCTACTGCTACAAAATTACCTACAAGTGAAATGTTAAAAATGCCAAGATTACATCAAACGTTTTATTTCAAAGCCCCTTCGTCAAGCCAGCTACCCTCTCATAAAGTTGGATTTGCTGAATATGGTGATACAAAAAATGGATATCCTACTTTTGTATTAGGAGGACATGGATGTACTCGTTTAGTGGGAATTATGTTTGAAGAAATAGCGCAACAACATGGATTAAGAATGATTTGGCCAGAACGACCTGGGTATGGATTATCAGAAGAAGTCAACCCTTCTAAATTAAACGTATTAGATTGGGTTCAAGTCATTATTCAGTTGGCAAACCATTTAAATATTACGACATTTAGTATTATTGCTCAATCAGTAGGAACCGTATTTGCTATGGCTATTGCTCATTTATACCCATCTAGAATTCAAGGGCCTTTGTATTTAATTTCTCCCTGGGTATCAACACAACAAGCTGGAACATTTAAATGGACTCGTCGTTTACCCGCTCGTTTAGTTACTCGAACGTTATCTTTTACAATGGATATCATGTGGCTATTTAATAATAATAACAATAATAACAATAATCTATCTTTTAATAAATCATCATCATCATCGTCGTCGTCGTCGTCTACACCAACAATGAATGGTATGACAACCCCTCCTCAATCACCTATTCAACATCGTAATTTATCAAAAGAAGAAAAAGAAAAAGAGGATGAAGACGAAGATGAAGAAAATGAATTTTTAGCATCATTGGAAAAGGAAAAGGAAGAAAATATACAAACAGATATCCCACCTCACCGTCCTTTACGGCACATGGTTCGTCCAAGACATGTTACTTTATATGTAGCCATGAATAAACTAAGAATGCAGGAACCTTATCATCAAGGT
Source organism: Cunninghamella blakesleeana (assembly GCA_017871115.1). Taxonomy (NCBI): domain Eukaryota; kingdom Fungi; phylum Mucoromycota; class Mucoromycetes; order Mucorales; family Cunninghamellaceae; genus Cunninghamella; species Cunninghamella blakesleeana. The sequence goes on from JAFCIZ010000011.1 coordinate 628,258, forward strand.
CAATTAGGAGATGTTTTAGTTGCTTTAGAAAAATATCATTCTTTTGGATTTCATTATAATCAAGTGTTTGTGGCTGTATCTGCTGTATGGGGTGAAAAGGATCAATTGATTCCTCAACGGGCTATTGATCTTTTAGCAAATCAAGTTCATGACATTCGACTGAAAATTTTGGATGGAGAAGCTCATGATTTAATTTGGAAGGAAGGTGTTATGGCTTGGGCTATTCGTGGGATTGGGGAACGTTGGCGAAGTCGACAACAGCAACAACAGCAACCTCGTTGATGTTGTTTTATTATTATTATTATTACTATTATTATTATTATTATTATTATTTATTTATTTTATTTTAATTATCACTTATTATTATTATTACTATATATTATTATTATTATTTAATTCATTATTTATATATTGTTACTATTTATTATAACTTATCATTTATTTGTTTTATACCCTTTCTATCTCTTTTTCTATCTTCCATTTAATTAAAATCTTTAATCTTTATGTTTTTCCAGTATATGTGTATTTCTTTATTTCAGTAATAAAAATAATATTAATAATAATTAAAAAAAACCTTTTTGAAATATTTATTTAATTAGAGTAAAGAGGTAAAAGGAATTTCGCTTGTGTGTGTGCTTGTTCTACGCCTAATCTTTACCAAAAAAAACCTTTCTATAAATGATTTTTAAAAAAATTAAAGCCCGTATTTTTTATTTTTATTTTTATTTTTTTTCTTTCACTTTCCTTGTTTTATATAAATGGGATCTCACCTTTATATATCTTCAGACGAGGGAGAACAAGATCATTCACCCTTCACCCGTTTACCTACTTATCCAACCGATGATGATGATGAAGTGGAAGCTTTAGATCTACCTAATATAAATAATCGATTTCAACAACGTTTATTACGGGCACAACAATTGGCAAATGAAAAAGAAATAGAAAAAGAATTAGTAAGTACATGACTGTATATATATGAATTTATTTACGCTTCTTTATTATTATTATTATTATTATTATTATTATTATTGCTATTATTATTATTGTTGTTATTGTTATTCATAAAACTTTCTTTTTTAGTCCAATTATAAAAAACATCAAGATTCAACATCGTCAAAGACGACAAGTAAAGAGCTCAAAAAAGAATATAACAAGTTAAAACAGGAATTAAAACAAGCAGAAAAAGAAACAGAATTATTAAGGGAACAAGTTCATCATTGGAAAGAAAAAAGAAGAAAACAAGCTTCATTAATGAATTTGACACCAAAGGAACGAGCTGAAATGGTAGCTAATCAAGATAATGAAAGAGTAACTAAAAATGACGTGGATACACTATTGTAAGTGATGACACACATGAACAAACAGAAAGAGAAAAAGAAAGAGATATAGAACGATTATGATGATGATGATTTTTAATAACAATACAGCTTATCATTATTATTACTAACGTTTATTTATTTTATAGTGATTACTTTTTTGAATTAGCCTTGACACCATTACCAAGCAATTCCATGGATAATGCGGATATGCCTACGTTTATGAATAATTATAAAGAAATGAAAGAAGAAGCATTAAACAGCCCAACAATACAGCAACAAGCTAGTTTCTCTCATATTAAATTTACAGAAATGGAAACATGGTATGACGAAGATGTGATTGAATACGATTTAGCAACAAGGCATAGTCGATTAGTGGGGAAATCATATGATAGTCCTTTTAAAATTACCTATGATATTGCTCCTACATTAGATATTGTCAATTTAGACTTTGAATTGGATCCTGATTTAAGTTTAGATGCTACCGATATTTTACAAAGGTAAGTTAAAAATTATAATAATGATATATACAAGATAATAAAAACTTTTTTTATCGAATATATATTCATTTTTTCACTTTTTTTCTTATATACATATATGTTAATTAGAATTAAAATGGATTGTAATTTATTAATGTTATTTCGGTTAATAAAACATTATGGAAGATTAAAATATGATATGCAACACACATTTGATTTCCTTATCTCCTATTATACCTCAACAGAAATACATGTAACTCGAGAAGGTGAAAATGCTTTACTATTTTCTGGTCCAATGTAAGTTTAAAAATAATATTCTATTTATTAAGTAATTTATTAAAAACATAAATAATCATTTAATTGTAATCTTATTATTATTATTATTATATTTATTTTTAAGATTCGATGATCCAAAATTAACTTTATCATGGAAATACGAAACGTTTACTAATTACAAAAAGGAAGATGTGGATGTTAATATTTGTGAACAAGTAATTCCTTTGGTACAATTAACTATGGATGCACCATGTAAGCTTTATAATATATATATATATATATATATATATATATTCGTTGATGTTTTTTTCTTATTCTTGATATCAATATGCGTATTATGATGATGATGATGATGGTAATTACTTTGCTTTTATTTATTTATATCTAGGGAAATCAGAAAAACTCCATAATTTAATGATTCAAATACCTGAAAGATTTCGAAAACTTGCTTCTGAACAAGGTGTTATTATTGCTACTCAAATCATAGTAGGCGCTGTACTCATTGAACCTTTACGTAAAAGGAGCCAAACTAATGTACAATAAAAAAAAATGTATGTATATGTATATATATCTTTATATAAATAAGTAGAAGAAAAAAAATATGTATTTTTATAAACAAAGTAAACGGCATTAAATAAAAAAAAGAGCTCTTTAAAATATAATCGTTTTTTCCTGCACTTTTTCATTCTATGATTTAAAGACTCGTTTTAATTTTTTTAAAACTCCTCACAGCTTTTTCAAAAACAACAAAAAAAAACTATTTCCTTTTTTTTTTCTTCCTCTCGATATTCTTTTCTTCTTTTTTAAATACAAATATTATTACTTATAAATAATTAAAATATGGATTTTCAAAATCGAGTTGGAAGTAAACATCGTGGAGGTGGTATGGCTAGTGCCTCCGAAAGCAATGTAGATAGACGAGAACGACTTCGAAAGTTAGCCATGGAAACTATTGATATTAATAAAGATCCTTATTTTATGAAAAATCATTTGGGGTCATATGAATGTAAATTATGTTTAACATTACATAGTAATGAAGGATCCTATTTAGCACACACTCAAGGAAAAAAACATCAAACCAATCTTGCTCGTCGGGCAGCTAAAGAAGCCAGAGAATCCGCAACATTCCAACCACCTGTAGGACCACCTAAACCACAATCATCCGCTCATAGCAAAAAATCCACCATCATTAAAATCGGTCGACCCGGTTATCGCGTCACTAAGATCCGTGATCCAACTACTCATCAATTAGGGATGTTATTTCATATTCAATACCCTCATATTGCTGAAAATGTTATACCACGTCATCGGTTTATGTCTGCCTATGAACAACATGTGGAAACACCTAATAAAGGTCATCAATATCTTTTAATTGCTGCTGAACCTTATGAAACCATTGCTTTTAAAATACAAAGTAGGGAAACCGATAGATCACCAGGAAAATTTTGGACTCACTGGGATCAAGATTCAAAACAATTTTCTATTCAATTCTTTTTTAAACAAACTATTTCTACATTTGAAGGAATTGCTAATACAACAATAGCTAATACATTAAAAACTGCATCGCCATCAACAAAAACACCAACTAATACAAATACAACAACAGCAAATAATAATACAAATGACTCATCTGCACCTACAACTGCAACAGAGACGGATAAGGATAATGACACAAATATGGATACAAATGTGGAAACAAAAACGTCAGCATAATCTTGAATAGGTTACATTGTATTTCAAATTATATTATTAATAGTAGTAAATAATAAAAATCATTCTTAAAAAAATTATATACATATACAAAACAACTAGAGGAAAAAGAAGAAGAAATAATAGTAAAGAAAACATTATTTTTATTAAATAGATTATTTTTTATATCAGGCTGAACATTATCTATTTGTATATCTATTAGTTTTCTTGTATTTCTGCTTTCTCCTCTCTAAATAATATATGAATAAAATTTTAATTTTTTTTCTTTTTCTTTTTTCTTTTACTCTCTCTTTTTCGTTATTGAACTACATTCATTAGAGTAAAAACATATATTCGTTCCTTTCCTTGATCACATTCCACTATAATATAAATAAAAAAAACCACCTCTAATGTCTATAATGTTTAGCTTTATCAAATATTCAAATTACCTTTTGGCTATAGTGTTTTTTTTATTTATTTATTTAAATATATATCATTACATCATTTCATAATACAATATATGTGTCAAAACTAAATAAAAAATATACAACCTATTTAAATGTAAAATAATTACAATAGCTGTATAAATCCCAGTTTTTTATTTTTTCAATTCCTTCCATTATTGATTTAAATAAATATTTATATACTATGTAGTGGATACATATTTTATCTTTTTAAAAGTCTAATTTTACTTTATTAATTTATTTTATTTTATTTTTTTAAAAAAAACATATCTATATAGTTCATCTATGGTCTTTTTAATTTAAACTATTTATTTATAATCTTTTTTTTCTAAAAAAAAGATTAAAATGTATTATTTCCAAACAGGTTCCTCCCACACCTCAGTATCCTCTAAACCATCCGTCCACTGGGCTTTTAGTTTATTTAAAATTTGGTCCTTTTCTACAAACCGATCTCGAAGCCATTTGGAAAGCTCTTCTTCATCCATAGGTAACTCATCAATAGTATATCGTCTAATATGCACATGAAATTGATATTCTGGAGATAAAGTGTCTATATGTATCCTAATTAAATTGGGTGCTTCATTAAATGGTGCATTTGGTTTTTTATGACGGTAAGCAATTGTAAAATCTATATATAATAAAAAAATGAATAAGAGTAGATGGCATACTATGTATATATTTATACATTTACTAATAATGAATTATTACCATAAATATATTTGATATGGGAACGTCTAAAATGTTGTACACAAGTAATAAATCCTCTTGTTCTTGGTAATAATACATTTTCTGTTACTGTATAACCATGATCGCGTGCAAATGATTGACACTATATATATATATAAAAGAAATGTTTATATTATTATTATTTTTTTGATTGACTGAATTTTTTTTTTTTTTCTTGACTTACCAGGGCTAATTTTTGAGGTGTACATCTAGACCCTTCTACATAATTGATAATCCATGCAGGTGTATTGTACTTTTTTATACTTGCAAATGCTTTATTTATTTTAGTTTGATCTTGAAGCCAATTTCGTTTAACAAACACAAATCCTGCAAGCTAAATAAATAATAATAAAGTCATTAATGATAATTTGATATTTAATTTAATTCTTTTCATTTATATTTATACTTTATTTATATATCATACCCACATACCCCAGCCAAAGAATGGTAACTAATTTGAAAATAGAAAATAACAAAATAATCGTCAATCAATATCTTTTTTTTTTTGGAGAATGTAAATTTATTTTTTCTTCCTTCTCATTATACATTACCCATTTTATTGAATCCTTGACAAAATACTAGTTTTAATAATAATAAAACCAATAGTAATAATTAAATAATTAATACAATATAAATATAAAAAATACCAATATATATATATATATATATCCTTACTTACTTTACAGTTATCAAGCATTTTTCTTCGTAAAGCTACTGAATGAATCATATAATAATCCGACCAAGATCTATGATTGCTAATGATTAAAGCTGAATCGTGATCATGAATACGATCTCCCGAGAAAGTTATTTTTCCTTGTTTTCTTTTCTAAAAATCATTTTTTTTTTTAGTGTCTGTGATTGTGCATGTGTATTTTTTCACAAAAAGTCCTAGTAAATATAAATATATTGAACTTACTTCAAATACATACTATATATATAATAAAATAAACATGTATAAAAATACAATTATACATTAAGATTATCAAAGGGTATCTATAAAAATATCATTATTTCAATTCATTTAAATCTTACCTGCATAGTTTTCCAAACTGTACCAACAATAAAAGAATTAATTTGAATAAGTAATGAAGGTGAAAAAGGACCAACTATTAAGGAAGGTATTTGAAGAAAGTGGAATACTCCACCCAAGCTTATTTTTTATAAAAATAACCATTAATATAAACCTATATAAATAAATAGTAATATTATTTCAATATATAATTTACCCAAATAAACCTACACCATAGAATACACCTTTGCTAACTTTTGACAGTGTACTAACTATAATCATTAGAAAATAAAGTGCGAAAAAAAAAAAAAAAAAAAAAAAGGAAATAGAAATGGGGTGGAGTAAAAAATTGACCGATTAAACTTTAAATTTTTTTCGACTTCTAAATTTGGATAATGCTTCTTTTATTATGGTTTTTTTGGAACAATAAATAGAAAACATACGTAGCCTATATTATTTGAACATTATAGTATTTATTTATATAAATTATCAATGAAATACTACCTCTATATTATAATTTTTCAATGACAACTTACACGTACACTATTATTATAATGCTATTTAGCTAAAGTTTGATCCAACAATGCTTTTAAATAGAATTTATATTCAAATAAACGTATTTTTTATTAATATTTTAAATATATTATTATACTAAAAATAAGAGAATAGGTAAAACTAGTTATTAATGTTTCAAACCCCTAAAAAAAGATAGATTATATAGATATAATGATAAAGATTATTTTAATAAGAAAATGCATCAGCCATAGGATCAGGAGTTTGATGCATGATATTTTCTCTTTGTTTTTTCTTTTCTTCGAAACTAATATTATGTTTTGCTTCATATTGTCTAATATAATCAGATGGGATCTGGCCGTCTCTTGTAAAGCTCATCATCAATTGAGGTTCACCTAAAGGTAAAGCGTCGCCACGATCAACTTGCCATAGATGCCATGTTTTACCATAGGTGTTAACCAAATGTTCCATTTCTTTATGTTCAGCTTTATCACCGATAGCCTTTGGCACTTTACTACCGAAAGGCATAAAAAGAGTACCACTTTTCACTTCATAGACATGCGAATGCCAGTATTTCTTTTCATCAGCAGGTAAAGAATCAAATAAATTTTTTGTGATGATATATTCAATGCCAATGATTTTAGCATTCTCTGTATTGTTATCGTAAATAATACATTGATGCATATCGTCAGTGGAATGAGAGCAATAATGATGTGATTCTACAATACGTTTTGGATCATTGGCATAATAATGCAAACCACATACATGCTGCTGGATTTGATTAACGGGTGTGAAATGTTGTAAGGATTCACCAGCTGTATCAAAGATTTTGCTTACAAAGGATTTTTCTTGTTTTCCTGCCATTTTTATTTAATTATTAATGAATATATATATATATATATATATAAAAGAAAAGAAGAAAATGAAAATAAAAAAAACTTGATTTAAATATTTTTTTTCTTTTTTTTTTTGAGTCAAATAAAAACTTTAGTCTTTATTTTTTTAATGCAAAACTTTGAAATAACGTCAAGATTATGTGATAAATATGACGGTTTGTGATGGTAGAGTCTTTTAGTATATGTTTTAGTTTGTATACTAAACCACAGTGAAGATAATTTTTATGAAACAAATACAAAAAAGTGAACAAGAGTATGTTTTTTAATCATTTTAAAAAATGAAATAATGTACCAAAAAAATAATACTAAAATATAAATAATACATAATAAATTGAATAAACCATGGATTTATATGTATTACATTTTTTAGTTAGAAAATAAAGGTTTCTAAAATACATAGCTTGGCTAAAATTAGTTTTGCATTGGGATAAATCCACGCATTAATTGATTATTTAAGCTAGTTTGTTTTTGGTATCTTTTTTTTATTTTTTTGGGAAATCTAGTTTAAAAAGCTACTAAACTGTAACGAATTGATCAAGGAAAAATAATAGGAAAAGAAAATTATTATTTAAAAAATAGAATAAAAAATAGTATATAGGACTTTTTTTTACCGTGAATATTTTTGTAAATACTTTATATTTATTTTAAATGTTAAGAGCTTTAGTTAACGAAGAGTAGAATTGTTGCTCTTTTTGTGCCCTTCGTTAAATAAAAACAAAATAATTTTCTATTTATTTCATTATAACGCTACTATTATTAATTGTGTATTTATTTGGTATATATACTCTTTATAAGAAATGTAGAAAAAAAAAAAAGGAATATTTATTAAAAATATTATATACAGATATGATTTTTTATTTTTTTAAAAAAAAAAGTGTATAATGATTCAAAGCTATCCGTGAGAGGGACATCTTGTCAGACGATACGGATCAAGGCCATCTGATAAACAGAATCAAAAAGTATATATACCTTAAAAAAAAAAAAGGTAAAGAAAAAGAGAAAAAGGAAAAAGAAAAATAGAAAAAAAATTCTCATGACCATCTCTTAAAATAGCGCGAAAATTTAAAACGGCGCTCTTTTGCTGATGCCCTTTTTGTTTTTTCTTCTACTATTTTTAAAAAACGCGTTGCTTTTCTTTTCTATTTTTCTTTAATACACAAATCAATAACAATGATACATACCACTGAAACAATCATAAATCTATTTCAACGCTAATAATAACGAATTATTACCGCTTGTTACCAAGTTTATAAATATTAGCATGAAATCGCTTACAGATCTTTTTTTTTATCCACTACAATCTACCCTCATCAGCAATTAAAAAAGTTCATTGATATAACAAAAGAACAAACTAAAATATCTTTTATTTTGCATGATATCATCTAATATGCTATTATTTTGTACAAAAATCAAGCACTGCCTTTTCTACTGATGAAGATACAATGGATCTTGTTGAACCACTGAATTTAGATCACAGGTAAAAGTAATACATAAACAAATGGAAAACCATAGTTTAGCAATAATATAAGATTAAAATAAAAATTATGACCAAAGTTTAGAAAACGAGAAAAAGCTTGATATTTATTGAATTAGAGTTAAAATTAAATTTATATTTTTTTTTTTATTATTCAAACAAACATAAGAAAATCAATAAACGAGAAACTCGGAAGGTATAATGACGATTAAAATATTACGGTATAAATTTTGGTATTATGACAATTAAATTTATTAATGATATAAGAATACAGAGAATAGAATTTAATTCAAACAAAAACTCTGTAAAAATAAAAAATTTTGGTTTACTCCTCGACATACCAAACACCAAATGTAGTAAGACCACACATATTTCTTCCTCTACGTATTTTACCATAACCACCTACAGCCCATGATGATCCCCAACTATTCTTAATAATCCAATAATCTTTACCTTGTTGATTACCATAACCTACAAGAACAACAAAATGATTAGGCTGAGCACCAACAGAACCATCATTATCAAAAACTCCATCCCCTAAATCATTAAAAAATCGTTTCATTTCATTATCTGCTGCAATTGCTATAACTAAAGGACCTTTAGATACAAGAATTTCTCTAATCTCATCTTCACTTCGAGCTCTAACATTTCTAGTCATAAGACGTCCCTTCACGACATTATTAATAGGATTAGGAATTTTACACGGACCATGTCTTTGTGATCTGCCAGAAGTATAAGGATATTCTGATTCAGCAACTAAATCTTTTATGTTAAAATAGTCGAAAACAGCAGTAGGCCATCCACCATCACATCCATTATTTTGATTACCACCCATAAATTTTCTATAAGAACAGTCAATAATATCTTGTTCTGATAGAGTTATATTATAATTCTTTTTCCACTTTAAATACGCTTCCATAACACCAGTACCTGCAAAAGCATAACCTGCGTCACAATGCAATTGATTTTTTACGGGAGTCATAATGCCCTGTTCTCGCCAATCAAAACTGTCTGGTATAGCATTGATTCCTAAGGTAAGGAATAGAGTTGTTGCAATAATAGATGATAATTTCATAGTATAATTTTCTTTTTTAAGATATACAATATATTATTAAAGCTATTTAAAATAAAAATAATGAAAAAATATAATAAAGTTATTTAAAAAAAAAAAATAAAGAAAAAATATAAAGTTATTTAAAATAAAAATAATGAAAAAATATAATAAAGTTCCAACAGGTAAATCAATAAATCATGCATAATTATTTCATTCTCAGATCACCCCTTTTTAGATCCTTCCCTTTGATTTATAGCTAAAAAATAATAAAATTAAAGTCAGATAAGAGGGATAGAGTTCAAATAAGCAGGAGTATGCAGTCTAGCTATAGTATAAGATCAAAATAAAAATTATGACCAAAGTTTAGAAAACGAGAAAAAGCTTGATATTTATTGAATTAGAGTTAAAATTGAATTATATATATTTTTTTTTAAGATACACAAAATATCATTAAAATTATTAACCAAAAAAAATAATGAAAATTATAATAAATCACTACAGGCAAATTGATAAAATAGTGATTAAGAATTATTTCACTCTCAGATTAACACTATGGGGTATAAAAAAAGCAGAGCTACAAATACAACAAAAAGGAGCTCTGTTTTATTTATACCCCTTAGTGTTTTGTTCTCTAATCTCACCTCTCACTAAGACACAGTATTTTTATTTCTTACAGTATGATTTATAGCAAAAAGATAATAAAATTAAAGTCAGATAGAAGGGCTAAAGTTCAAACAAGTAGGAATATATAGTTTAGAAATAAAGCAAGATTAAAATAAAAATTATAACGAAAGTTTTAAAAACGAGAAAAATCTTGATCTTTATTGAATTGGAATTAAAATTGAATTTATATGTTTTTTTAAGATACACAGAATATTATTAAAGTTATTAATCAAAAAAAATAATGAAAATCATAACAAATCACTACAGGTAAATTGATAAAGCAGTGATTGAATTATTTCATTCTCAAATCAAAATAAATAATCATCATTTTAATACAAAAATAATGGAATAATTTGGCTATACTACTGGTTGAATATTATCAAAATAGAAAGTTGGTCATTACAAAAATGTATACATCTTTTTCAACATAAAGTCAAAATAGAAAAAGAAAAGCACAAAAAATGAAAATTTCAAATACAAAATTTTCTTTTAGATAGTCATTTTTCAAGCTTTTAAGACGGAGATTATATCCTTTTTAATAAATAATCAACATTTTAATACAAAAAAAAATTAATACAAAAATAATAACCTTTCTCAAATTGGCGGGTATATTTTTACGTTTTTCTCTATCTTATTTTATTTCATACTTATTTATTTTAAAAAAAAGGAACAATAAATATAATCTATATATTAGAAGTGATAATAAATATATATACATATGACAAGTATCACCAAATTTGAAACTGGGCATGAAGATTTAATCCATGGTATTGCGTACGATTATTATGGAAAACGTTTAGTTACTTGTTCTTCAGATCAAAGACTTAAAGTATGGGATTTTATTGAAAGGCAAGATTCAGCAATATGGGAGAGTAATGATGCTTGGAAAGCACATGATGCTTCTATTATGAAAGCCATATGGGCTCCTGCAGAATATGGTCAGATTATTGCAAGCTGCTCATTTGATAGAACAGTTAAAATTTGGGAAGAGCAACCTGTAGGTAAAAACTAATAAAAATACAAATTATCAAAAAAAAAAAAAAAAAGAATAATATCATATTAACAAGTAATAATAAATAATATCTTTATTTAAATCAATAATTTACACATACATGTATAACTTTGTATGATAACTAGAACCCAAAAACTCACAGCGAAGGTGGTCTGAACGATTTCGATTAGTTGAATCAAAAGGTGCTGTTTTAGATGTTGCTTTCTCTCCAATCCAAGGCGCGTTACGATTGGTAAAATACCACATATAATATAGCTTGATATAAAATAACGAATAGCACCAGCAACTTATTTACGTACATATTTATTTGCCTACTTATTATTTTTAAAATAAATAGGCTACCTGTTCAGCAGATGGAATTATAAGAATATATGAAGCGATTGAACCTACTAATTTATCTCAGTGGTCTCAAATGGAAGAGTTTTCAATCGAAGCGAATAAAGATAATACTGCATCAACTACAATGACATCATCGCATCCTTCTTTATTATCACAACAGCAACAACAACAACAACTTCAAGACCAATCATTACATATGGAAGCATTATTAGAACAACAGCAGCAGCAACATTTAAGACAGTTACATCAGCAACAACAGCAATTATTAAATGTTTCTTTATCACCTTCGTCACAGGACGATCATCGTCAACAACAGCGTAATAATGATCAAGATAATGACACATCCAATACTTCTACTTTATCAGCAAGACGTCAAGCAGCACTCCAACTTGGTACTTCACCACCAGCTCTACCACCACCTCCGCCATCCTCGTCATCTTCATTAGCCTTTCAGCAGCATGCACCATTAAGAACACCAGGTTCTAGTTCAAGTGGAAACAGTAATACAATAGATCATTATCAATTACCTTTTGGCAATCATCCAGCAACACCTGGTTTGCCTCCTCCAACTGGGTATTCTACTACTAATACATTAACTATGTCATCTATAGATCAATATCAGTCTCAACAAGAAGCTCATCATCATCGTCCTATTGATTTAGAAAGTGGGTATTGTATTGATTGGTGTCCAAATAGATCATCCACAGCTTTGATGGTTGTTGGTTTAGGGAAAGAACATGGGGCAAAGGTAATAATAGTAATAGTAACGTAGATATATATATATATATACATTAATGATATGACGGTCAATAATCAATATATATACTGAGATTACTTCTTTTTTTTTTTTTTTTTTCAAAAAAAAAAAAAGATATTTAAACATGATGGACATAATCGATGGTATCCTGGAGAAAATCTACCTGGTCATTCAAGTCAAGTAAACGATGTTAGCTGGGCACCAAGTATGGGCAGGTAAAATAAATAAGAATAAAATCAAAAACAGGAATACATTAATAATATGTAGAATACTTTTTTTTCTAAAATACTCATTATTTTTATTTATTAGAACTTACCAATTGATCGCAACAGCATGTAAAGATCACTATGTAAGAATATTTAAATTAACGGATACTGCAACAACGCCATCAGCAACCCGAGCAAACATGTTGAATAAACAAATGACAAAACCTAGTCGATCTTTCCATATAGAATTAATAGCTGAATTTAATCACCACCAAGCAGAAGTATGGCGTGTAGAATGGAATATAATGGGAACTGTCCTATCATCAACAGGAAGTGATGGAACAGTAAGATTATGGAGAGCTGGGTATGATGGTGAATGGCGTGAAATGGCGGTCATTAATACATCATCATTAAATCAACAACAACAATAATAATAATAATAATAATAACAATAACACAATATATATTTATGCAAAAATATGAGTGTATATATTTTTATTTTTTGGGGAAAGTTTATAAAAGATTGGTCATACAAAAATAATACTATTTTGGGGTGATACATTTTTTTTTGTACAATAGAACTTAAAAATATTCATCCATCACAAATATGAACGATTAATTTTTTAAAAAAAAAAAAATGGTGATTAAATAAAAAATAAATAAAAAAAATTAAGTAATAACAATGGTAATATATATATATATAATGTAAATAATAATAATAACAAAAAAAGGATGGGATAAGGAAAAAAAAAAATATGGAATGATAATTTTAATTAGTGCCGAAGAATCGAGTCATTAAACTAAGGTAGTGAGAAGCAATGGTATCCTTATCATTTTGATAAATAGGCATTAATGCACCCATTGATAACATAAATAATAAAATATCACCATGAGGAATGGTCTTAACATATCCATATTTAACCAATGTTCTCCACCAAGATTCTATAGCTCGAGTGAGACAGTAAAGACCAAGTTCTAATTTTTTTATAAAAAAAAATGGATAATAAAATATATAAGTGATTTTATTTTTTATTTTTTTAGAAAAACCTTAATCCTCTCATTACGGTTATTATAATTATTATTAAACATTACCTAATTGACGACCTTTAGCTTCAAACAATGCCATACTACCACCAATAATACCAGGAATATAATAATATTTAAGTTTTTCTTTACCAAGAGCATTTCTTAACGCACAAGCTGATACGAAAGCCATGGTTACATACATTGCTAAGAAGAAACAAGATCTTGCAGCTGATTTGACCATTTTTTTTAATACAGGAATTGGCCTAAATTAAGTAAATAAATAAACAAATAAAATAAGATAAATAAAAACAGTGTCAACTATTTTATTCCTTTTTTGAATATTTTTCAGCTGTTTTAATTTTTAAGAAACTTACTCTTTCTTTAATTGATTATATCTAAATACCAAAGTCATGATCTATACATATATATATACAAAGATGATTAACCACCAATAATTATATATATTCTCATTTCTTTTTTAATAATAAAATGATATTTTACTAATTACTTACCACATTCAAAGGAACATACAATTTCATAGCACGACCATATTCATCTTTAAAAAAGCGAATTTTATTCATAGTGCAACTAGCTTCCAAAGGATGTTGGACGGCGCATAAGGTGTGGCTATGGCGAATGTTAGGAGGGATGATGGTAGCGACATTAGGGCTGATATGATGAGCTACGAATTCCCGACTTGTTGTATCCTTGGGGATTTTAATAGGTAAAGAAGGGTCATTTGCATTTAAGCGTTCAGCAGTTGTACCAATAGCAGCAGCCAAAGGATAAGCCATATTACCCACATCACCTTTCCAACCAGAATGTGTCACAAGGAAAGCGTAATAAGATTTTGGTAAAGTATCAGGATCAAATAAGAAAGCATAAATAATTTGCATATTAGCAAGCATCATGACTAAAACACCAACATGATTTTGTAATCCTTTTGCCAACTTATCTTCCCAAGTAGGCTCAAATATATTGTTGTTGTTACTACTGAGTTGAGAAGATGAAGATGAGTGATCATCACCTAATGTAAATCGCTTTCCACTGTTACTCTTGGAAGAAGATGGGTCATGTAATGATTGTTGGTGGTTGAATGCCAAATGACGTCTTTTTTCTCTTGATTTTTCCCATACTTTCATTAACCAAGCACCATTAAATTGAAGACTACGCGTTAATAAATACAACATGATGGATTGTCTTCTACGATGATCAGGGTCAATCAACAATGATAAACCAGCCACTGCACCTGCAACAAAAGCATTCAATCTATCCGAAGCAGCATCCTTTGTTCCACGTATTCTTCTCATTAAACATAATATCCCTTTATAACTACTGAGAAATGTACTAAGAAATAATGCAAATAAGGCTGTATCCCTAAATATATGAAATAAAAATGAATATGAGAATAAAGTTAAAAAAGACCTTTCTAATTTGGAAGGTACTTTTATTTTCATAAATATATATATATATATATGTGTGTGTGTGTGTGTGTATCTCGATAACTTACTTTCCAGCTAAACGTCTTAACATACTTGGTCTATTTTAAACACAAAATATAAAATAAATGATATATAAAAGTGTTAATATATAAAGAAATACTTTATCTACATATTATGTATATTTATATTTTATTATGAAATACTTTTTAAATAATTTCCCAGTTAGCAACAATGGCAAAACTCCAATAAGATATTTCACAGCGAAAGCAACGACATATGCTTTAATAAATCCACGTGTACAATTTTGAGTACAGGTTTTTCCAACATGTTTGCAATAGTGAGTAGGTTGTTTTTTAGTAATTTCCAAGTTTAATCGACTAAGGTTTTGACTATATGAAAGAAAAAGGAAAGAGAATTAGTTTACCAAATAAAAATATCATAGTAATATCACCACTGCCACCTATATAAGTATTTATAATTTACCTGCTTAAACGTTTAAGTCTTTCTTGAAAGGATCGAATAGAGGATAATACAGCTTCAGTTTCTTTATCAGTTAAAAGTTTTGAAACGATTTGTGCTAAACTTTCAATAAAGTTTTCGTAATAAGATGGAGGAACGGGTGGTATATCGGCCATACTCTATTCTTTATATTCAATTATTTCTTTATATAAGTAAAAGGGTAAAAAAAAAATAATAAAATTAAAAATTATATAGTATTAAAGAAAGAACAAAAAAGAAGAAAGGAAAAAAAAATTATATTATTTTTTGAGACTTAAAAACTTATTTTTCCCCACTAATTTTTTATTATCGAAAAAAAAGGGGGAGAGTAAGAAAAGTAAAGCAAAACTTGACTCTTGTCATGTGCTTTTTCCTTATAAACCAACTAGGGTATCGGAACCAGAAATTATTTTTCCCCAAATCAATGTTCATTTTTTCGAATTGATTTATAAAAATCAACCTTAATTTTTTTTTTTTGGGAAAAAACCAATATTATTTTTTATTTTAATTGAATCGATTTATTAATGATAACAATATTATGAGGATGAATAACATAGAATAAACTTAATTTAGATCATTGTACTACAAACCCAAGAGTTTATTGACAAGAAATTATACAATTTTGAAAGGAATAATATATACTATCTTGTTAAGAATCAATTAAAAAAAATTAAAAATACATGTGCATTATAATCAGCAAAATAATGATAAGTCAATTCTATCCAATCTTTTTTTTTAGTTGTTACTGCTTTAGAGATACATCCTTACCTATTTTCTGTCAGAATTCATTTGATCGACAAGATAAAATCACCACGTGACTTTAGCCAATATAATTTATTTATTTAACTATGGAAGAACTGTAATTAAATTCATTATAATTAAATATCATCATCATTAGATAGAAAAAGTAAACATTTTAAATTTATAAAAATTCGATTGTTATTAATTATTATTACAATTATAACATTGTCTTAAGTTTTTATTAATTTTTGATATATAAATTGAAGATTACTAAATTGACAATTTAAAAGAAAAAAAATTAAAAAAGAGCAGTGAAGGTATTAATGGTAAGCAATTAAAAAAAAATAAAAAAAAAATTGATAAATTCAATGCATGAAAACATAAGGGTTATTTTTCTCTTAATATTATCTATTTTTTTTAAAAAAAAAAAAAAAAAAATATAAACCATAAAGTGCATTCTTTATTACATTGATCTATAACAGAGATGTTATTGAGTCGGCGTTTTGAAAATGATTCTAAAGATGGGTTTGGATCATGCGTAATTGAACATTTTCTTCTGACAAAAGTATTGTATTATAAACCTTGATTAACTACGTGACTTATTATCTTTTAATGATCTAGAGATATATTTATTGTTTGGCTAACCTTACATACTAAAGATATTCTTGCTGTTGAAAGTTGAATAACTGTCTTGACATGTACCTTCCTTCACCTATAGCATCAAGTATTTTTTTTTTTTTTACTTGAACAATGTTATGTTCAACCTTCTTAGTAACATCTGCACTATTTAAATTACGAACAGGGTCAATACTATTCCCATTTAAATTATACGGCATTGGAAAATAAGAGAGTTATATAAATTAAAAAACTATGTTTCTTGAATTTAATACAAAACAGAGTCTATAAAAAAATTAATCAATAGCTGTTTCTAAAAATAGAAATAAAAATTAAATATATGCTAACACTTACATTTACAATTTATATTTTTTAGACCTGAATGGGTTTGTAGGAAGTAGGCAATTGTAATGTATTTTCAGTAGAATAATCTTTCATCTAATTATTTTTTTTATAAATACATGTCTAGTTGGTTCGTCACAAGAGCAGTCTGACATAGAGAGAGCCCAATATTTTTGGTACTGCTTCACAAGGAACCATTTCTATATATATATATAGAAGCCATTAAGTTTTATCGGGTAAAGGTTAACTACGCTATTTTTCAAGTATCCACTATATATATTACCATATACCTTATTTTTGGATTTAAATTTTCCAAGCTTCAAGTCCCTTTGAGTAACTGTATCTCCAAAATCATATTGGTAACTTTGCTTTTGTTAATGGAAAAACAAAGAAAATGAAAAAGAGTGGAAAATATTTTTTAAAAAGAATGGCGGAGTTTTAGAAATTTGATTTAAATTTCATAAAAAAAAAAAAAAGCAAACTCCTTATCCTCCTTTTTCTTTCTTTATTTGTTACTGAATTCTTTATAAAAATAAAATTATATATATACTTATATATACTTAGATGTATAATTATAGTCATATATATAATATTATTTCATCATCTTTTATCATCAATTAAAATTTTACTTTATATCTCCATTTCTTTCCATTTGACAACTCTGAATTTATTTTTAACTTTATTAATATATAAATAATATAATATATATATTAACTTATATATATCTATATTTGTATATAAATATATAGATCAAATAAATTAACACATAAATATATATTATCATAAAATATACATAAACTTATATAATCAATCATGGCGTCTGATTCCAATCTTTCAACTAGATCAACCAAATCAATATTTGATAATTCTATGGTATGGTTGGGTTTATACTTTTTTTTTAATTTGACTTTGACATTATATAACAAGATTATTCTTTCCTTATTCGACTTTCCTTATCCTTGGGCCTTGACAGCAGTTCATACCTTTTGTGGTGCTATTGGTTCTTTTATCTTTTGGAAAAGCGATCTTTTCACTCCTTCTCAATTGGGTGAAAGAGAAAACATTGTCATGTTATTGTTTTCCTTTTTATATACTATTAATATCGCCATCAGTAATGTCTCTTTGTAAGTTTTATATAATAATTATGATATATGTATAATAGGTATTAGTTTTACTTATGATTATATTACATATATTATTAAATTAGAAACCTTGTTTCAGTTCCAGTAAGTTCATATTTATAGATACAGATAGAGATATATATGTGTATGTAAATAACACTAATT
This sequence comes from Cunninghamella blakesleeana, assembly GCA_017871115.1. Taxonomy (NCBI): domain Eukaryota; kingdom Fungi; phylum Mucoromycota; class Mucoromycetes; order Mucorales; family Cunninghamellaceae; genus Cunninghamella; species Cunninghamella blakesleeana. The sequence continues at coordinate 647,081 of JAFCIZ010000011.1, forward strand.
ATATATAATAGTTTCACCAAGTAGTACGTGCAATGACTCCCGTATTTACAATTATGCTATCCGTTATGTTTCTTTCCAAATCATATTCAAGCTTAACTTATATATCTTTATTTCCTGTATGTATTGAAAAAAAAAAAAAGGAATATAATAATAATAATAAAAGTGATGTCATATAAGGCTCTATCTGATTTAACCTTATCTCTCTTTTTTTTTTCTTTTTTCCTTTTAAAAAGGTAATTGCCGGTGTTGCTTTTGCTACCTTTGGAGATTATAATTATACAGCTATGGGATTCTTTTTAACAGTATTAGGAACTATTTTAGCAGCCGTCAAGACTGTTGTAACCAATAGAGTACAAGTAGGGAAATTGAAATTACATCCTTTAGATCTTTTATTAAGAATGTCACCTTTGGCTTGCTTTCAAACATTACTTTATTCTTATGCTACTGGTGAGATGACGTTAGTAAAAGAATTCATGGTTACTAAAGCAACTTGGTCCTTCCTTTTTGTCTTATTGATCAATGGTGTATTGGCTTTCTTTTTAAATGTGGTTAGTTTTACAGCAAACAAAAAAACAAGTGCCCTTACTATGACTGTGGCTGGAAATGTGAAGCAAGTTCTTTCTATTGTATTGGCTGTCATCATTTTTAAATATCCTTTAACTTGGATGAATTCAATTGGTATCTTATTAACGTTAGCTGGTGGTGCTTGGTATACGTAAGTAAAAAAAATAATTAATATAAAAATAAAATAATGCGTGGACTGGAAATTATTGGAAAAGAGGCTGATATATAAATGTATGTATTTATTTATTTTTATTATATTTTTTATTTTATATACATTATAGTAAAGTTGAAATGAATGAAAAGAGCCGATCAAAAAAATTCAATGATTCATTATTGGGAACAAATATGGATCGCATGGAAACCAAAATGCGTCTTTAGTTTTTTTTTTTCTCATTCACCTTCTTTTTCTTTCTCATCTTCTTTATCTTTTACCCTTTCTTTTTTTACATACATTAATTTTATAATACTATTTATTTATTTATTTAGACTATCATTTTACATATTTAAATATAAAAATTACAAACTTTTTTACATAAAAGTTTATTAGATATAAAAGTTTATTTTTATAATTTTCAAGTTTTCAATTATAAATACAACATATAAATTTATATTATAGAAAAAAGATATTTAAAAAATGAGCTTGATATATTTATTACTATTATCATTAAAACTAACATAAAATATAATTATAATATGTATATGAGTTTATCCCACAACTTGACGAAATTTCGAGCTATAATATATAAATTGAAGTATTCGTTTTTAAAATACAGATTAATCTGTATTTTAAAAACAATGGCTAAGCGTAATAAACTCTGAACTAACGCATTAAAAAACTCTACTTCACATATTACAATTATGTAAAAAATGCAAGGTTTCAATTTCCTAAAGTTTACTACAGCCATTAACTAACTAGCATACAGGGCTCTTGATTAATTTTTATTCCTATCGAACTTACTGAAAGAAATACATACCACTACTCTTATAAAAAAACAATCGGACTAATTGATCCATTTTTTTTTTTGTTTTCTTTAACAAAAACTCAAATCAATACTTAAAGTAACCCTTAGATTAATATAATCATTAATTCGAATATTTGAAAAAACTATACACTAAAGCGACTTTGTTGCCTTAATTTGACTCCTATAGAAAATGCTTATAGCAAAGTAAATCTCAAATCTCTATCTCTATTTTGGAAAACTACAATGTTACTACAAGTCCACTCAATATTGTATAGGGTACTATGGATGAAGATATCTACTGCAGGATATTTACATCTTATAAATAAAACTAGTACTCACCTATACATATTGTGCTCTAGTTCCGATTAGATTTGCCTCCATTGTGATAGAACGTCTGATTAAATGAGAAGCCTGGAGTAACTCCTTCTTTATTCGTTTCGCTCCAATTCGTTTTAATACAAACATCGTCTATCATGTAACCATGCTTTGCAAGGTATCTAAAAACCTTTATGGACAAGAAACTGAAAAAAAATTAGTATTATCTCCATCACTATTTAGTGCATTTAAAAAATCTATTGAAATTATAATTTCAACGGTGCTGGTTTTGATAAAGTGAACCTGTTGATAATTTCGGGAAAATAAAGTAAATGTAAAATTAATCTATGCTGTTATAATAATCATCATTTATTTTATTTATTTTTCAAGTAAAACAAATTAATATAAAAAGAATTGAATAAAGTAAAACTCATAAGAAATAAAAAAAAGAAAAAAGAAACAAAAATTACACATTTAAATTGGCAAGACCATAAGGCCAGACCAAAAAAGGAAAGAGAAAATACACTTTTAATGCAAAATCAAAAAGGTACAAATAAAAAAAATTGCCTAATCACACCTGACATTATAATGGAAAATAAACGAATTTTATATCATGTATATGAAGTATTACTTTGGAAAATATCATTCAAGCTTTTTTTTATTATTACTATTATTAAATATGATAAAAATAATAAAGAAATAACCAAGCCTCAATAATACAATTTAGAGATAGGTACAATATAAGAATAATGATATTAAAAAAAAAAAAAATGTCTAAGATGAAATAAATGACAATAATTATAATAATAAAATAAAATTAAATAGATTTATATATATATGTAAGTGTATATATATTAATAAAATAAAAATAAAAGATATATATTTATATAAATATAAAAAACAATGTAAAATTGTTTTTTTTTCATTTTTTTTTTTTTAAATATAGCCCTTTTGTTGAATAACATTTCTTGTTTCAGGATCGATAGCGTTCCACAATTGATTACGAGTAGCATCATCTAAACCGCCTAAAATGACTTTTAAGCTATTTACCATACGAGCTACTAAATCTTGAGGTAAAATATCAGAGGCTAAAGCTTCAGTAAATGTTTTCACTAAAGAAGGAATATTGGCATTATTAGGGCCTAATATACTAGGATGATGTGCTTCTAATAAGTTTAATAAATAAGTGTATACGATAGGTGCTTCTTGATCATCATTAGTAATAGGTAATGTATCAACCCAAGCAGATAAAACCGAATTAACATCAATCTTACTACCATTAAATTGGCAAATCTTACTAACAGCAGAAATGGCATTTTCAGTAATCATTACATTGTCTTCATCACGAGCATTAGGTGCTTTAATGATAGTGAATAAAGGATCTAAAGCAGCAGCACAAGCATCAGCATATTGAGGACCACCAAATTGAGCACAAACACCAATACCATAAGCAGAAGCTTGACGAACTTCACCAGTAGGATCAGCAAGACCATTCAACATGGCTTGTAAAAAGTAATTGGAATAATTAAAGGAAGCAACCCCAGTGAATTCAATGACATCATCGAAGACACAGATAGCCCATTGTCTAGCAGAGCTGTTTGTATGACCAAGGAATTGAAGTACCAAAGGTAACATTTTATCAAAGTAAGGTAAAAAGGCTTCATGATGGGTTTTGAAAATGGCTTGCATGGCACGAGCTAATTCACTAAGAGCTTCTTCTTCTGTGATTTCTTCGTCTAAAAGTTGTTCATCATCTTCTCCATCATATTCACCACTTTGTTTACCAGCTTCACGTTCATTTAATCTTTCATAGAATTTCTTAAGTTGATCTTCAGCGGCCTTTACAAAACTTTCAATTTCAGTAGGTTGTAAACAATTATCACCCAAGACTTCAAGACAGTCATGGAAGGTGGAATAAATTTGTGCTAAGAAAGTAATATCATCTTCAATCAACATGATTTTAGCTAATTTTTCATAAATAGAATGCCACATAGCGGCCAATTCATTAGGAGCAACGTTAGCACTCTTTGCGTCACTTAATAATAAAGGAATCAAAGAAGCAGCAGCATGACGTACACCATCATGGAAATAGAATTTAAGTAAAGGTAAAGCAATTTCTAATACAGGACCAACATATTGAATAAATCCAGCACCTAAGTCTCTTGCATAACTGACCAACATTTCAATAGCAGTATGTTTTTCTTCCAAAACAGATGTCTTGATACCAATCTGTTGTCCATTGATACCAACAAATTCCCAACCATCTTCTGTAGGGTATTTTGCTTCCACATCTTCTTCTTCAGGATCAACAAATGTGAATTCAGGTGTTAATTGAGCAGATTGTAATAAAGGAGGCATGATGTTTGGTAAGTAAGGTAAGAAATCTTGTCCCATCATCTTACACATACGGGCCCAAGCGGCTAAAAGATAGGTAGTTTGTGCATCATCAGGTTCTGTAGCAGTTTGTTGGATTTGAGCTAAGATTTGAATGAAACTATCAGTATATGGAGCAAATGTTTCTTTACCAATAGCAAGCCCGATTAAGGAAGCGCACTCAATAGCACGACAACGTAATAATCTGTATTGTTTATCAGTAGCTTGGCGAAGAATATCTAATAATAAAGGCATGATAACACCATGGTATTTAATGAATTTATCTTGGGCACAATCAGCAACAGTAGCAATGGTAGTAATGGCTTGTTCTTGAACATAAGTCTTGGGAATCTTTAAAAGGACGAGTAATCTTTCAAAAATAGCATCTAAATAAGGGTCCAAAATGGATTTATCTGCTTCTTCACAAAAGTTAACCATGGCGGCAGCAGCATGTGCTTGAACACGAGATTGGGAATTATCTTCCATGACAGGCAATAAGGCACTAATAACAGTTTGATGGAAATTCTTTTGAATGAAAGGTGCAAAATCTGTAGACATTTGTCCAACAGCATTACAAGCAGCATAACGAACACGAGGATGGACATCCTTGAAGCAACCTAAAATCATTTGCATAATATTACCAAGTTCAGGTTTCATGATTTTAACAGATCCTTCACCAATTGAAGAAATAGCCATCAATGCAGCGCGACGTTGTTGCCATTCGGTAGATTGAATCATTTGAGGAATATATTGGAATGCAATAGGGACTACGAATTTACCGCCAAGAGTACGAGCTAAACGATCCATAGTACTTTCACCCATAACATAATTTTCTTCATTATCATCTTCATCCAACTAAAAGAGGAAAAGATATATATAAAAAACCATGTATAAGCTACCTGTGTATTATCAATACTTATTATTTTAATATATAATTTATAGTAGTCACTTACGTCTTCGGTGGTATACCAAGTTTCATCATCTTCAATATCAGTGATCATTTCCATAGCAACAGGAATGATTTCATTTGCAAAGTTAGGAGTTTTACGACACATACCAGCAGCGGCTTCACATAAAGTTAATAAAAGTTCAAGTGCAGTTTGGCGAGTACGATCTTCAAAAGATTTATCTTTAGCAATAGTCACCATGACAGTGAGTACATTAGAAAGTACAGGACGGAATAAACGAGGAGCATTATCACCCAAGTCAATTAACACTACAAGACCGTCTACTAATGTTTGATCATCACGTGCTGCAATAATAGGAGATAAAGTCTATAATATAATATATACATATACATACACACGTATATGTATATATACATATAAATGATCAATTTTCTATGGCTGTTTTATATAGCTGTATATTATTATTATTAACACATCATTATTATTATTATTCTATTACATCGAGCATTTGAGGCATTAAAGCACCTAAAGCTTTTTGGCCATTGGTATCAGCTTGAATAATATAAGCCGCAGCAGCTTTCATGGCTTCTAAACGAACCTAATTAATAAAATTATTAATATTATATATATAAATATCCAATCAGCTATTTTATATTTACTTTTATTATTATATCATATAAATTAATTTTATGTAAACTTACTTGTTGACTTTCAGCATCAGTTAAACTGGTTAAAAATACATTTTTAAGGGCATCTACGTGTTGGTCGGAGATCAATTCAGGAACAGCAGCAAAGATACGGAAAGCAGATTCTCTATGAGCAGCATTAGGAGATTGGCTACATTCAAACAAAGCAGCTGGTAAAGTATCCCATTTTCCTAATTATATAATATAAATTAAAAAACAGAAAAAAAAAAAGATTGTTGAGTCATTACCATTTTTACATTTATATACACAAACCAATATCAGTAATATATACACAAATTGAATATTTTATAAATCAATGGGCATATATAAACATATTGCTATTATTTTCTTTATTATCCTTTTTTTTAATATGATTCTTAATATGTATATATATTTATTTACCTCCTTCACCAAGATCAGCTTTTGCTACTTCACCAATAGTATCAGCAACTTTATGTCTAGTACTTTGATCCGATTCATTAGCAAGAGCAGCTAAAAGAAGTTCTTTTACATTTTGTCTAGTTGTTTCTTGTACGATATCCCATAAACGAGCATCAGGATTGGTAGGAGTATTAAATTGTTTAAAAGATAATCGTCTAAGAAGTACACTACAATGGGAACGAAGCTATAATAACAATAATAATAAAAGTGAAATCAATAGATATGTAAAATAATATTTAAGGTTATAAAAAAAAATTTTTTTTTGTGTACATGATATTTATATATAAATATATATTGTATTATATATATGGATATATGAAAAAATTTACCTGGACTTCATTATTATGAGCTACAAAATGAGAAAGACCTAAAAGTAAGAGATCAGGTTGTTGAGCTACCCATTGATCGTTTAATTGATTTTCAGCTTCAGATCTATTATCATTATATCAATGATTTATGAAAAAATAATATATATTGTTTAGAGAATAAAGTTTTTTTTTAAAAAAAAAAAAAAAAATGTTTCATATACTATTAAAACTAACAAAACTATTTAAAATAAAAAGAGTATTACCTTTGATTATTATCTACAGATAAAAGATTAGTCAACACAATAGAAAGTTGTTGAAGTACTTCAGGAGGGACAGATGTCTGTGCCATTGTATTGAAGTTTGATTTATGAAGGATGAAAAAGAGTGAAAAAAAAAAAAAGAAAAGGAAAAAGAAGAGCAAAAAAAACAAAAAGTTGAGACACGATTTAAAAAAAAAAAAAAAAAATCTTTTTTGAACTCAGCCCCTTTTTTTTTCGTTGCTGATCTTTTTTAAAAAAGAATGAAGTATGTTTTGAAATATACGATCAAATACTAATAATGATATAAAAATGGTATATTTTATTAATAATAATTGTTAAAAATATTAATAATAATAGTAATTAAATATATATTATAATAATGATTTATTTTTTCACAACAAAAAAAAAAAAAAAATTTTTTTTATGCTTGATTTGTATAAGTGTATGTATGTATGTATGAAAGTAAAGGCGGACCTTTATTTTCTAAAAATGATGGAAATGACATAATAATAACAAAGTTTAAACACAATAAACTTTACCAGGAATAACAAAACCATGTTCTTCATCCTTTGGATCAATAGCAATAAAAGGAGGAGAAATAACAAACAAAACATAACCTTCCGATTTACTTTTACTTACAGGTTTCATCATGATAGGATCAAAGGGAACCTTACAACCTTGTTCAATTGACTTATATTTGACAGGAATTTCTTGGCCTTTCATAGCTAGATTCAATCGAGCCGCTCTTGTTACTACATTGGCGATCTTTTTCTGCTGGCTAGTTTTATAATCTTCATTTTGGTTAATGGTTGGATAAATATGACTTAATTCGTCTAAAATTGCATTGACCAAGTTTTCCTTTGCCATTTCTACCGATTCATATTCATCATGATAAGCTTGGTTGGCAACCAAGGCACTCATTTGCTGTCGAAATCGATTGGCCCATTCTTCATTATAAGAATGCATCCAGTGATTAACTTTTTCATAGGCTTCATTACAAGAGACGCCGATATGTAAAGGTTGATTATATATATGATCTATTAACATTTCCATGATTAATTTTTCCGTAAACATAGTAATATGTCTTGATTCCAATAAAAATTCCATTTCTTTTTCTCCATCATTGTCATCATCATCACCATCATCGTGGTTTCCTTTTTCACCGTTTTCCTTTTTTTCTTGATGTTGATTTGTTAATAAATATTGTTGGATAAATTCTTTATCATATTGATATCTTTTTAAGAAATAGCGTGTGCCGGCAGGAATATCCATTTTTGCTTTTAAGCCCATACAAATATTATTTAATTGGCTTGCGACGTGATTGATTTCATTTTGTATAGTTGATAAATCATCATCAGTGGCCTTAATTGATTTTAATTGAGCATAAAATTTAGCCTCCATTCGTTGATAATCTTCCTTTTTATGATCCAATTCCCGTCTTAGAGCATTATAAGCAGCGTCCAATCTATTGTATCGATCCATTTGTTCTTCTAAATGTTGTTTCGTTGTTTCTATATGATCCAATTCCTCTCTTCTTTCTTTATCTAATTTGGCAACATAAGCTTCCTTTTCAGCTTGAATTTTTTCTAATATTTCTTTATGAATATGTAACGATTCATTAAGAGAATGAATAATTAAATCTTTATCTGAATCGGTATCACTAACAATATAAGATGAGGAATGAATGTCATCATACTCTAGCATACTATAGTCAGTATTCAGAGAGGAATATCTGTGTCGCTCCAGCGTAGTAGAACTATACCTTTCAGAAGCAACTGAATCGTTATGACAAGTAGACGTTGGTGACGGTAAAGTCATACTTTTTATTATATAGTTATAAGGTAGTAATAGTATTTTATTGGAGAAAAAAAAAAGATAAGAAAGCGAAAGGAAAAAAAAAAAAACAAGAATAAGAAAAAAGGAGTTTTATAAATAAAAAATATATATAAAGTAAAAGAAGCGTAAAGGGGGGAAATTAGGGATTTTTTTTTATTTTTTTTATTTTTTCTCATATTTATAAAAAAAGGAGTTTACAGCTTCAAAAAGTTTATAAATATGACTATATAAACTATATATAGGAAGAATATATACATATATTTATATATAAAACTACCGATGGCTTTATTTATTTATAAATCAACTAAAAATTTTTAACATTTCCACGTTCAATAATTCTTTCAACAGCTTCTTCAGTTTTTGATGTTCCAAGCACATCCCTAATATAGTAATAATTTCGTTAATATCAAATCTCTACCACATGTAATATTATAGTTTTATTATCAAAACTTACTCTAAATGAGCTCTAGAAGGTTTATCAGCTGGTAAAATATTGCCACCAGGTGGACTAGTATAAATGTCGTATGCTAAAGAATAAGGATAAAGTAAGTAACTGTCATTAATGCTTCATAGGCATTATTTTATTTAACTTACATTGTACTACTTCTACAATGGGAATGGTTTTATCGCTTTTCCACTTGTTATAAGAATCAGGATCAACAACTACATAAAGTTCATTATTTTGATCATCTTGTACGTATACTTTAAGGGTTCCTTCACGGAAGTCAGCTTTATCAAGATTACGAAGATTGGCCATATTTTTTATAATTTATTTTAATAAAAGATGAAAAAATGAAAAAGAGAAAGAAAATGTTTTCTTTTATATAGAAAAAAGAAAAAAGAAAACCAAACTAAAAATTATGCTAAACCTAAAAAACCATGACTAAAGAAATGCATTTAAAATAATCCAAACTATAATAAAAACTCAGTTTCATTTCAATACTAGAAAACCCTTTCCTTATTTATTTATTTACTTATACCACTGAAACAAATCGGTGATAAATTATATCATTTTTCATTTTCATTATTCTTATTATGTAAAAAAAAAAAAAGGTGAGAACAATCAAGGAGAGTAACCCCCATTAAGTTGACATTATATATATATATATATATATATATAATGTTATCTGCAATTACTCCTCATATGACGAGAACTATTGGACATTTTATTTTCCATCAGACTAAATAGAATTATCTTTGTCTTTTATGATGAAAAAATAAAACATCAACAACCTTACAAAAGGTTGTGTTTCAATAACCCATTACAGGTTATCATGTCTGGGGAATTTCCCTAACGCTATAATTGAATATTTTTTTTTAAAAAAAAAAAAATATTCTCGTGTGTGTTGTGCGTCAAAAGCAGATCTTCCTGATTGTCTCTAAAGAAGAAGAAGAAAAGAAAAGAAAAAAAAAAAGAGAATTTTTTATTTCAAATCAGAGAAAAAAAATTTTTAATAAAGTGGCTTGGTTTTTCACTGTCTTTACAACCATTTAACTTTTACCAAAAATAGTAAATTCACGATCTATGCATTTTCGATATAGTACATATAAATATATACCACTCATAAATATTCTTTTGTATTCATTACTTTTTAAAATAAAATTATGATCATAATGAACGATGGTTAAAAAGAAAATTGAACCGAAAAAAATTGTTTGCTTGTGTTTTTTACACCTTACCTGAAAATAACAGGTTGATCTGATAGAAAACAACTACTAGAAAGTTTTGTATCTCTTTATGTGCCAAACCCCCTTACAGCCTCATTTTTGCATAAAAAGGGAGAGTTTTTTTTATATAAAAAATTAAAATAAAACGATACAAAATAAAAATTCTCTATATAATATAAATCAACATTTTTTATATAATCAATTAACACGCCAACAATGGAATGACTACTTACTTCAGATAAAAAAATACACAATTTTAATAGGTGCAACTTGAAAAAATCACTTTCTCGCATGAACAGTTTTTATCGTTTTTTAACTATTAAAAATCAATAGAAGACATTAATAAATACTGTTTCAAGAAATCCTTTTACTCATTTAATGTATGCAATATGTCTAGACTGCAATTCATTATTATCAAATCTCTATATATTGTTTTTTAAATAATTTAATTGATGTTAATAATAAAACTGGGCATGATATAACCATTTTATTTGATATATTGAGAGCTATATTTGATAATTATGACATATATCGCCTATAGTTTTTTATCTTTTGATAGGAAAGTATGAAACAGCCAAATTCGCACCCAATAACAAGAATAATAATAAAAAAAAACCCCAGTTGCCCTGTAAAGTCTTTCAATCCCAGCAGGAAAAAAGTAAAAGCGAGCTTTTTGAAACTAATGCAGTTAATGACACTAAACGTAAATATATTTTATTAAATAAAAACGTTTGCATCACTGATAAGGAAATAAGGGAATGATAAACACTAAGTCCAATTTCTCATTTTACATACTAAAAAAAATTGAATTATGTCGATGAACCTTATTTAGTTTAAATACAATAAACAATTCACTAGTAAATATAATACATTTCTTTCCTCCTATTGAAAAAAAAAAATGATATAATTTATGTATCAATATGTTTCAGTTCAATGAGTGTATAATCAATGGATTTTTTTTTTTTTCAAAAATAACCATAAATGGCGATTGCTAATGGATGTTTCGATATGGTATATGAAATGACGGGAGTCAAATAATTATGGAAATACTATACCCGTTTTATAAATAAAAAGTATAAGTTTTTTTTAATAAAAAATTATTCATAAAACGAATAGATATTAATGCTCTTTGATATGAGATTTACTATTTTAACAGTTAAATACTATTTGGATTAATTAAGAATGAAATGTTTATTAAAAATTCAAAATTTAAACAAACGTCAAGAGGTAGCCCTAAAGTTATGCATAAAACCCAGCACATAAACTTATATAATGTTAATATAATATAAAATTTTTAGTAATGTAAATTAACTTCGGAATAAAAAAAACTGTATAATGTATTATATAAAAATACCTTGTATTACTATCTATGAAAAAATATAAACTTTACAAGATGTAGAAAATATACAATCGATTGAATAAATAAATAAAAATGTCCTAAGATTAGCAAAAGTAGTAATAAAAAGTTTTATAGAGCTGTTTAAAAAATGTTAAAAATAACAGGCATGACAAGTATTAATGTTTAAAGAAAATTAAAAAAATATATGTGATCACATGACTCCAAAGCTGAGCTTAAACTTAATAAAAGGAAATACTTTACATCATGCTTAATTTAAAAAATTGAATTTTTCTTATTATAAAATGACAGAAGATAGAAAAGAAAACAAATGGATGAAATAACTGCAGAATATTTAAAACAGATAAGAAAGATGGAGATTAATAATTATTGTATGAAAAAGTTTTAGAATATCTTGGAATTGATGAAGCAACATTATTTTCAGAAAGAGGCAATATTCCTATGAAAGAGATTGATGAAGAAACGAAAGCAATGGACAAAAATTTGTGGACATTGTCATTTATAATATTATCGCAAAGTATTTTGATAAAAACGTGAAAATTAAAAGTGAAAAACCAATTGATGGTGAAAATGTTAAAGACTCTATTGAAATTGTATTTGTACGCGATAAACTTATTCTAATTGCTATTAAAGCTAAAAAACAAGATTGGGACCAAGGCAGAGTGCAATTTATTATGCAATTGTATAATGTTTACATTAGCAATATTAAACTTGGTGCCCCAAAAGGTCATATAGTATATGGCATTGTAATAACAGGATATAGCTGGGAATTCATTTGGTGTAAAGGAAACAATATAAATAATACTGACGATATTAAATCAAATATTATATGGAAATATGAAGAAAAATTCGACCCAATTGAAACAAACTTAAAAAAGGCACAAGCACAACAGCAATAAAGGGTAACTTCACTTGTGGAAAAAATTAAATTACGTGATTGATTATTCTTTAAATCAATTTAATGAACTATCTGATTAGCTTTTTCCAATTTAACAGTTTATATTTATAATTGTAGTATGTTCTAATTTGTCATATATTCTTATTAAATTCTCTTAGTCATTATTTTTATGTATAACCAAGCTTTTGTTAAAATAAAATAAAATAAAATAAAGGGGACGAAAAAATGGTGTCATTTACCGCGCGTGTTCTTTTTCATATACATTTCCTTAAAATAAAAATAAACATAAAAATGTTATATGTATATATATGTATATATATGAAATTCATTTTATTTCTTTCAAAGAAATTAAAATAATTATAACATAAAATAAAAAATAAATAAATGATAAAAATGGATTTAAATACAATTTTACAAATAATAATAATATAAATATAATATATATAAATATATATATTCATATATAAATGATGATATACGTATAAAAAATAAAAATTCTAATTAAATAACTTATCAACATGATTGATAATGAATTCTATAGTTGCATTTTTATAACTCATATCAAATAAATCTCTTGATGCATCTTTATCTTTCATTAATGTTGGTCCAAATACCATTGCTAAATTTTTCGTAGTCATTAAATTTTGAACGCTTTGTTTTTGAACACTAAAAAAAAAAAAAGAATGAATATAAATATATGTAGATATATAGATATGGACGTGTATAAAATAATAATATTATTGAAAAAATAAGATAAAAATCACTTACTTGTCCAAATGTGTTATCAATAATTTTAAGGTATCATAATTTGGTTTGGGTAATTGAGAAATTAATTCGATGAAACGATCTAATTTTGCTTCTCCCGTTAATCCTAAAATAAAAATAAAAATAAGAATGAATAAATACATAAATATAGTTATATAAAGATATACATAAACACTTGTATAAACTACTTACGAACAGCCTCCATAAATTGATCATAAAGTTCATAAGGTAAAAGAGGATTGGGTAATTCACGGAAATATTGTTTAAGTACACTTGTTACGGCACAGATATCATTAATAGTATCTTCATCCTTTAAATCTAAAAGTTCATTGGTTTCAAAAGAGATTTGAATAGTACGCATTTGAGCTGCTCCACCTGATTTTCGATAGATTCCTTCATAATCCATTCCTCTTGCTTCTACTGCTTCAATACACTTTTCTACTAATAAAGGAATATCTCTTTCTTCTATGGCAATTCTTGTAGCTAAATTGGTACCAAATATATTTTCTATAATAAATAATAAAAATAAACAAAAAAAAGTTGGTTACTCACTTTGCTATTAATAATGATATTCTTTTTAAGATAAATACCTTGTTTGGATGCAGTGGAATCTGTTGGGCTTGCTAATTCAAGACTGCTTGATGTATCATAGCAATAATTGGATATATTTGACATGCATCTTAAATGACCATATGAACCACAATGTTGACATTTATATTCATTCGTTCCCCACATTTTTTCACCACAACCAATACACTTAACAGGTCTTATAACAGAAGTTGGTATAAATGTATGAGCAATGGTATTTGTGTTGCTATTATCACATGATTGTTTGGAGTCCTTTCTCTTCATATCTCCAGCACTCATCAAATTAAAAGAAGAATTTGAATTTAAATTATAAAGGCTATAGTTATCGTGTTGACCATAAGGGGAAGGTTGGCTATTAGGAGGGCTAGGTGATGTACTGCGTTCTTTTTTATAATGATGACTACTACCATAACCTGACAATTTGGTAAAAACATTTGTTTTTGGTTTTTTTAATTTAAACAGTTTGGAAGAACTATCTTTGCTGCTGCTACTATCTTTTGAAGTGACCCGTTGCATGATTATACTGGCTTCACTACTTTTACGTTGCATACTAATTGGTGAACAAGATAATAATTCGGTGGAAGGAGATGGTGAAGGTGCATGATGTAAAAAGGATGTTCCGGCCATGACCGCTGCTGCTTCTCTTTCGCGCTCTGTCATTCTTCGAGATAAATCATTATTTAAAGATGATAACTCTGCTATTTTTGTATTTAATATAACCATTTCATGTATAATATCGTCTCTTGATTTATTTAATTCTTCTGTTTCATGTTTTAATCCATCTCTTTCCTTTTGAAGTGATTCAATATGTTCATTTAATCCCATTATTTGTTTTTCTAATATATTTTTATCTTCAGCAGAACTATAATTATAAAAAAAAAAAAAAATTAAAGTTTAATTTCGTGTTACTCGATTCTTATTTATTTTATATTATTTATATATAAATACTTTTTTTTTACCTTTCAAGGCCAGCTTGCGTCTGTTTTTTTTTATTATTATTTACTTTTTCATCTATTTCATATGCTAAAGTATCCCGATATTCTTTTAATTTATTACAACTTCTTTCCAATTCCACTTTAATTCCTGCTAATCGATCGATTTCTTTTTCAACTAATAAAGATTCTTCTTCTGTCCCTTTTTCTCCTTCTTTTATGGATGAAGTTTCGGTTGTTTTAGTTGATGATTTTTGTAAAGTAGATAATTGCTGTTTTAATTGTATAATGGTATATTCATTTTGTTGTTTGGTTGCAATTTGTTTAGCAAATTCTTCTTTGGCTTTTGTAAATTCATCTAATGCTTTTTCACTTGCTGACTATTTAAAAAATATGTAGGAGAGAAAAATAAAATAAAATAAAAAATAAATTAAATAAGGTCATTGCTATTCTTGGAATTTTTTTTATTTATTTATGTACCTGTGTAAATATAAATATATATATATATATATATATTCTTATTCACACACTCACACTCACACACATACACACACACACACATATATATATATATACGTTTCTTCACATGGTATTCTTATTATAATAGTTTACCTTTAATTTTGTGAAATTAGATTCTGTTGTTTTTAGTTTTTCAGTAGTTTGTTTTAATAATCGTTTTAATTCAGCGACATCGTCTATATTCGTTGTATCAATAGTAGTGTGAGTAGATTGGATTGTTGCTGGAAGATCGTCCAAAGAAGATTGTAAGAGATTAGAGGCACGATTAATTTTAGAATGACTAATATCGGTATTGTTGTCATTATTATTTGTTTTTAAGTTGAAAGAGGAAGAAAAAGAAGAAGAGAGTTCACTTGAATCATCGTCAAAGAAAGATAGATTTAAAGAAGGTATATCGGGTAAAGATAATTCAGGTGGTGCTTTTGATAAAGTAGAGGTAGAAGTATTATTAGAATGAGATAGTTTTGATTTTTTATCTATGGATCCATTTCCTAAAACATTAGTAAATTTCATCATTTGTGAAGAGGAAGAAGGAATGGTAGTGGGTGGTGATATAAAAGAAGAAGAAGAAGAAGAGGAAGAGGAAGAAGAAGAAGAGGATGGGCTAGATGAATAATTATTATTATTTTCAATAAGTCTATTAGAGCGGAGTTGGTGTTGAGCCTGTGTAACCTAAATATAAAATATGTATAAATAAATACAAATTTATAAAACAATTAATTTTTAGCGCGTTTTTTTATAATTTACATTTTCATTAAGCGAAGAAGGTATAGTTG
This sequence comes from Cunninghamella blakesleeana, assembly GCA_017871115.1. Lineage (NCBI taxonomy): Eukaryota > Fungi > Mucoromycota > Mucoromycetes > Mucorales > Cunninghamellaceae > Cunninghamella > Cunninghamella blakesleeana. The sequence goes on from JAFCIZ010000011.1 coordinate 663,237, forward strand.
GTAATGGACGATCAATGAACCCTCGTTGAGTTTTATATTGTTTATAACATGTGGTGCAATATATCCCCTAAAAAAAATTAAAAAAAAATAAAAAAATAAAAGGTTATAATATATTTTTATATTTAAGCATTAAAATAATAATAATATTAATAATAATAATAATTCATCTATATAAAAATAGAATTTATCCCTTTTTTTTATTGTTGATTTTCTTATATACTCACTTTACTGGTCTGAGTATAAATAAGATCATCTATATGTTTATTACACGAAATACATCGAAAACATTCAACGTGAAATGAATCTTCACCTATATAGTATAGTTTAATAATAAGAATAATAATATACATATATATATTAGTGAATCATTCTTATTCTAAATTATGTCATTCTATTTATATATATGTCTATATTTTACCAGTAACAATAGCTTCTTTATCAATATGGGTTCCACATAATTTACATTCATAAGAGCAGCTTTTACAAACAGGCCTACCATCAGTTAATAATAGTAAATCTCGTTGATTTTCTACGTTTTGATGACATTTAGCACATGCAAAACTAGTATTTAAATAATAATAATTGTAAATATATATATATATATATATATATATATATGTATATGTATCCATTCTTTTTTTTTAAAAAAAATAAATATCTTATTTACCAACTTGAATGAAATAATGAATCTCCAAAAGATATAACTGAACCATGTATTGATTTTAAACACCCAGTACAAGCATTATTGTTTATCAAATTATTTTTATTATGATTATTAATAGCTGTGGCCATACTTTATATTAATAAATAAATGAGTGAGAAAGAAAAAAGAAAAAGAGAAAAAAGAAAAAGAGAATAATTAAGTGAGATAAAATAAAATATAATATGATAAACCTTTTTATGAAAATAGTAGGACAAAAAAAAAGCTCAAAGCATTCTCACATATGGAAACCAATGGAGTTTTGTTAGGTAACACATTTTAGATTTAGTGGAACCTAACAAAATCATTGACTCCAATGATAGAGTTGCTCAAAGCGTTTTTGACGATTATAAATGTACAACAAGTAAAATAATATATATATATATATTTCTTTTTCTTCTTTCTATTTATCACGGGTAAAAATTAAGGTTTTTATATTATATTATTTTATTTAGTCATTTCATCAATATTATTCTTTGAGAAAATAAATACTTTTGTACCAATCTTACTGGTATGTATATGTATATCTTTTGGAATAGAATTAGATTGTTGAGCAGTTAACTTCATTGCTTGACCAACACGAATGACAGGTATTGATATATGTAAATTAAAATGACTGTTTACCTTTGGAATAACAACTTCTGCTAATGCTTCTAAATACCTCGTCTTGGCTCTTGATGCTTCCACCTCTAAAAATCCAGGGCGGAAAATAGACCTTTTCAAATCCAGCTTCACTCAATCTTTCTTCCGTTTCACCTTAATCATATAATAATAATAAAATAAAACCCAATCAATTTTATTGTTTCATTGTTTTTTAGACTTTAAACTTTTTTATCCATATATGGTTATTTGTTGATTACCTTTACTTTGAGGAAATAATAGTGGTGAATTTATATTTGCGTGCTTTTATTTTTTATAAAAAAAATTAGCATTGGGTTTAAAAATGTTCATAAAAATTAGTTTTTTTTTCTCTCTCTCTCTTTTTTTTTATACTTACAGGAGATGAAAAGTATAAAAAATGAACGGGACTTTTTAAGGTACTTTCATTATTTTTGGATGGATTTTCTTCAATGATCATTCTTGTATTATTAATTACATATTCTTGATCAATTTTTAAAATAATTTTCAGCAGATCCAACATCGGCTCTTGTTGTATTAAGGCAACAATAAATATCGCTAAAATACATGTAGTAATAACACATAACCGTAGGATAAATCATAAATATAACTAATTTATGTAAATAAGATCGATGCTATTAAAATTATATGTACTTGATATTACGGAAATCTTGTTTATTTTCCTCTAGGGTTTCAAAATTAACTATTTTTTGTACCTATAAATAATTAAAAATATATATGACTATTTATCAACTTTTTGCTCTTCGAGTAATTTAATAATAATAACAATAATGATAATATAAGTCCTCATCAGCTTTTCTTTAGGAATAGAAGCGTCTAATTCAACAACTCTTCGACCTATCGTGAAAACGGTTGTATAGTTATAATCTTTTAATACATTGTTTAATAAGGCTGTACCAACAGCACCTTATTTTTTTTTTAATAATGACAAATATTATGGTTATGATTATTGTTATTATTAAACACCTGCTTAATTGAACCATTTGATTTTAAAAACTATATATTTATATATATTACATACCAGTAGCACCGAGAACTAAAGCCATTTTATTCATTTTTTTTCTTGTATTTGTTGACATGAGGTATTTTTTATTTAATTATCTTTTTTATAAAAAGTAAAGGGTGCTTAAAAAATCATTTGAAGTAGAAAAAAAAAATTATAAAAAATTCTTTTTTGGAATGTAGTTATGTTTTATCAGATCCATAAAAGGAGATAAACACCAGCATTATTGGTTAACACCCGTTGCCTTTTTCTTATATTTTAGAGATTCACTTTAATATTAATTTTATTAAAAGAAATATATAATGAAGTTGTTAGTAATACAAATGCGTTAAATGTTGGATATTTTGAAATGGTATATATCTCTCAAGTAATAAATGGGTTGATAATAATATAAATTGCTAATATGGAACAAAAGAAAGAAAAAAAAGAAAAAGAAAATTCAGAGTATTAATTCATTTTTTTTAATAATATTCAAACGTTTGCTTTTCATAAAGAATATATATATATATATATATACTTTTTTCTTAATTGTTCTTCATTTCAACATTTTATTCTAATTTATTTATTTTAATGTATTATTCATACAATCATGCAATTAAATATCCTTACTTCATAAAGGCAATATATATATATATATATATATATATATATATATATATATATCTACCAATGCAATTTTTTTAAAAATAAAGAAGAGGAAAAGAGCAGTATTAGCAAAATCTAAATAGATACTATTCATTATAATGTTTACTTGAAGATATTAGATAATTTATCTATAAATGCATTTTTTTAGCACTGAGTTTGAAACCATCATATATCCAGACACCTTTTTTATTCATTTAAAAAATTTGCTTTAACAGTTTGTGTTTTAGTGATAATGATAAAATTTTGGTAGATCAAGGTGTATTCTTTCTAGAATTTTTTGAATAAAACTCAATGATTTTTAACTTTAAATCCAAATAAGGTTCATAAAAGAAAATATGCAGTATCATTTAAAAAAAATCATTTTACTTATTTGCAAAGAGAGAAAATAGATATACATGATTATCAAATATTAAAAAAAAGATCAATTCCATTTTTATTTATTTATCTATTTTTATTAGTTATGCCATTTTTTTTTATTATTTACAAATTAAATCGAATAAATCAATAAAGAATGAAGATATGATGATAATGATAATAATAAGTTTAAAAAGCATTTGTACCTAACTCTGGTAATCTTTCAATAACATACTTTCTACCAGAAATATACATAATAGGGATACCAGGTACTTTGCGAATTCTACGTTTTAAATCACGATCACAAGTGGCTACAATATAACATTTATGTTGCATTACCCGCTGCACAAGACAGTCATCAGCATAGGTACCTTTATGTGAACAAGGTAATCTTTCAAATCGAGGATCACGAGCAATTCTATAAATTAGATATATATATTAATTAGAGATCATCATCCTTATTATCTTTATTTATTTATTTTTAATCATTTCCCATCTTACTTTAATGCAATTCGATATTTTGGACCAAGCTTTTCCAATTCTGCTAAAACACAATCCGTAATACAAGGAATACCTGTAGTCATAAAAAAAAAATAGTAATAATTGTGATGAAATGTTTAGTCTTCCCTTTCTCTTTCTCTTTTAATAACCGTTATTATTATTACTTTTAGCATAAAGACAGTCCATCATAGATTTAACAAGTTCAAGTTTGTTTTGAATAGAAAAGTTGATAAAATTGGTATCTACCAATATATGGTATGGAGGTCCAAGGGCAGAATTATATTGAAAGAACATAGAGGACGCTACTTGTGGTCTAAAGTAAAAAAAAGAAAAAAGAAAAAATAGAAATATAGAAATATATGAATACATATATTGACAGATCTTTAATCATTCTATTGTTTAATGAATACAAACTTACACTTGACGAACTGTAGCCTTTTCTTTACTTTCTTCCTTCTTTTTTAATTTTTCTTTATTTTCCTTCCTATTAAAAAAATACAAATCATTAGTATGATCATTATATAAATATTTGTATACGTGGTTATCAATTATTATATATTAATCTATTTACAATCTAGCATCTTTAGTACTGATCATTCGTTTCACTTGAGCAAATTTTCTTGTTGTTCTAGCTTTACCCTACATATATATAAAATTATAAAATTTATTTATTTAGTCATTTATTATAGCTACTACTGCTATTATTATTATTGTTATTATTATTAAAGTATTTTTTACCATTTTATATAAAGTTAAATATTTAATTAAAAAAATATATTTGTAAGAAAGAGAAAAGTGAAAAAAAAAAAAGCTTTAAATTTTAAAAAAGAGAGGTGGCTGAGTTGAAAAAAATCCTTCAACTTGTCAATTTTTTTTCTAAAACGACCTTTTTTTCCTTTTTCTTTATTTCTTTCTTTCTTTTCTTTAAAATAAAAATAAAAGTAGCCATTCTTTCTTCACACTATAGACGGTTTTATTCTACTATGAAAAGTGCTCTTACTTTTGAAACTGTAGCCACTTGTTCTACTACCAAGGCAAGAGCTTCACTATTAACTTTACCTCATGGCCCTGTTAATACACCTGTTTTTATGCCAGTGGGGACTCAAGGTACACTTAAAGGTGTAACTCCTCAACAATTAAAGAATATGAATTGTCAAATTATGTTAAATAATACTTATCACTTGGTAAGAAAAAAAGAAAAAAAGAAGTAATAATAGTAGCAGTAATAATAAAATAAAATAAATAATTGAGATAAAATAATAAAAAATTTTAAAATTTTTTTTAGGGGCTGAAACCAGGAAAAGAAACATTAGATATGATTGGAGGAACACATCGTTTTCAACAATGGGATGGTAATTTATTAACAGATAGTGGAGGATTTCAAATGGTATCATTGTTAAAATTAGCAGAAATTACAGAAAAAGGGGTACAGTTTGCTTCACCACATGATGGGTCACTAATGATGTTAACACCAGAGCATTCAATGGCTTTACAAAATACAATAGGGGCAGATATTATGATGCAGTTGGATGATGTGATTTCTTCTTTAACAACTGGCCCAAGAGTAGAAGAAGCTATGTGGCGATCTATTCGATGGTTAGATCGCTGTATTGAAGCCCATCAACGTCCTCATGATCAAAATTTATTTGCCATTATTCAAGGTGGTTTGAATAAGGATTTAAGACGAAAATGTGTTGAAGAAATGATTAAACGGGATACTCCAGGTTACGCTGTAGGTGGATTAAGTGGTGGTGAAGAAAAGAATGAATTTTGGCAAATGTAAAAAGTTTTAAAGAGCAACAATAATAACATTATATATATATACATAATATATTAATACAAAAGTCTTTTTTATCTATTTTTTTTTCATTGATTTATATTAGTGTTTCATTGTGTACAGACTTATTACCAAAAAACAAACCAATTTATTGTATGGGAGTTGGATATGCTGAAGATTTAGTTGTATGTGTTGCTCTAGGTGTTGATATGTTTGATTGCGTCTATCCTACAAGAACTGCTGTAAGTATAGAGTTACATATATGTATATAAACGAGAGAAAAATAAATGAAAAAGTACGTATATGTAATAATATTGTATATTTTTTTATTTTTATTTTTTTTGTTCTTTGGTAGCGATTTGGAAATGCATTAACAATGAATGGAATTTTATCATTAAAAACAAATAGATTTGCTAATGATTTTGGACCTATTGAAGAAGGATGTGATTGTTCTACTTGTAAAAACTATACTCGATCTTATATTCACCTTTTAATATCAAGTAAAGAAACAGTTGGATGTCATTTAGTTACAGTACATAATGTTGCTTTTCAATTACGTTTAATGAATGGTTTACGAAATGCTATTATAGAAGATCGATTCCCGGATCATGTTAAACAATTCTTTGCTAATTATTTTGGTGATAAATCTAAATACCCTGCTTGGGCTGTTTCAGCTCTTCAAAGTGTTAATGTTGACCTTTTATCTTAGATGTGATACATTAATTTTTGTGTTTTTGTTTCTGTTATTTTATATATATGAAGAAGTTAGAATATGTATACATTTTACCAATTTAATAATAATAATAATAAATTAAAAAAAGTTTATATAGAAAGTATTTATGTTTCAATTGTTATATAATTAAACGAAAAACGCGATTTTTTTTAAAGGAAATAGAATGTAAAATTTATTGATTTTTATATAAATATAGGAAATAAGGTTTTTTAAAAAAATTAAAGTGATTGGCTAATTGATATATGATACATATTAGTAGGAATGCCATGAGAAATATAGTTATAAAAATATATAAAGTTTGCAGTTTTTTATAAAATAATACATGACATAGGTTCTTGCATAGTTTTTACTTTAAATTTAACATTTTTATGAAGATTACCAAGCAATCCCACACCCCATTTTGCAAAAACACAAAAGTATTTTCGTTTATAATAAACAGTGCAAACCGCTCTAATATCTTTGTCTTTAATTTTCTTTGCATTCAAGTAATAATACGCCAATTCAATATCTGTAAAAATATCTCTATCTTCATTAATAGCTGTGTCCCTCCCTCTATCAAATCTCTCTTCCAGAGCAGCTCTTAATCTTGCTAATATATCTCTAAAATAGCCTTTTTCATACATGCTATCTATGATAGCTTCTGCTTGCCTTGCCACTTCTTCATTATCTTTATAAAGAGGAGATTTATGAATTACACAAAAATTTTCAACTTTATAAATTTTTTTGAACATAATATTAGCTAAAGAGTTGCCAATAGCGCTACCATCAAGTCCACCACCAATAACACCAAGAGCTGCTCCAGCAGCAGTAACACCAACTGTTCCAACCAATTTCCCAGCTTCTATTAGAGTTTCATTTTTGCCGGTTACTTTTACATTTTGCAAAATATCTTCCATTGTTAAATTTATTTATGTATTGTTAAAAAGAAATAGAAAAAATAATAATAATAAAAGAAAGAGAAGGAAAAATAAATAGTATCATCTTTTTTTTTTAAAAAAAAAAAATAGAGTTTATGTGTTCCCAATATCTAATTGTTTAACGTAATCAATCCTAATATTATTATTATTACCATGTATTGAATCCATAACTTCGCCACAATAATGAAGTTTTCATCGTTTAATATAATGTAAAGATCACAAAATATATAATAAATAAAAAAAAGCCTTTTGTTTCACGAATTTAGTTACAAAGACAAAAAAGGAAGTTCGCATTCATCACTACGCCACAAACATCCAATACACTCCTTCATTCTAGTATTTATTGGAAAGAAAAAAAATCTTGATTTATTCCATTTTTATATATATAAAATACCATTTCTCTAAAAATAAATATTTTGATTTTTCTACATAATAAAAGGATGTGATATAAATAATAATTCTAAAATAGGTTGTAAAAATGTCGTGGGACTATAGCAATAAAGTTGTATCTCATTTTATCACTAGGGTAACTGGAATACAACAAATATTTTTTTTTAGGTTTATGGCTTTGAATATAAAGGATAACTAAATAAATCATATTTATGTCTAATGATTTCAGTTTTGTATTCATATATTAAAATTGTTCAAAAAAAGACATACCATATTGGACTCGAATTAAACTTCTTTCGTTCCATGGTATGAATACTTTTAATTGATCTTTATTAGTATTAAAAATAAGTCCTTATCTTCTGTATAAAATTTTAGGCCACCCATAAATATGTAAGTTTAAATTGATTTAATTTGATTTTTCTATCGCATTTAAAACAATAGCAGAAAAAACATTAAATATTTTTTAATCCAAATCTTTGCAACCCATCTTTTTTTTCTTATCTTATTTCTTCAGTCTACTCCATTTGAATTTTTAATATATTTAATTCTCAATATTTGTATGTTATTAAGTTATATTAATATTCTCGTCGTATCTAAATTATATAAAATTCATAAATTTTATATAAAAAAATTTATCTCCATTAAGAAAATAAGCATCGCTTTGTTGTGTTTTATTTATTTACAAGTGATATTTTAAATTAACCATATATATTTACTGCTAAGTAATGATACTAGACGATAATATTTAATTTTAGTTCAATAAACAGAAAAAAAGCATAAATTTAAAAAGTTAAAAAGTTAGTAATACAAATAAAATGAGCTAATTTTTAGATTATTATTCCATCGTCAACAGTATAAGCAATGTCCAACCTTTTTCCGTATCGTTTTAATTACTGTTTAACATTCATTAATTGCGAGTTAGATAGACCAAGATTCATATTGACTAATCGATATGGTTCTTTATCATCAGCAAGCTGGCGACGCCCAATAACATGTCCATTACTTGGCTCTCGTATAATCACACCAGAAAAAAATAAGAACATAGCTCCTATCAACCACACTAGAAGCTCACCAATCCACCATAGCCATGCAGTGTGCTTACTGACTCTGTCCATTAATTTACCACTAGAAAATACTGTTACAAATTCACCAGGGGCTACTACTAGGCAATCCCCAATGGTTTTCCATCTATTGAGAACTAATCCAAAATCTGACACTTTAATACGCTGGCCAACACCTATACATTGTAAAGCAGTATCAGTAGGAACCCAGCAATGTCCAAATGTTTTCGCTCGAGGTCCAGCAGCATTTATTACACCAGAAGGCACTGAATTCATACGTTTGAGAACATCTGGAAGTTGCAATCTTGAAAACTTTTCCGGTTGATACATTCGCCCACGCACCTCTTCGTTTAAAAGAAATCCAACTACAATAAAAGGAGTAGCATACATTAGTGAAATTTCGTTCCTTTGAAAAGTAAAACTCACTAGTGCCAATCCTGCAAGATAGGAAAATGCCGTAAATAATAATAATACATAGTTGAGCGATCGTCTATTTGTTTTTTGACCAACCAGTGCCCATAATATAAATCCCTGTTCTGTACGCCTGTATCCTTCCTTCTTTGCAAGCACCTTAATGCAACTGGCATCTTCTCCAAGCTGATAACCGGATGAAACCATCAATTCCTCCAATGCCTCAGAGCCATCCAATATACCATATTTTCCTAAACAATACAAAGACGAAGCGCTTAACCATTCTTGCGTCGTCCATACGCGACTGCTCCATTTTGAATTTACCAATGCCTCAACTCCTGAGTGTATCACATCTTTACTTACAACAAGTACAACACTAGCTGCAGAATATACTAACCCCATTTCCGTTAAGCGCCAAGATTTGACAATACCATTTGGGCCAAGGTTAGCAGCATCAATCCAAATATAATCCAAGCCAAGCTCATGGGATTGGGAAACTAATCTATCATAGATACATTTTCTAGCCCCTAATTCGCTGATCAACCCATCTTCCCAGGCATGCGAAACAGCGCCAATACGACCTTCTCTATATCTTAATCCTTTCTTGAAAACAATCCGAGGTCGAGCATCCACAGCAAATCTTCCAGCCTCAACACTTTCTATTTTATTTTTCCCAACCTTACAAAAATAATGCCAGGTTGCTCCATCAGCATATCCAACCCGTGGCCATGGAACTACAGAACAATTGCTACAAATTGTACAAGGAGGTAGACTCAGCCCTTTAGAAGAATTCCATGCAAAGGCCTCCGCAATAGCCTGTGATGATCTAACAATGAATGAATAACTAAATAAAGATCCCTGCCCAGCTTTGAGCCGTGTCAATAAGAAAACCCGGCCTAATTCAAAAACAAACACTATCCCAAAGACCAATGTTGATACTAAATCCGCACGCCAGGAAATCCAAATTTGATTTTCACGCACACTACGTGCACCAGCCACCATCCCACATGCCCAATGATTAGTAAATTCGCTATTTAACATGTCACCCATTGTCTCAGGAAACTCACAAATTGGCCAATTAAGTACACCCTGATCGTGACAATAAGAATAAGGACCACCAGGTTTAAGAAGAATACGTTCATTATAATTCTGTTCCACGAATTCTTTATCTGTTCCAACTAATACTACATCATACTCCCACCATTGATGTTTCAACACGCAAGCAGAATGGGACTGACCAGTTTGCAACACAGGCCCTGTACCGTTTGCCCAAGATGAATGGCCACGGTGCCAAGTATGATCAAATGTGATTTGTGCAGAGACACATGCTGCGATCAAACAAAGCATAAATATGCATGATAATAAGGTGGAAACATCTGTAGCCCGCCGAATGCTCCTGTAACTATACCTTGGGTGCAAAAACATGATCATTATTCCAAGTAGAATCCACAAGATACCTCTAATAGATTTCCAAAGATGCCTTTTAATATAGCCTTTTTTATTGTAGTATTCTTCACGATCTTGAAGTTTTTCATGCCATTTCAAGAGTTTCTTTGTCCATCTACGCTTGATCTGTGCTCCAATTTTGGTACCAATATCTTCAATTGGGGTTAAAATACGACCAGACCCATTTCGTTCAGCAACAGCTAATTTAAATAACCAATCCATAACTTTGCCATTACCACCACGTGCAAGCTCAATATCACTCATATCACTAACCATATCAGATAGGTGATTGCAAACACATTTATCATCATCAAGTTTTTTTAATTCAACAGATACTCTTTTCACATCTAACCATCTGCCATAAACTAGATAATACAAGCAAACTAATGCTTTAACAGCCTTTAAACAAGTAGCATTATGGCCACAGTCGATTTCTCCTTTCCAGGCTTCGGGTAACTCTTGTAAAGAAGATACTCTAGACAAAAGTTGACTTAGCGGTACCTCTGGTTCATTATAATCCACCACATTCATTGATTCTTGCAGCTCACGATAATACTTGAACCAAGCATCAAACATATTTAACAGATCACTACTTACAAAAATGACTTTTAACAAATTACCCTAAAATAGACAATAAACAATACTACCTAAATTTATTTTATGAGTATTAGTTGATAATTTAAAATCAAATATATATATATATAAATATATAATGGTACTTACTACTAATTGACAGTATTAAGTAACAGTAAAAGCTTTATTGTTCAATATATATATTGAAAAAAGTTAAAAAGAATAAAAAGAGAGAAATAAAAAAAAGATGTTGCGGTTTTTATTGAAGACTAAATCATGTTTTTGAGGGCTTGTATTGAAAAATAAAAAAATAAAATAAAATCTTAACAGATGTGGCGAGGGTTGCAGATCGTATTAGGCTTATAGAGAGTAAATAAAATTAACCAATTAGCTTTCATTGATCCTTTTTATATAAGCACAAAGAGTTTATTTTGCATTAAAAAATAAGTTAATGTATATATATGTATATACATATATATATATATATTGCGATTAAAAAAAAAATAGAAAAAAGATATGAATCTATCGATGAATTATAAATGACTAAATAACTAAAATAAATAATGTAAAAATGAAAAATAATACATATATTTTATAATAAAGCAAAATAGTATGTTATTATAACTTAATGGCATTAATTTATAATAGCAAACTAAAGAATGAAAATGATGATATACATATGGAATGATTAATATTAAAAAATTAAATAAGTTAAAAAATCTAATGTTTTCTTTTCTTTTGTTTGTTTAAAGCAGCACGTAAAGATTTTTGTTTATCGAATAAACTACGTTTGGATTTCCATAATACAGAAGTTTTTTGAGACACCATAAGGAAATTTTTATTACGAGCCTTTTCTTTATTTGTAGTACTACCACGTTCTTTGCCTTTCTTTGAACCGAATTTTTCTCTACCATCACGACCTTCTTTAATAGAAGCCATACGCTCTTCATAATCTTGTTTCATCTTCTTACGAGGACCCAAAATAGCGTATTCATCCACTCGACCGTTATTAATATCCTCTTCATTATTGGCGGCAGAAGCAGATCTCTTTTTAGAATTTGGTTCATTTTCTTGATTTTGTCTTAATTCTTCCAATTTAGCAAAATCAGCAGGTGTTAAAATACGTGAAGTGGCCATTTTTAATATAGCTTCTTGTTTTTCCTTTTCTTCGGCTTGTTTAGCTTCCATTTCCTTTTTAAGTTTGGCCAGCTGTTCTTCGCTTAAAGGCTCATCACCTGTATCAGCATCTTGTAATTTTTTCAATTGTCGTTTACCAATACGTCTCTTTCGTTTAGTGTCAGTATCACCATCCTTATTTTCTTCGCCTTCACCTTGATCACCTTCTTCCTTCTTCTTTTTATTATCTTCATCATCACTCATATCAAGTTCAAATTCTTCTTCATTATCACTTGGTACATTGACCCACCCATCGCTTTCATCCTCTTCACTATCTTCATCCACTTCCCAACCATCCCATCCTTCGTCTTCATCGACTGCATTTTCTTCTTCATTTAATAATTCTACACCTTGAAGACCAGATAATCCATCTTCTGTTGCACCATAATGAACCACCTTCATTGTTCCATCCTTAAGTTTAATAGTAGCTGATTTTCCTCTATCTTTCTTCAAAAGTAATTCTGGATTGACTTCTCGGAATAATGTAATTAATGATCTTGCTGCCATCATGACACCTTTATCACGGTGATTTTTATATTGTGTTAAATCTTGAAGTAAAGTTGCATCAATGGCTAAAGGTTGACGAGTACAAATTTCACGAATACCGTTTATACTATAATGTTAAAATAAAATAAAGGCTCAATTAGTTACTATTCATATTATTAACATTACACATATGTAAATATTTACCCAGCTGCCATGACTTCATTAGATGTACGATCGGTAACAAAATTATTAGCAATAGCTTTTAAAACAGGTTCCAAAGCATCAGGAGGTACTAAAGGATGAGAAGCTTGAGCAGAAGCCACTAACACCATTGTCACATCACGTTGAGTAGGTTGTAAATATTTAATTAAAAGAGGATAAAAACCAAGTACAGTTAACTGATGAATACCAATCACTCTTGATATTAAATTCATTTTCATAAGACGGATTTCCCAACGATCCTCTTTAGATGATATACGAGAATAAAGTTTTTCTGCAAAACCTTGTGGATCATTTAATAAGTGTAGTGCTGAAAAATTAAAGGTTTCTGCTTTTTGGCTTTTACTTTTTCGTTTTAATTTTTTGACTGCTCGATCAATTTTGTTTGCCTTGGATTTTGTTTTTTTAGTATATATTTGGGCTTGTTTCATACGCTGAATATCCGGTAACTAAAAAAAAAAAAAAAATAAACATAAATAATGGTGAATATTTTCCTTATATATATATATATATATATATATATATATATATATGCACTTACATCTTCATCTTCATCATCTGATGATTCTTTATCTTCATTTGTATTTAAAAAGAATTTGACAGCTGTAACAGAAATCTTTGTAACTGGTGAGAAACAAGCTTCGGCAATAACATTAACTGTTTTAGAATCATTCCTATATATATAAATGCATAATCATTTAATTTTCTTTCCATCATTTAAACGTAGATCACTTTTTATGCATATAAAATTTTTACTTACCAAATATTTTTTCCATAAAGTTCAATACATATATCTACACTCTTTTTAGCAGCTATAGCATTTTCATCGGTATTTCCAGATTTAGCCGATTCCAAAATAGTGAACATAAATGACTGTAAAGTTTTATTAAGTTTATTATTCTTGGCTTTTGAGTTAGCATTCTTGATATCATTGACAATATGATTATATAATAATTCACGGAGTGCCTTGTCTTTGCATTTGAACAAAGTAAAAAATAAAGGTAATAACCTATTATATAAATAATATATATATATATATATATATACATAATAAATAACTACAATGAAGTACGGATATATACATATACTATTAGTTTATTTTCTCTATTCCTTACTTTGTATTATCTAAAATGGCTCTATTTCTTAAAAGTATAAGTGCTTGTACCAAATTTTTTCTTAAATCAGGATTAAGAACAAGACAATGTTCCTGTAATAAGTCTACAATAAGTTGAGGAAATTCGGCTGTTTCTTTAGGGTAACAGGCTGATACCTGACTAATAAAAGTAATCAATTCACCAAGTTCTTTAGAATCTTCATTTGGCTTCATAGTAAAGATAGATAAAGTAGATTGAAAATGACGATACTGTTGTAAGAATTCGGCTTCATATGATTTAGGATCTCGTTTAATTAAATTTTGTAATTGTGGTAACTGTGTTGGTAATAAAGCTGATCTATTACGTTTTCCCATTTTTATTATTGATCTTTATTTTTTTTAAAAGAAAAAAGAAAAAAAAAAAGGAAGAAAGTAAAAAGATGCAAGAAAAAAAAAAGAGAATTAATTATGCTAAGAAAATAAGCCATCCGAGCTTCGTCGTCACAATTCAGCAAATCAGTTTATTGTAAGCCAACAGTTCCCCTTTGCTGAGTTTTACCCCAATAAGAAACTTTTATGCAGATCAAACTGTCATGATCCTAGTGTTGGCTAATACTTGTTACTTTTCTTTTTTTATAATAATACATACAATATTAATTTATCAACAAAATTAAACCTTTGGAATGGTCACTAAAGATAATTAGAATACACATTTTTTTTTTATTTTATATTATTTTTTTTTTAAAAAAAAATTACTAAATACAGATAATAGAACAAAGAAAACATAGTATCTGAAAACACTACCTTATATTTTCAAATAGTTTCCTGGAACTCTAATATTGATTTAATAAGTTATAGTAATATTTATATAATAGCTTTATATTGTACAAGTATTGAATATATGGCAATTAGATTGGAGTCAAGATTACAGTTATCATCGATGCTTTTATTCTAAAATAAATCTATAAAATAGTGGTACTGTTGACAATTTTAATGTATCTTTTCCAATATCAAAATTATAAACATAGTTTCTTTTATTTAAATATTCAATTTGAGTGTCATCATTTATTTTAGAGGAATATTTCGTGAAAACTTGTTCTGTTGATAGATTTTCAATACCTCTGTCCTTGATAATCAATTTTGGAAAATTTTGCAAAATACTTGATTGAATTTTTTAGGATCATAATTGTGGATTTTCGTTAATTCTATAAATGCTTTTGGTTCTTCATCAAATATATATATTCATATTGTTAAATGGCACCTAACGCTTGTTGACGAGTAAAGCACAAGAGAGATTTTTGCCAATTCCAGATTAAACCTAATTTTTTTAATCTTTATTGAATCTATCAAATTAAATAAATTAATAAGACAAGGAAAAATGCTGCGTAACTTTCGGTTAATTTTTATTCAAACATTTAAAACAAGTGTTATATTTACAATTTTTGGTAGATTAGTGACAATAAACTTAATTTATATATTTTGTAGTATTAAATAAAATTAGGGTTTCCTTAGGCACAAGGAAAAAAAGAGAGAGAAAGAGTACATTATATATTTTTCAATTTAATTTTTTTTTTAATAATAAAATAAAGAAACCTACTGCATTTAAGAATATAAACAAAAAACAAACATTACTATTCTATTTGCTATTTATTTATTGTTATTTTAAAACCAATATTGTTATATTATAAAGTATTTGATCGCTATAATGGTATGATTTACCCAAGTAACCTGTGCGTTTAGTATTTCCCTAAACTTATTCAACCAATAAAGGTATTTTAAAATCTTAATAATTTTTATTGTAAAATGAGTTTAAACAATCAATAAGGGATAGATAAATATAAAAGATTTCAAAGTATAAAATTCTATGAAAAAAATAAGGCTATAACCAGATGTTTTTATTTTTATTTTATAAACCAGCAAAAAAGGAAGGAGAAATCTTATTAGATTTCTTTCTTTGGGGTGCCTTTTGTTTCTTTTGTTTCTTTTTTCTTTTCTTTTTATTCTTATCATCATCAGAATCATCACTATCATCGTCCCAGCTATCATTATCCTTATCATTATCATTAGTTTCTAACGAGCTATCTTGTAATTTAGACGAATCTTCTTTATCGTTGTTTTCCAATTCATTTTGGTCCTTTTGTTCACCTTCTTTTTCTTCTTCATCGTCCTCATCCTTTTCCTCATTTTCTTCAAATAAATGAGCAACATTCCAAAATCTTAAAGATTGATCATGACCGGTACTGAGAATATATTGTTTATCATGGGCCAATTTAATCTGTTCAATAGGCATTCCTTCACCATGATCGCCCAATATTCCATGGAATCCATTTGGTAAAATAGTTACTAGACGAATAATTCCATCACTACTACCTGTACAGATTGTATCTTCGTCTAATTTACATATGGCATCTATTGAGCTTGGATGACCAACTATACGATCAGTATAATCTCCCCAGTCTCCCCAACTCCATAAACTAAGAATTCCTTCTTGCGATCCAACTACTGCTTTACGATTATTCTATAAATAAAATAAATTATTTATATTTTAATTAATTAATTAATTAATCAATATACTTTATATGTATATATATATATATATATAAAAGACACATTTATGTATATTATATATTATTGTATACCTTTACTAATGCAAGAGATAATAACTCATCCTCCATGTGATCTGACATAGCAGCTACATCAGGCTTTCGAATATCCCAAGTAGAAAGATAACCATCACCTCTTTTTTTTTTTAGAATATAATAATAATGAATGAATGAATGAATGAATGAAAAATAAATGAGTATAAACAGGTGAACTCTTCCGTATGATAATGATATATATATATATATATATATATGGATATCTTACCCAGTTACTACTAAAGTTTTTTTATCTTCATTAAAAGCCATTTGTGATATAAAATCTTCATGTTCAGTATATGTCATGACAGGATCTGGTTTTCTATTATCCCATAACTTAAAAAAAGAATACATATCATTATTACTATTACAAATCATTATATTTTACAACCTATTAGACTATAAAATACCTTAATTACACCCAAATCATCACCAGTAGCCATCATACGTTCATTCATAAATAATAAAGCATTTAAAGGATTACTAAAAAAATATAAGTAATAGAAATAAAAATAAAATTCAGCCCGTAAATAAACAGTAAATAACTACAAACATTTATATGCAGACAATATAATAAATAATAAAATAGGATAGCTTACTCATGGGTATTTTCTTTACAGGAGATTACATTACCAGTAAGAGTATCAATATATTGAATACTACGATCTTTTGAAATGGCAAAAAAATCTAATAAAACGATAATAATAACAAATTAATAAATAAATAGTTTTTATTTATAGGCTGCACTTTTTATTATTATTATTTGCATAAATATATGTTTTACTTTACGTGAACCATCATGGTTAAAGTCTATTCCTCGACAAGATTTTTTAAAAGGTTTCGATTTCCAAAGAACTTCATGACTTTCTAATCCATATCTATGACTATAAGATCAGTAAATACAATATAAAAGTACATAAATAAATAAAAGAATGGTACATGTATGTACATATATATATATAATATATCGTACCAATAAAGCTTTCCACTAATTAAACCAGAAACAACGATATTCTCTGAAGGATGTAAATCAAAATCAAATATAGTGCTTTCTAATTCTATAGTCTGTGGTGTATTTTGGTTAGGCATTGTTTTGTTTTTAAAACAAAATAAATGAAAAGAAAAAGATCAAAAAAAATTTTATTTTCTTTTTACACAGCGAAACCATATATGGAAAAAACTGTCTATGGCATTTATATGAAACTTTAAACTCATTAATGTCTTTTAGCCATATGTATGTAATCATTTATTTATTTTTTAATATATCAATAAAATATAGTGTGCTTCTATACCTCTATATAAATAATACGTCGAAACTTACTTCAGATAAGTAAACCAACTGAAAAAGGAAACGGAATGGAATTGACTTATTTTTGAAAATTAAATAAATAAAATTCTGTTAATTCATGCCCAAAGCTGACTTAACATTTTTATACCTACAGTAAGCCTTTTTAAATATATTATAAAATATAAACTATGACTTTTATTATGGTTTATATGTATGTATATGTATATTATAGTTTATAATTATGAATGGTTACACTTTTTAAAAAATAAAAACTGAAAAGTGTACTTGACATTTTTATAAAAACCATTAAAATAATAGTAAGCATTCATTTTTCTTTATTTTTATATGACAATATATATATATATATATATATTAAAAAAAAAAAAATAATGATAATATGGTATAATAAAGTAAAGCTTTATTATTAATGGCTAAATCTCCGAATACTAGTTAATGAGTGAGTAAAAGTAATTCATGTGTTCCATTTACAACAGTTGACCAGTTTAATACCTTCTTTGTATACATGTAACTAGTAAATCCTAAGACTCAAAACTTTAAATGAACATTAAAGATTTACAATAGGGCAGTTCTATTATTTATTATGTTATTTTTATTTTCCTACAGTTTCAAATTCGTTTCATATGTAAAATTGCATTGTTTTTTCATCAAATATCTGGTTAGAACCGTAGGAAATTCAGTTACTGATTCGTGGATATCAATATTGTTGCATTAAAACAGGTAGGTGATCAAGCGATGATTATTTTCGTTTAAGAGTAGAAAGTCTAGGTTTGTTATATTTTAGTAGTAATTTTATTTTTCTTTCATGGTTAGCTTCCTTTTTATACCTTCACTAGGTAGAAAGCTTTTTTTACCAATCACCAAGTCCATGTTGCAACCATTGAACATACAAAATTGAATTTACTACATAAAGATAGTTGGTCTCAAGCATATTCTTCTTATAGTTTTTTCAGGTATTAATACTTTTAATGAAATAATCATAAACTTCAACCTAACATAAAAAAATAAACATCATGGCTGCCCCTTAGGTTGACAGGATTCCATTTATTGACCCGAGCAAATACATTTTTTAATAGTTCTTTACCTCCCTTCTAACTTATTGAAAATATCAGTAACGGTTGCAATTTTATCATTTACTTAGGTAAATGTGATGATTCAAACTTTTTATATAAGTTTCGTTGATCAGCAATTTTTAAAAGAGGATTACTTTTATTTAACATATATAATAATGTTAATAATTTGAGTTTTATTTAGTTGTACAGAAATGCAAACCTTTTTTCCAATAGTATTCGTGCAGTGAACCTCTCACTTTAACTATATATTAATACTATGACCAAGCTCCAACGCAACAAGAGTCTTCATGAGTTTAAGTGGCTGAAAGAAACGCCAAAAACCTATGGTAACTGTAGTAAGCCTAGCCATATTTGTAAATATTACCCTCTGTGAGGTACTAACGGAGTTTCACAACCGATAATAATAATAATAGTAATAATAATATTAATATTATTTAATATAGTATATGTAAACATATAAAATCTTTTTTCTTTTCTTTTCTTTTTATAATAAATATATAAAGCAAATAAATCAAGAAATAAAAAATGGTGAAAAAATATATTACATGACCAGATTTTATCAAACCAGTGTAAGAATAAGAAAACTGATGAATCCTTTAAGATTTTAAAAAAGACTAATAAGTAAAAGCACATAAATAGTTTCAAAAAAAAAAAAAATACAAATACAAACATTGTAGCCCTTTCTCATTTATTTTATAGTTTACTATTTCGACCAATCATCTATGTATATATTTAAACTTTTAAAAATAATGATATGCGCGTATCAGTCCGTTTATATCTTAAGCATATAAATAAAACGCCTTGCTATCTATTTAACTGTGATACAAATAGATAAAAATAAGGTATTCGTATTTTGTATTGCATAAATATAAATATTAAATAAAAAATAAAATATTTCACACGAACTTTTTTTTCTTTTTCCCTCTTTTTTCTTTATCCTCTTTTTTCTTTATCCTTTTTTTTTTAAAAAATAGCAATAATAATATGACAAATAATAAAAATATACTTTATTACCATCCATTAGACCCACTTCATGAAGAAGAAATCAAACAAATAGTATCTATTATTGAAAAGGCGCGTGAAAATGATAAGGTGGTTTATATGTTTAATAGTATTTCTTTAAAAGAACCTCTAAAAGAAAAAGTATTGAGCTACCAAAAGGATCATACTTTAATAACAGATATCGAACGGGAAGCTTTAGTTGTACTTATTGATCGTCCTTCTGGTCTTGTTCATGAATTGACTGTATCCCTAACAACTCAATCCATTCTTATTTGGAAAAAATTGGATGATGTTCAACCTACTTTGCATGTAATGGAAATGTTGGAAGCTGAAAAAGTATTATTAACAAATGAATTGGTTATTGCTGAATGTGCCAAACTTGGGATTACAGATATGTCCTTGGTATTTGCTGATTGTTGGGTGGTTGGTTTTCATAAAGAAATTACTGATAGAAGACTTATCCAAGCCCTTATGTATACAAGAACCTCAAAGGATGATAACCAGTATGCCCACCCTTTAGATTTCTTCCCGATTTATGGTAATTTAATTTAATCAAATATATATAAGAGAAAGAGAAAAAGATTAATAGTTTATCTATTTTTATTACTATATATTATGCTACAGATGTCAATTCCCAAGAGGTCTTAGAAATTAATTATGGTGTACCAAAAAATAGTAAATATAAAAGACCTACTATTCCCATGGAGAACCATCATTTTTTACCTGAACATCTTGGTGAAAGTAATTTACGTAAAGATCTGAAACCAATTCATATTACACAACCTGAAGGCGTTAGTTTTAAAATTAAAAATGGACGTGAGATAGAATGGCAAAAATGGAAATTTCATATTGGATTTAATTATCGTGAAGGTATTATCATCAATCATGTTACGTATCAAGATGGCGATCAACTTCGTCCTTTGATATACCGCCTCTCACTTTCTGAAATGGTGGTTCCCTACGCCAATCCTTATAAACCTTATTACCGAAAAATGGCCTTTGATGTGGGTGAATTTGGTTTAGGTAATTTAACCAATTCATTAACTTTAGGGTGCGATTGTGTTGGGAGTATTCATTATTTAGATGCTGCTTTATGTGATATGCATGGCAATCCATGGACTGTACCCAATGCTATTTGTATTCATGAGGAAGATGCTGGATTATTATTTAAACATACTGATTTTCGTACTGGTAAAGCCCATTCTGCAAGATCTAGAAGATTAGTTGTTTCCCAAGTAATAATAACAACAATAATAAATATTTATCAACTAAAAGAAGTGAGAAAAAAAATGCATTACTAATATTTCACATATTTTTTTTCTTTCTAATATATATTTAAATAGATTATTACGGCAGCTAATTATGATTATGGGTTATATTTCTATTTTTATCTTGATGGTACCATGCAATATGAAGTAAAGGCCACAGGTGAATTAAATACGCATGTATTAGCAAAAGACGAAGACCCTAAACCTTTTGGTACTATTATTGCTCCGCAAGTAGTTGGCCAACACCATCAAGTAAGTTACATTTTTATAAAAAAATAAAAATGAAAACATATCTTGATTCTGATAAACCAACCTCAATTTTATTTACTAATTTATTCATTATTTTTAATATTAATATTATTACTGTTTTTTTTTTTTTTTTTTTTTTTTTTTAAAAAAAAAAAGCATCTATTTTCTATGCGTATTGACCCAATGATAGACGGAATAGAGAATAGCTTTGCACAAGTTGATTTTGAAGCATCTGAATTACCTACTGGTCATCCTGATAATGAATTTGGCAATGCTTTTTATCCAGTAACGACTATATTTAAAAATACTGATGAAGCCAAAACCGTAGCTGATGCATCAAAAGGAAGATCATGGAAAATTATAAATGAAAACAAGCTTCACCCTTTTACAAATGAACCTGTTGGTTATAAATTAGTATCTACCACTACTCCTCTCTTTTTGCCTAAATTAGATTCCATTGCTGCTCAAAGAGCTGAATTTGCAACAAAAACAATTTGGGTAACTCCTTATGAAGATCAAGCCATATATCCTGCTGGATTTTATTGTAATCAAAGTACAAAACCGATGGGCTTACCTGTTTGGACAAAACAAAATCAATCTATTCAAAATAAAGATATTGTTGTATATCTTACTTTTGGACTAACACATCATGTACGCGTGGAAGATTTGTAAGTTGGCTAATATAAATAATAAAAATAATAACATGTAAAATAAAATAACCTTTTTTTTGATTAACCTTTTGCTGTTATTATCGATATTATAATCTTGCGAATATCTCCATTTTAGCCCTATTATGCCTGTAGAAACATGTGGATTTACATTAAAACCAAGTGGATTCTTTAATGGAAATCCTGCTATTGATGTTCCATCTTCTATCAACAGCTGTAGTGTAAAGGCTCCCATTCAAGATTCAGATTGCAGAGCTAATGAAAAAAATGTATGCTGTCAAAAATAAACTATTTTTTTTTTCCTTATTTTATTTTTTGTAAATCGAATCAATAATGACCAAAAATATAAAAAGGATTTATGTATTAAAAAAATTGACAATATAAGGGTGCGCATTTTTTGGGAAAGTAACCAGACATAATTTTTTTAATTTATACTCTATTTTTCTTTCCCCAAATTATTTGAGGTTATATACTTTAAAACAGCTTTTTTCATTATAAACTATTAACCTTTTTTTTTTTTTTTTTTTTTTTTTTTTTTTTTTTTTTTTTTTTTTTTTTGAAAATGGGTAAATGGACAAAATTAAATAATAATAATAATAATAATAATAATAATATCATCTATTTTAATGATATTTTGAAACAGTCAGAATTGATTTTACGAAACTAGCTCTTGAAATAATAATAATAATAAAAGAGAGTAGTATGTTGGAAAAGATGCTTTGAAAAATTAAAGTATATACCGACAATAGAATATAAAATATACTATTAATAATACTGAAAAAAATGTTATATTATTCATAATGTTGAAAGCAATAATACCAAATAATTATTAAAAAGCTTGTTCGGTGGGGTACAGACTAAATAGATAGAATCAAAATGCATAGATTATTATTGTAGAAGTAGAAGGTAATTATTCAATAAACAAATAAATAAAGTAGATATAATAAAACGCTATAAAATGCATAATCACAATAGTTTGTTTATTTAATTTAAATGAAACAATAAATAATACTAATCCCAAATTAAAGATAACAACTATAAAGTTAATAACATAGCTGCTGTAAAAGATTCCTACTTATTATGCGATGATGCCCTTGATATAAAAAAGCAATAATTCTAATCTTTATAATGCAAAAGTACAAGTATAATAGCAAATAGAAAATTCACTAAGTAATGCACATAAGTATCTTGATATTTTAATAACCAAAATGAGTCTGAAAAATAATATGTATGTCAACAACATTGTATAAAATAGAAAGATCAAAGTACCAATAATGACAAAACTCAAGAAGAGTTGCTATTAAAAATAGAAAAGGTTGTATTACAGGATGAAAAAAATATGTTTTTATTATAGCCATGATATCAATTACACTATTCTTATACGAATTCACTTTATATGAAGCTTCAGAAGCACACTTATTAGTTAGCTACATGCGCCCATATTATTTTAGTCAGAATTAATTTATTACATATGTACATATACAATTGTTATCAGATAAAAAAATAATTATTAAATAATTATTAATGCTTTTACAACAAAATAATAATAAAATATAATTGCATTGATATAAAAGGAGCGACTTGCATACAGTGTAAATAAAGCTTAAATAAATTATACTCATTATATACATGAAAAAAATCATAATGATATATTATCTTATGTTAAATTACTTTTTACATATTACTATTCATTTATTAATATAAAAAAAAGTATTTTAAGTGCTTTTTAAAAAAAATGGTTAAGGACCATCTTTTTTAAAAAATTTCAAAAAAAAAAAAAGCAATCCATAGGTTGTTTTTAAACTTTATCTTTTCTATATTTTCATTATAAAGCCATTCAGTTTAGAACATATGTTAGAATCACTTAGTTCCAAATAAGCGAACCGTACTAGTTTTAACATACATTAGTTAATAAAATGCTATTGGGAAATACTGTTGAAAAAAACAAAAATTATATATATCTGCATGTAAGAAACAAAAAATAATTTTTATAAAACTATTTTATAATAAACTTGTATAAAAATGAATAATATGTTTAAATTTACTTTATATCTTCATATAATATCATAATATAATAGTATCCATTAACAATAATAATAATAAATATAGTAATTTATGGCTAGAAATGTATGGCATAGAAGCTATCAAATTTTAAAAGTTTCAAAAATCAAGTATTCTACACATTATCTTCGTGCCTTACTTTCTCCATCCAATCTAAAACTATGCTAAAAATAAAAAAATTAAAGGTAAAACCAATACTTATATTTATTAGAATAATATAAAAATAAATCGAGCATAATTATTGTTAAAAAAAGGAATTCCTTTTTTAGAAAATATTTCTTTTTTGAATTTTTTCCCTTTAAAAAAAGTATGGTGACAGGATTATTTACTATAACCTAATTTTAATTTTGGGTATTGGCCTAAAGGCTCAGTATCAATTTCAGGTAAAGTAGATAAATCCAATGGGAAAGAATGTCCTAACCAAACTGCACGAGAAGAATGATCTTTTAATGGGTATTTTGTCAATGGATGAATTAAAATAGATAAATCACCACGGTTTAAAGTAAAGAAAGAGAATGCTCTTGCAAAATATTCTGTAGGACACCACACTTCATATGACCCTAAGTATAATATTAAGCATTAATAATGATATTAAAAAAAAAATTATATTAATATAGTATTACCAACTGTATGAGGACCTAATAAAAATAAATGAATAATAAAAAAAAAAGTTTAATATTAATACTAGTACCTATAAATATATCTATTAGTTTTATATGCATATATATGTATATACCTATAGGACCATAGTTAACTCGGTGAAGAGGTACTACTTCAAAAAAGCCACCTTGTACCAAAGACAATACACGATTACGAAGAGCTAAAGCTGCTTCTTTCTGTTCATTATTATTTTGAAAAAAGTAAATATGAAAGTGCCATTCCTTAATTTCCTCTTTTAAGTCATTATCAGTATGGTCATTAGAAATGGTTGCTGATCTTTCAAAGTTTCTTTGCAATTCATAGTGATGATAATTGTTGGCCATAGTTTTATTTAAATAAAAGTTATTGAATATTCGTAAATAATAATAAAATAGTATAAAAAAAAAGAAAAAGAAAAAAGGAAAAAGAAAAAAAAAAAGTTTTAGATATGAGAATTGCGCCGTCCTAAAAAAAAAAATGCAATCATTATTTAAAAGAATGATCACATTTTCATTAAAAGTTTTACAAGTTATCATTATACTTTAACATGATCCATTATACTTTTATCTTTATTTTCATATATATATATATATATTATTTATTTTTTTATTGTATTTTGCTATAATAATAACGTTAAAAATAGAAAAAATTCTTTTTCTTTTTTTTTATCGAGGTATAGTTGACCAAGACGGTGGTGGATTTGAGAAACGAGGGTGTAATGTAGAAGAGAAATGAATTTGATCTAATTTTTCTTTTTGTTGAATATCAACAGCGGCAGCGGCAGCGGCAGCAGTACTTGTCATTGTTTCTAAAGATGGGAGAATAGCATTTGATGCATTATTATTATTATTATTATTATTATTATTATTATTATTATTATTATTATTATTATTATTATTATTATCATGATTATTTGCTATAGAGGATGAAGTAGGCTGTAACTGATTTTGGATATTCATAGTTGTTGAAGGGGGAGGAAGTGATAATGATATAGATGTGGAAGATAGTGGCGGTAATGATTTCAATGATGTATTATTATTATTATTATTATTATTATTATCATTTATAGCAGAAGTTGAAGATGAAGATGAAGATGCTGATGAACCAGAAGGAGGTGGGGATGTTGATGAGGAAGGCGATTTAATAGATTTAGATTCATTTTGAACTTTATGTATAATAAATCCGTCTGATAGAGGTGGTGGTGCACGTTTATTAGCTGACCCCATGATTTCTAAGTTAGCTAGTTTCTTTTGGGCTGCTGCAGCTACACCTGCAGCCGTTCTTTGATGCATGACACCGAATTTTTGCCAAACATAATTTAAACATTGGTCAGCGCCAGGCAAATCTTGTATCATTTTTGCGATGGTAGCATGTGTAAATCCATAGTAATCAGGTCCTGAGGCTATATAAATAAATAAATCGATAAATATATATAATATTAATAATCACCATCAATACTTTAATTTTTTGTTACTAAGAGACTGTACCTGAATTGGAGTGTTCTCTGTTTCTAATTTCATTTGCTCTTTTAACAATGGCAGTCCATACCCCAGTTGCAGAATTGGCAATAATAGGCTGATCTGGACAATCTTCAGCTATTACACGAAACTATTTATTATAAAATTAAGTATAGGAAGAAATTATTTGTTAATTTTATTTTATTTTGCATTCTTGTTTTTATTTTCTATAATGATGAATATAAAACATTATTATTTACCCTAGGACCTTGCTCGCCATTTTCTTCTACGGTACAAGTATAAACAGTATTTTGAGTTGAATTTATCATACTTAAATAAGTCCTACCAAAATAAAAATATAAAAGTAGAAATAAAATTAGAATTAGAAATAAAAAAAGAATGAATGAATGAATGAATATAGAAAGAAAGAAAGAATAGAGTAAGAAAAAGAAACAAACGATTTACCTACTAACTTTAAAACCAGGAGGCCAAATGTAACGATCATTATGGTAAGTAGTGAGAGGGACTACTCTACCTAAAGAATGTACAGTCAAAATGCCTACACGTACAGGCAATTTATAATCGCCTGAAGTTGGATCACGAGCCAAAGGTTGAACTCTACGCATTTTGGGTTCTTGATTTCCACGACGCATACGTTTTGGTCTAGAAGATGGTACCATAGTACAATTTTTACCAGTATCTGTAATAGAAGGAGGTCTAATAGTAAGACTTCGAGCCACTTGTATTGAAGAAGCTGCACTATTATTGCTGTTATTACTATTATTACTGTCATTGCTGCTGCCGCTGGTATTACTGCTACTACTATCATTATTATGATTTATGTGAGCGTTGGTATGGCTATGGCTATGGCTATGATTACTATTATTGATAGTAGAATTGGAATGATTAGATGAAGATGATGGAGATAATGATGAATTTGATTTTGAAGATACGCTTGGAGAGGCTGTTGAGTAATTATTTAGTTCCGTTGGACTAAAAGAAGATTCATTCGCATGAATTAAGTGGGTTGAAGGTTTATGACCCAAGACCGCCAATGGGGAAGAAGCGGTAGGAGGCAATATTGAATGATGATGATGATAGGGCTGTGGGTGATGAAGGGGAGGAGGAGGAGGCTGATTATTTATTAAAGTAGAGGAAGTAGACGATGAAGAAGAAGAAGAAGAAGATGATGATGATGGAGGAGGCGGTGGTATAGGGTGTTTTAATATAGTTGAAGGTAAAGTAGGTAGAGAAGGATCCTTTATTAAATTAGAAGGCACTGGGCTATGAGGGTTTGCCATCAATGAATCGGGCGGTTTTTCCTGAGTTATAACACCTTTAAATATGGTAGAATGATGTGTTGTTGAAGGTAATATATCTGCTAATTTATGTTGGTGATAATGAGAATGGTGATGGTGAAGATCATTATTATTATTATCGTTATTATTATTATTGTTGTTGTTGTTGTTGTTCATTTCATCTTCTTCTTGGTTCATTAAAATATGTAAATCTTTTTTTAATGGCTCATGATGCCTATTACTTTTTTCTACTTGATTTTTAATTGTTTTATCATTATGGTCATCTTCTACATTTTCTACAGAATCGTCATCATCTGGGGTATTGGTACTATCATCCTGTTGGCATATTTTATCCAACAACATCCTATTAAAAACAAAAGTAGAAATATATAGTCATTAGCTGATTGGCTATTTTATATAGACAGATACACACAGACGCACACAGACGCACACACACACATATATATATATATATATGTTGATTGATTAATTTTGTTTTATTTTCATTACGATTTTTCTTTAGTTAAACGGCGTAACCGTTTCCTTGCTTGAGTAAGATCACTAATAAGTACTTCATTTTGCTAATAATTGTTTTAAAATAATAATATTAATAATAAAAGAAATATATGATTTATTGTATTAGTATCTATATTTAAATATACCATTATTGGTTTTTATCCTTTTTCTACTTTTTTTTTTACATTTATTTCATAATTACATCAGTCATTTCTTTTAAACGTTTTTTAATCAGGTTGAATTGTTCTTCAGACACATTATTTGATTCGTTGCTATTCAATGAGGCTTCCATTTTTCATTAAAAAATACTAATAGAAAAGAAAATTGTTTTTATAAAAAAAAAAAAAAAAGGTATGTTAAATTTAAAACTATTTTATATATTTCATTTAATGTATGTATATATTTATTAAACTTACATTTTCGAAAATAGAACAATTTCAAATGTTGGCTTTAATAGGAAGAGCGAATATGTTGATTGTAGAGAAAGTAATAAAATATAAATTCAATATATTTACTCTTTTTTTTATTTTAAAAAATAATGATATATAAGCACAGCTATTAGTCCAAATAATATGATGTGTAATAACAATAAGTAAAAAGAAAGGGAAAGAGGAAAGAAAAAGAAATTAAAAAAAAAAAAAAATGTTAAACCCAGCCTAATTTTCTGCAATTTTTTTCTGACTATCACGGCTATTTTTTTAATTTTTTATTATTTTTACTATTAATTTTATGGCTGAAAAATGTTTCAAGCGTTAAAAACTAATAAACTGATATTCTGTTGGTTAGTTGTATATTTATAAATATAATTATATATATATAAATATATATATATATATAATATAAATATACCGTTAAGAAATAAGTAATGAATAAAAGAGAATGTATATGGTAAATACAGTATATATAAATGTTGGAGATGAGAAAAAGGAAAAAGTAAAGAAAAAAAAAAAGAAAAAGCGAGAATGAGCCTCTGTACCCCCTTTTTTTTTGCTCTCAACTAGTCACATTATTTTTTAAAAGTAGTCTTTTTTTTTAGTTTAAAAAATGATCCAATCATACTTCATTAGGTATCCTTGACAAAGAAGTAAAGAAAAACAAGCCTTGCATAAAATTATATATATATATGTATATTTACATTTATATATATATTTATTAAGGTTTCCGATGTATATTTATATCAAACCATCATTATCATCCACTTTTTGCAATGACTTTTCATTGTTTTAATATAAAGCTGAGATCAATTATTCGTTCTATTTCATCCAAGTATATGTGTATATTTTAGCTTCCTTTTCTTTTTTAATTTGATATGACTTTTTATTTTTTTTGTTTTTTCTAGATGTTTTTTTTTTAATTAGGAAAGTCCTGGAAGAACAAAAAGGATAAATAAAACCTAATTTGTGCTGGTATTCAATATTCTTATTTTTTCCACTCTTCCTCCTCCCCCCCCTTTTTTTTATTTATTTAGTGTGGGTTCTATATATTTTTAATATGACTACTATAATTAAAACAAAAAAAAATGTACAAGTAGTATTGTTTTGAGAACTTCTTTCAACTTATTAACAATACATGACTTGCATAATTCTCTTTCTCCCTCTCTTTTTTTTTTTTTGTCTTTTTTCCTCCTTCTTTCATTCTTTTGTTTTATTTATCGTTTATTATTATTTATATTACATCCTTTTTAAAAGAAACTCCGAAAAATTTAAACAAAATGTCGGAAATCGTTATATTGACTGAGAAAATAAAAGTATAACCGTCTAATAGATATTTATTATTTTAGTCAAGTAAATGCCGATCAATACCAAATAGGGTTGGAAGTAAATACTATATACTAGCGATAATTGTCATCATTACTTTCTTCTTTGCCACATGATTATATAATGAATATGTTATCCATAATTAATAAAGATATTCTTACAAGTGTGTGTATGTGTTTATCCTTTTCATTCATCAATATTAGTACCGAATGCATTTTTGGAATCATTGTTTAATTTTTTTTTTTTTTTTAATGTAACTATTTATTAAATAAAAACAACAACAATAAAAAAAATATATACGCCAAACTATTTTTTTTTTTTTTATTGAGCCAAAAACAAGAATGTAGTGGTACCCAAGAACCGAAAAATTAAAAAAAAAAAATTAACTTTTATAAGTACTTACAAACTTACATATTATTATACCCAGTAGTATCAAAGGAAATATTAATATAATAAAAAAAAAAAAAAAAAAAAAAAAAAAAGCATAGTTTCACTTTTTAAAACTAATAAATATATATATTTAATCAAATCAAATCAAAATTTATATTTATAGAAAAAAAAAATTTTTTTTTTTTAATCTCAAAAAAGTTACTATTTATAATCAAGTGATTTG
Source organism: Cunninghamella blakesleeana (assembly GCA_017871115.1). NCBI lineage: Eukaryota > Fungi > Mucoromycota > Mucoromycetes > Mucorales > Cunninghamellaceae > Cunninghamella > Cunninghamella blakesleeana. The sequence goes on from JAFCIZ010000011.1 coordinate 693,907, forward strand.
AAATGTGAGCAAACAAAAATTGAAATGTCGTCATTTTCTATTTTAAAAAAAAAAAAAGACAGAAAATAGAATAAATTGGTTAAAAAGGAATGTCATATATTTTATATATGTCGATCTCCTTTGATTATAAAGTTTTTGATTTTTATTTATACTATACTTCTCCTTAAACAATATGTAGTATAGTTTAAATATGTATACATACATATATACATACATATATTTGATTTATTATTTATTTAATTATGATTATGATTATTATACAAATATTAGAAAATTAAAAAATGATATACTATACATAACTGATTATTAATTTAAAAAGAAAAAGAAAAAAAAAGACAAGACAAAATTGATCGTAGATGTTATTATTGACATGAATATATCTTCTTAAACCATTCATTCTTCATAATATCTTCAGTTAATATTCTTTTTTCACTTGATGGATCCAACATGCGATAGATGACTTTTTTGGCAGCAAAATCTAATTTTTCTAGTACATCATAACCACCTTCTTTGGCCTTTTTTTTAATTGTTTCTCTTGCTTTTAAAACACCCAATTCTTTTTCTTGTTGTGACAATAAAGTGACATCACTAATAGTTGATGCATTTGCTGAGCCTTGTTGTTGTTGTTGTAATTGTTGCAATCTTAAATGACGCTCTCTTTTAGCATTTTCTCTTTCCTTATCTACCAACTTTCTAAATTTAATATATCGGTCGTAGGCTTCATCTTCACCTTGTTTTGCAACATGCCACAAATGGCTACCCGTTCTCATTGCCATATAAATAATTCCACAGCTCCATACATCTACTCGACGAGCATCATATTCTTCCTGTATAAATTCTTCCGGCGCTATATATGGCTCCGATCCTACAAGCCCATGACTTTTATGTATAATAGGTTGTCCATTTTCATCTGGTCCCTCCCATGCTACTCTAAAACATTCCGCTGACCCAAAATCACTAATCTTGAGACATCCGTTTGATGTTAGTATAAGATTTTCTAAACAAAAGTAGCAATAGTAGTAATGTATTTTAATTAAAAAAAACAGTTTGATATTGCTATTAAATATAATCATAATATACCTGGTTTTAAATCTCGATGAGCAATACCCATATTATGTATATAATTAACACCATAAATTAATTGTTTAAATAAACAGTTGGCTTCCGCTATTTCTAACCCATTATCAGAACAATCATAAATAAGGTTAAATAGGTCCCCACCATCACAATATTCCATTACTTGGCAATAAATTGATGATGTTTCGTTTAATGGCAATAAATCTAAAGACTCAATAACATGAATGTTATGTAAACTTGAAGCAATACAAAATTCAGAAGTAAGTCGTTTAACGTATCCCTTTGTTGGTTCAGAACTTTTTTTACGAAATTCCTATTAATATAAAAAAGAGGAAAAAAAAAAAAAAAAAAGTATTGGAATATAGGTATATATATATACATATATATATATGAGGAATAAACATGTATCTATTTACTTTAACAGCATACAATCGTTCCGTTGAACCTGATTTTGATTTGTCCAATTTATGGGCTATTCTAACAACCCCGCAAGCACCACGACCGATCACTTCTTGACAATTTCCCCATTTTTGTGTTAATGAAGATGCTGAAGGTTTGCGCTGTAAAGTAGCATCCACAGCCGCTCTTTCTTCTAATAACTCAGGAGCAAGTGTATCCGCTGAAATTGCTGCTGTTGTCATTGTTGCTGTTGTCGAACCTTTCCTTTCCCCCCACATTTGTTTAAATGATTTATCACGATGTAATAAACCTTCTACTAAACCTGTAAATCGATTAGGAGGTGGCATAGTAAAATGATGACTATGTGTTCCATCACTATTCATTTGAAATCTTGGTATACGAGCTGAACTTATAGCAGCTGATTTTGGTATGGTTGAAGAAGTTGTACCGCTTGTAACAGTTCCTGCCCTTTTTACTGTTGGTTCTGGTTGTTGTTGTAAAGATTGATTTTCTTGAGATTTGGTTGAAACTGTTGGTTCCTTTCTATTAACATTTAATTTTTTCCCTTCTTTATTGTTGGAATGAAATATGGATTGAAAAAATCCCATTTTGTCTAACTAAAAATGAAAATAAACTATTTTACTTGATTATAAAAACTAAACAAAAAAGAAAATGAGTAAACAAAAAGAAAAAAGGAAAAGGGAAAAAGAGCTAAGGGAAAAAAAAAAAAAAATGTAAGAAAAAGGAAAAAAGATTTTTTTAAAAAACTCAGCCTGTGTAACTTTTTTCGGAGCTCTGAGTAACATAAAGCCTCAAGATTTCAAATCTTTTTTTTTTTTCTTTTTCCTTTACCAAACACAAAAAAGTATGAATATAAATCCACCAGGTCAACGATTATTAAATAAAGAACATTTGGATAAAGCCAATCACAAAGAATGTTTAAACAATTTAGAACAACTTAATAAATTACAGCTTTCTTTTTCCCAACAAAAAAAATTTTGGATAGAAGTATCCATTTTGGATCGTTTAAATTATAAAAACAGAAATCAACATCGTCATTTTCACAGATTTAAGCGAACTTCCGAGGTAAAAAAAAAATCAATAAATAGAATAGCGAACTAACTAATAGTAAAAAAGAGAAAAAATCTTTAATTTAAATACTTTTCTTTAGGTACGTCGATTATTACAACGGTTTAAAAGAGCAGATATCAGCAAACATTTGACAGAATTTTACAGACTATTTTGGCATAATAATGAAATAAAAAAATGTAAAGGGGATTTCACTACTATCCCTACAAAAGAATACTGTGAATATATATTAGAAAGATTAATCATTACATCTATTATAATGGATAAAGTAATTTTAAAATAACTGTAATATTAATATTAAAAAAAGGAAAAGAAAAATCATTTATAATTGTTTATTTACATATACATTTTTATATATGCTTTATAGCTACTGATAGTTCTTGTAGAAGCTTATAGGTAATACCCAATATTTCATTCAATGCTTTAATCTACATATTTTATAGTAAATTTGTAACCAACCTATATTATATATATATATATATATATATATATATATATATATATATATATTATAATTATTTAATAGAGAATATATGACATTCTTACAACTGGAACATTTTGTATCGATGGTAATAGTACATATGGGCATCTTTGCAAGATTATATTCAATAACACATAAATGGATCAATGAATTAAAAGAATGTTATCATCTTGTTTATTTATGGTACCAAATAACACCTAATGGTACAAAAAGTATTGAATCCACCAAATCTTATACCCTAACTACCTTTGATAATGAACGGGAAATAGCAAATCAATGGAATGAGAACCGTATATCGTATAAAAACCCTATCCATTTTGAATCTCATCTAGTTAATTCATCTACTTTTACAAATCTAAATGAATCACTTAAATCAACATCAAATGAAAACACTTCTAATGATAACAAATCAAAGAATAGTAATAATACATATTTGTTCGACATTAATATCGATAATAGCAATGACTATAGTTGTGGTGATGATGATGTTGATCTTGGAGGTAAAATAAATAGAAATAGAAATAATTATAATAATGACTTTATTAACATTTATACGTTATATAAATATATATAGAAATTATCAGTCGCTCTTAGTAAATTGCCATCACATTTAGAATCTCACTGCTCGTATAAAAAAAATCAATTTAATTTTAGTTTTAATAAATTTTTATTTATCAGTATGCTTTTTAAACTTAACTCTGAAATATCAACTAATTATATATAACGGAAAGACTTAATCAAATTAAATTACTTTGCCAACTTATTTAGTAATATACTGCATTGATGTTTTTCAGTTAAAAATGGATATCAGCAAAAAAGTCAACTAAATTTGCTGACTTAAGTTAAAACAATATAAATGCTATCTATTCAAAAAAAAACATATGCATATTTTCCTACAGTAATAAAAAAATTGGGTTAGTTATTTTTTTATAATAATGCATAATTAGAATAACACGTATTGTACCACAGAGCTTAGCTGCATTTTTTTAATCCTTTTCCGTTTCCTTCTTTTATAATAAATTGTATTGATTTAAAAAGCTGTTTTTACTTCGGATGGTTTTATTCGTAATTGGAACTCGCTAATTTACAATCTGTTAATTTGAACAATGAAATATTTATCCCGGTATTATTATTTCTAGTTTGGATTTCACTACACAAACAACTTATATACGGTTACTTTTATTTGTTCTTTTTTAATATAGTATACAAAATAAAAATTGTCCAAAATAGGAAATAATATGTAGTAACAATTGGTTCAAGGTCAGTTTTATTTGAGGATACTCAAATTAATAACTCAAAAGATGCTCTTCATATAAATATGATTTGCCAGTAAAATTCCCTAATTGGCAGTTTGGCCATGGATTTCCAAAGTTTCCATTAGTGGATTTTATAGAATCTTACATTTATTACTAATTGAATAGATAAACTGAAATTTACGTATACTAAGTCAATAGTCTATCTTATTTTCGGCTTGCTTCAAAAATGGTGACAATATGACGATTGATGAATGCATAGCCGTTATGATCAATTCATTAAAAAAAAGAAAAAAAATTAATCTTAGTTTGCATGGTAAATTTACAAATTTTGATTCTGTGTATTTCAAAAAAAGAAACATTTAACTCAAATTTTGTTAAAACCAAACCTCCTAATATAAACATCTAGAGATTCCTATATTTTTTGTCTAATTTATAAAGGATATCAATACGATTTATGTGTAGTGAATTTAGAATATACATTTTTTATTGATTAAATATATTGGGTACTTTTTATATTCCAATTAAGAAGTGCAGTTTTATTTAGCTGATTTCACAGAATACATGACTCTCTATCACGAAATCAATTTGACGACACTAACAATATACTCACGCTTCTTCGATACTGTAAACGTGTATATTAACTACGATTCTATTATCTCTCATAAATCATACCAAACCATCTTTTAAATAATCAATTCATCTCCCATCTTAATTCAACATAATAATTGTATCAACATACGTGACCAATTATTTACTATAATAGTATTATAATAATAGAGATGTCATTTAAAATACTATATTGATATACATATAATTATTTTTTATTTAATAAATAATAAATATTCATATAAAAAGGTAGAGTAAATATAATAAATATAAATATTTCACTCTAGATTCTGATATGATTCTATAGCTACCTTCATTAGGGCAGATCATCCTTTTTATTCAATCATATATTATAATGAAATACATTATAATCGATTCATCAAAAGTAATATATAAATTCCTTCTTAAACATGAATGGCACAGTTTAAAATAAATTATAAATAAATATATATATATATATATAAATTACTAATTTTTTATTTTTAAGTAACTTTTTTTAAAAAAACAAAAGTTATAGAATTGCTTTTCTTATTGTCTAATGATTGGATTGAAAATATCTATTAATTATATAAAAAATCAAAGGGTCAATCACTTGGGTTCTTAGCACCATCATTAGTTTTATATTTCCTTGCTTTTCATCTTCCCATTTTTTCAATGATGTTTTAATTTTATCCAATAAATTAATTAAAGATTTGAGATGATTATTTGCAATTATATTTCGTTGCTCTTGATCTAACCCAGGTTTGGCAATCCATAGAACAATTTGTGTAGTTAATAATATAGTACTTTGTTCAACTGAATTCAAAATAATGTCAATATCCGCTTGACTATTCGAACAGCGAATTGATAGTAAGTGTAAGCTTGTTTCAATAAATTCTGTTATAACACCAAAAGATATACCTTCACACGAGGAAGTAGTCGACTGTGGTTGTAAAATAGTATTTCCAAATGGCCATTTCAGCATATCTTCTTCGAGTAAAACAGTTTGTGCATCTGTTAATACAACCATAGTGCCAATGATGTTACCTATAATTAATAATGTTTTTTCTGTCACATGATGCATTAATACACTACTTTTTTCGTCCCCATCTCCGGAGCCATTTTCTGTTATGGTCGACTGTCGTAATTCTTCTTGATTAATAGGGAAAAGTTGAGCTTGCATATGTGTTGGATGAGTCAAGAAATAATGGTATCTTTGTATTAAAGGTAATCCTGTATTTTTAAAAGCAATAAATATACTGGAGGCATACGATTTCATATTATTCAAGTACTTTGATAACCCGAAAAATATATTTGTTAATAGTTCTAATTCCAGTAATAATGCTGTTGATAAGGATTCGGAAGGTGCCAAGCCGTGTTGTCTTCGATCATTTTTTCCGTTAGCAATTGAGAAACTACGATCCACTTGATTACCGTATTTTTGTATAAACAAGGCAGATTTTCTTAAAATATCATCCACTTTATTATCGTTAAGAGTTCCTGTTGATCGTATCATGTTGCTGACTACTTGAAGCATCTGACACCATATTATATGTAAGGGATTACGTTCTACAAATGAATCAAGGGTGCCATTTTGGAATCTTACAAAGATATCCAGTGTACCTTGCTGTAATTGTTTAGATAACCGATTATTACAGAGAAGATGCATAACATCATGTTGTTGTAATATTAATGCTGCTTGAGGAATATTTGAAAGGGAGATTAAAAAGTAAAACGCATTTTCAGCATAAGGCGAGATAATAATGTTATGTAGTTTGTTATTTTCAATTTGAGTTTGGCTAGTGCAAAAAATAATACAAAGAAAAATATATTAAATATTATTATTATTATTATTATTATTATTATTATTATTATTATTATTATTATTATTATTATTATTATTATTATTATTGTTATTACCTATCCATTTCATCCACTAAAAATCGAATGCCGTGGGAGATTAATTGTAATAATAATGGAATTGTATCGTTACGTTCAAAAGTGGACAACCAAATATTTATATCAATAAATTCACATTGGACTAGTTCACCCAATAAGGCTAAGATCACTGTTACGTATTTCACAAATTCATCCTCTTCGTCATCTCCATCATTTTCTTTTTTGGTTTGTATTTGTTTAGAACTTTTAGTAGCTAATGTATGCGAAATCTTGAGTAGTTTTTTACATGAGGCATTTAAAAGAGTAGATAGAGAGTTCATTAAATTTGCTTTCATTTCAGTGTCATTAATATTATCAAGTTTGGCATCTGATGGTAATAGGCGAAGACAAAGTAAAATAGATTCGAAACAAGCACGATCAATAATTATCTGACCCTTTGAATCGTTGAATGATGTAGCAAGATGTTGACCACGTTCCAATAATAAGCACGTACTTGGAATCAATGCCAATAAATTGTTAGTAAAATTATTAGAATCATTGACGTTGTTTATATAATCTTCTATAAGTGCTCTAAGTAAAATAGCTGTTTCTTGATAACTTTTCCATATAACACCGTTTTGCTGTTCACTATTTGCTGTAATTCTTAAAAGATGTTCCATTAATCCTCTTAAAAACGAGTATAATGTTAATTTCTGACTAGTAGATGAGCTTTTCCATAACAAATGTCCAACATGGCTTGAGCTTGCTTCTAACATGGTTTTGAATGCTTGTAATAATACCATATCTGAATCTGCTAATGAATAGTTAAAATTAGTTGAATATAATTTAGTTAAAAATTGTGAACACCTTTCCCGTTGTTGCTTAACAGCTTGTACTTGAGATGTAACGACTAACTTATCAATATCGTCCTCTTCACGCAAACCATACTTGTATTCTACTAGTTTAAAAGTATCGATTATGTGAATAATGGAAGATTGTAAATCATAAACGTAACTTGGCCCGTATTGGCGCCCATCAGTGTTATTAATATCATCGCCCCATCCAATAGGTTTCATCTTACAGAGTGGTAAGTTCAATTGTTCAGCTAATTTGTGTAATTCTTTTCCTAATTTAGGGTTGTAATCATTCTTGACAATATTAGTTTGCATCCAGGTGAGTTTATCACTTAATTTAGTCACAATTGTTTTTAATCCAGTTGGTAATTTATCACCTATATTATCCTTATCACCTTTTTCCAAATTTAAGGAACCAAAAGTTAATTGGATTTCAAACGATATCAACCGCATTAAATATGCACGACTAATACGCATACAGCATTGCTGTCTTAATAAATGAATACTATTGCTATGTTGATTTTCAAATTTTTTAATCAACGTAGTGAGATTGTAATTGCCATTTTTGAATAAAAAGTCGAAGTTTGGTGCTATTTCATCATCAATTGAATTTGTATTGGATTGATTAAACAAAATAGCCTCTATATTTTGCCAAAGAACGTTATCGCTGCGAGTACGCTGAACTAAAGCATAATGATCGAATGCAGTTTGCCAAAAAGTAGCCAAGAACTTTAATACGCTGGATAAAACCGAAGGTTTATTAATTGAGAGTGATTGCCAATCATTTAATAAATCTACTGCTGCACGGAGAGCTGATTCACCAGATTGATTACTACCGATATTTGACATAATTGATGTTGTGGTAGCGGATGATGAAGATAACTTAGGTGATATTCGTAATTGTTGGCTTGTTTGAGCTGTATCAGCATTAGAGTGGTCAAGTAGTTTGACAGCTGTTTTGGGACTTGGCATAATAGTATCACCGCACTCCATAAATAATAATGCTAAACTTGGCTGTGATTCCAATAAGGTAGTTATCATCTGCCAGATGGCGGATAATAATCTTTCAGATTGTTTTACATCTTTTGCAATTTCTAAATAATTTTTGATAATTTCTTGCGCTTGAGATTTGTCACCAAGATATTGAACAAAATTAGGTACCATTTTCCACTTAGAAACTGACACACATAAAGCAGATATTATATTAGTGGCAAGTATAGGTAAGTCTGGATCATGTTTGTAATTAATCCATTGTGCTAAAGCTAATAAGAAATCTGTTTTATGAGAATGACTTGATACATGCTCTAGCAATCTTCTTTCCAAAACACTGCCTTCAATATATTGTGTTTTTTGATTATTTGGCTGTTGTTTTTGTTGCTGCTGCTGTTCCTGCTGCTTTATTAATTGTTGATTGAGTAATAGAGATTTAATAAATACAAAAGTTAATTTTGTCAATTGTTCTGCTTGCTTTGCAATTTTACTAAATCCATCCGCATGTAATTTGTTTAACCGAGAAGCATTATATGCCATTGTATCTAATAAAGAAGTGATGACATAATCACCGTGATCATTTGAAAATTTGTTTAATACTTCTTGACGTAAGTTAATAATACTATCTTGATTTGTAAAATGACGTTCAATATGAATAAAAATAGCCATAATCTTAGTTCCAATCAAATATTTCTCGTAAACATTTTTATAACTCCAGTCTAAATAAGAGGGTAGTATATCTTCCAATATATACTTTAAGAAGGCATAGATAGATCTAATACGATCATCTCCATTTTCATCGTCGTATTTCAAACTTTCTAATAGGCTTTTAATAAAATCTAAAAGGGATAATAATAGTTGATATTTTTCCGCAATTCTTTCTACTTTTCGAATAATAGTTGTCAAAGGAATAGAATTTTCTTCCATGCCAAAATAAACTGGAGTTTGATTAGGAAATATATTTGAGGTAAGAATAAAAGGCCAGATAGAACTCGAGTATTGTGGAACCAATGCAGTAAGACATCGAAGTGCAGAAGCTAGTAGGGCTGTATTTGTTGTTGTAGTTGTAGATAGTATATCGCATAAAACAGATATTAAAAGAGGAGCATGAATTTCACCGGAGTGAGTAGATTGGTCAACCTTTAATGCTTCAATATGATTAATTAAAATTGATTTCGAAGTTGAGTTCAATAATTTTTCAAACAATTGTAATATGGTTTGAACCGTATGAGTATCACTAGTTATGAATTCAATATCTTCAGAATTGTTTTTTACTCCACTTTTTTTTTGCTGTACCATTAAAATAAGCAGATGGGTCAAATAATGTAAAATAGAATAACTGTACTGCCAATTAACGACTTGATGTTCATTGTCGCGCAAAACTATTGCACCTTTTGTACCAGGTTGTATAACTAATTCAGATATCATTACACTATTACAAGTAGAGGCACCAAATAGATTAATATACCCAACTGCTTTGAGAAGAATTTCATTTACAAGGGTTGTTTTAGATATATCAGAAGGTTTTAACGATACTGTCAACGTAGAAGCCAACGTTGCATAATCAAATACTTGCTGAACTGAGTAATTACGATTATTGTCATCAGAAGTGTATGCCAAAGAAGATAAAAGTTGAACAAGGTCTAAAAAGTTGTAAGGAAATCGATTTTGAACAGTAGTTAGTAATGATGAAGTAGTATCAGCAAAATGTGTATCCCAAAATGACTTGCAGAGAAGTGGTTCATGCTGTAATAAAATGTTATAACACGATAATAGACTTTTATAAACGTCATTAGGAAGGAAAACATGATTAATGGTAGAAGTGAAACCTTGGAGTAAATCGAATATAGTTTGATAGTAGATATATGTATACCCATCATTATTAAGATCAGTGTTGATTAGCATTGTATTTAAAAATTCAAAACATTCTAACCTTAAGGCTCTACCAGTAAAACGCTGGTCCATATTTGGTCCTTGCTCAATACAAGGTTGACGATGTACCGGATCTACATAGCCAATCGATTTTACATAATTATTACTGAGTAGTGATGTATTGATTTGTTGAGTTCCGTTTATAATTGCATTATCGTTAAAAGTAGTTGGAAGCACCAAAGTTGATCGTAGGTAGCGAGCCCATGCGAGAAGTGGAAGAGAATGGACTTGTTGATCACCCAAAAATAGCATGATTTGATTAATTTTTTCTAAAGAAGATGAAGTAATATTAGATCCAGTTAATGATTGTACTTGCAAAAGTTGAATAGCTAATACGATACAAAGCTGAGTTACTTGAGTACGTAATTTTTCTCCTTCAATAGTATCCAAAGCATAGTCAAAAGCAAATCGAGTGCCAAACCCGTTAGCTTCGAATTCTTGGTAGAACTTAAAAGTGAGTTCGCCATCACATGGTTCTTTTAATACTAATAAAACCATAATTTCCAACAATTTTTTTTGTTCTTTTAAATTTTGAACTGCGTAAGAACGATTTAAATGGATAGATTTGCTAAAACTTGGTGGAATGGCATGGCGTACAAGTCTTGCATATTGATCTAATAACTTTTCTAAAAAGTCACTCTTTTTTTTAAGTAAACTATCCATAGTAGATTGAGCAATAGAAGTTACTGTATTGTTGACTTTTTCTTCATTTATAGAAACAGTATTACAAAGGGAAAGTAGATTTGATAAACTAGCTAAAAGAGATAATCTTTCCTGAAAATAGGCGCTTGTAAATGCAGAAAATAAGCTATTTTGATTACTAATTGAATTTAATTGATAAGCTGCATAGATTAAAGCGACGTTTAACTCATTCAAGTTTAATTGCTGTGCAAGTTGGAGAATAGAAACTTTTTCGGCTGAAGTTATTGTGATAGATTGCTTATTGACAATGAATGATTTATCAGGTGTTATTTTATTACGTGCTGCTACTGAAGGTTCTCCAAAAACATCCAATCCAAGTGCAAGTTGATCTATTTGTTCTTCCAATAATGTTTGAAGTAAATCTGTTGAAGCGCTGATATCAACACTTTGTTCAATAATATCAAACAATTGGCGAAAAGTTCTATTTTTATATAAAAAAAGAGTAAAATAAAGTAAAATGAATGAGTAACATATGCTTCTAATGGTATCTACTATTTAACAATGCTTAACTGTGTTTTATTTATTATTATTACCCATCAAACTTTTCGTCAAGTTGTGTAAAAGTCATTTCTTGCGAAAGAATAAAAATAAAAAAATATCTGGAGAAAAGAAAAATTAACTATCGCGCTTTTTTTGAATGAATTTTTTTAAAAGCTGCGAATTCAACGGTCACATTAAAAATAATTGAATTATTAGGCGCACAAGTCATTCGATCTAACTATAATTAAAGATCACCATTGTTGATAAAAAATAACGATAAAAAATGTATATAATAGTACATATTTTTTTTGTATACATTATAAAGCTACAAAATTATAACTTGCTTTATTTATTTATACACTGAAATATTATATTCAGTATATAAGTAAAACGTGTCTCTTTAAATTGTGCCTTTATTTCAATTTTGTGCGTAATTCTTTAATTTTTTTGGGTGCTGAATGTTTTTATTTTTTTATTTAAAAAAGTATATTCATTTTATATCTAATGATATTCATTAATCCAGATTAATTATGGGAAATCGTGTGCTGATAACTACAATAGATATTGAATTTTTTACTGTATTCAAGAAGAAAATATCAATTATAAAATTAGCATGAGGTATTATGGTTTTTGTTTACAAAAATCTGCATATATTTGGCCATTTAATTATCTTTTAAAGTTAAAAAAAGAACGCTACGTTACAAAACAAAACAAAAGCAAAACTATTATATAAAATTTTTCGATTTTATTAGTAACGTGAACGTAGAAATGCCATATGAATTGTTTGCTCTATCTTAATTATTTTAAAGAGATAAATAAATAATAATAAAATATTGCTCAAATGAAATGGCTAGGAAGTAAAATAAAAGAAATAAATATCAATGAGAAATATGCTACAATTAACAAATATAGCTAAATGAGAGTGGTGAAGGTTTAATTACTAATAAAGTTAGATTATAAAAGGCACAGTTTTAATGTTATAAGTTAATAACAATAATAAAGCTTAATATTTTTATCACATTAATTATACAATAACGATTATAAAATGTTGACAGCTTTTTGAATATTAAAATTAATAAGTAATTATACATATATTTGCTTGAATTTATCTATTTAAAAAGAAATCATTTTTACGACTCACTGCATTAATAAAACTCAGCCAGAGATTACTGAATCACGTGAAAATTCTGTAAATAAATTTTTAAAAATGTTACTTTTTTATATATCTCTCTTTTATTCCAAAAAAATTGTTTTAAAATATTAATAATACTTTAAATTTAATGACAGAATGCCATTTAAGTTTTGAAGAAAAAGTTATATTGCGCGAAGTATTCTCTTATTCAGATGATTCAGAAACAATGAATATGGTAGCTGCAATATTATCCATTTCCACTTCTAATCAAGATGATGAAACTGATGACGACAAAGATTTATATAACGATGAAAGCAACGATGATCAAGGGTTAATAATAACAGAAGATGGCTGGAGCGATGATGAATATGCGGTTATGAAAGCTTATTATGAAAATGAAGAGGAAGAAGACTGGTTAGAAATACGTAAAGCTTTAGGTATAGCGGAAGATCTGGATCTTAGGAGTCAATTTAATGATGAACAAAAAACTACAGTAGAGGATACTAGATTAACGCCCAAAAAAATACGTTTGTGAAAATACATACCTATATTATATTTTTCACTATATCATTATATATTCATCGTTGAAAAATAAAATAAAAAAAGTGTATTATATCGTTTCTCCTTATGATATTGTTAAATATCAAAATGGAGCTATTTCGATCAAATTTTAGGCTACAACATATAAAGATCTGATCATTAAAGTATATGAGCAAACCCTCTATAAAGTGCGTCCATTAATTCGTATAAATATTATATGCCCCACAATGGATGATTCTCAACTAATATTATGCTATTCCTTCATTGAATACTAATTCATGACCTTTAAATAGCCTGTCGTACACCATTGATCCTTTCTAAATACATGATATATTAGTATTCTCAAACTTTTTCGTTTTTTACTCATACCAAGAAATAACCTCTAAAAAATATTATTATGAATATTAATAACAATATAGAGTGGCCTTTTCTTTTATAATTTACAAAAAATCCCTATAGTATGTTAGTAAAAACCCTCTTTCAATTTTTTTAAAAATTATTTTTTTAGTTATTTGGAGTGGGTGAAAAAATACGATAAATGTTGCTAAAAAGCACAAATTTCGGAAATATGTAGCATAACTTTTTCATGAAAAATCTTTTTTCCATTCCTATTCTAGAGTACTTTTATTACTGAATTAATAATACTTCTCTTTTGCTTATAATCTAGAGTATACTGTACATACATCAAATTAAACATCTTAATAGTAAATATATTGAGAAAATAAAAAGTACAAATAAAATTTAATTGTAACTTTTTCATAGAGTAAAATAAACTGTAAAAGTAAAAACTTGAACCATTGTCTTTTCTTTAATAAGAAAACAAAATAGGAATCTGTGTATAAGGAAACCATTTTATCCATTATGAATTACGTTATTTTAATGTGAGACGATAATAAAGTGAATATTATTTTTATTTATAATTAAAAGATATAATATACATTAACTCTCATATATTTAAAAACTAACACTAACAATAATTTCTAACAGTTCGCTTAACCAATCTTCTCTACGATGTTGCCAATTATCATCCATTACAAGAGTATGTCTTTCCAAGTTAACCATGGCACCTGCTAAATGACGCTCAGATCTCGCGCCTGCCACTAGAGTTAACCAAGTCTCCCGTTCTTGTATCCAAGATTCTGTTACTGCTGTCCAGAGTAAAGCCATTTCTAACTGAATTAGCTGATAGGCAACTTGCTCAATATTGGTCGGTTCATTGCTGACCCATTCATGTCGTCTTGCTAACCAACGTGGAGATTTGTGCCGGTTGGGGATATGCTCTTCAAACAATCTTAATTTTTGAACTAATAAACTGATGTTTCCAAAAATTGATGTTTCATAAGAAGGTGGAGGTGGAATAGCAACAGCGTTTGAATTTGTTGAATTGGTATTATTTGAAGTAGAAGGGTGTGGGCGATGAATATCAGTAATACTATTATTATTAATATTAATATTATGACGCTGGTTATTAGTGATAGTATTAGGAAGATGATGGTTTGATGTGGGAGTGATAATATCATTAGAATCGTTTGACTCGTTTGTATATATAGCTGAAGTTGATGGTATATTAGGAGAAACGGTGGATGAATTAGAAGTCTCATTATTGTGTAAAGAAAACGCAGGTGGTGGGCTAAGTTCATGTTGTCTTCTTGAGCTTTTTGTTCTTCTTCTATTTCTAGTTCTATGCTCATTATCTTCTATGTTTACACTGCTATTATCACAAGTATTTGATTGTTGTTGCTGGTAAGTTGTTAAATTTGTAGATGATCTAGATGAATTTGATAATGATATACTATCTAACTGAGAATCAAGTGCTTCTATTTCTTCCTCCTCTACTAAATGCCTTATTAAAAAATTCAGTCGATGTTCCAAGAGCGATAATTTATTTATTATTTCAGTATTAGCAGGTGGTACTGTATGAATTTGCCATATAGAATCTGTATCTTTGATTATTATTCGCTTTGGTTTAATTTCTGTTAATGTATCTGTATCTACTTCAAAAGGTATTAATTTATCATTAGATAAAACTGCACTTGCTGTGGGTATGATTGCTTGAATATCTGATAATAACACATAGCTATTTTCATTGATAGATCTAATCGGAATTAAATAAATAGTTTTATCATACTCTATTGGTTTATAACTACTATTAAGAGAACTTTCAGCAATATTCATTGTTATTAGTGTTTTATTGCTGAAAAAAAAAAAAAAAAATGAAAAAAGAAAGTTTTTAAGAAAAAAATTATTAGTCACGCGGATATATGAAAAAATGATATTACCCATATAGTATTTAAAACTTGCTACAGGGTTTTTTTATGCGCCTTAATTTTTTAATTTTTACTTTTTGTTGGTGAAATAGAGTTAGAAATAGAAAGAGTCAAAATGAAATCAATGGTGAACTATGGATATCTTATTGTAAGTACCAATAAAAAATCATTCATTATTACTAAAAAGTGGTGTTTTTTCGTGTTTTTTTTTAATACTACATTAGCACAAAATATAAGGCTTGCGTATCTATTAAATAAAAAAAATTTTTTTTTATCTTTTTGTTGTGAGAAATGTTTCTTGGTGCTATTTTTTCTTTTTTTTTTGGTATTCAGAACGCTGCATTACTGTGTAATGCTTGTTGTATTTTCTTTATTAGGGGAATTATAAACTCAGGTTAACAAAAATAAAATAAAAAAAGCTATATTTTCCTTTATACCACTCAAGCATCTGGGTTCCCTCTTAAAAGCATACCAATAAATATTACATTAGAAAATGTACATTATTATAAAATAGATACGAATGATATAATGCTGAAAAGACACCCCAACAAAGTATCAGTACCCTGGATAGATAAAATAATTAAAGCATTTAAGGACAAACAAATAGAATGGGCTCCAAAAGTGCAAAGGTTCTTTATTGAAACAGGAAGACCCCCTGATATTGATATAACAGAAAACCAGTGGGTGGATGGCTGGAACATGAAATACAAAAATGAAATAATTTCAATAAGTACAGCTTCACCAAAAGATATTAGGTATTACTGGTTAGACCAAAAGATAGAAAAATCTAGACTAACTAAGGTGCCCTACAATCATCATCCAAGTATTCGCATACACGAAAAACACTGGAAAAGGTTTTGGTCAAGTAATATTAGACCTAAGACAAAAGAAATATGGTGGCGTATTATCATGAATAGAATACCTTATCAAATGAGGCTTAACTTATGGAACCAGAAGAAATATAGCACCGGCATTTGTCAAATATGCAAACAACATCAAGAAGATCAATACCACTTTATGGTTTCATGTCCATACAAAATAGCATTCTGGGGTCCAAGCCATAGCTGTAACAAATATAGACATAATAACAAACTGGACAACACTATGGAGATATGTTAATATGATAGATATGCCAAAAACCAAGCTCAAAGAAAAGTGGTGGAAGGACTTTGAAACAATTGTTTATATCATTGAAATGATTTGGTTGTATCATTGGTTGGATAGAATGAAAATAGAAAGTTGGTCAATACAAAAATGTATACAACTTTTACAAAACAAAATAAAAAGAGAAAAAGAATATGAAAACCAAAATATTTCAAAAGAAAATTTTTCTTAGATAGTCCATTTTAAGTTTTTATAGCGGAGATTATATTCATTTTAATAAATAATCTTAACATTTTAATACAAAAAAAAACAAAAAAAAAAAAAAAAAACAAACAAAAAAAAAAACTAACTATATTTTCTTTTTTTCTTTTTCTAATTAAAGATCTTCAATCAGCAATTTAAATGTACAAAGGATAATTAAACATAGATTGTACATTACTGCCAATCTGAGTTAATATCATTATAGTTGTGGAAGACCTTCCATCTTGCTAAAGCAAAATCTGTCCTCCTGTTGTATTTACCATATAATAACAATATTAAATGACTTCATAAATTATAATACACTTATAATACACATGAAATGTTTGATATTTATTATAAATTCACTACTGTGTACCTGATACAAAATGATCTATTCCTATTAGCTTATGCATTGCTATAACTTTAAATCTTCTAATCCCGCAGATCCATTACCATAGACACACTTTAAACTCCATTCTAATTCACGTTACCTTTACTAGATAACTTTATAATTCTATTTTCATATTATATAACATATAAACTAAGCCCAGTGTCACCAATCCACTAAAAAGTATAAATACAACCCTTGTCTTATACATTTGAATAAAGGTAAACCAAAAGTTTCACAATATTTCTTTGTTTTTAATTTTTTGTATAATTTTTAATTGATAAAATTATACAATATTATTTTTTATTATATTTTAAAATGTTTATTTTAAATTATTCACTTTGAAAGAAAAATTGATGATTATCACTATTTAAACTACTTGAGCCTGTTCTTGCGCATATTGTTCCTATTACAGGTTTTCCATTTGTGTCTTTCAATGGTGTATACATTGTACCTTGCTTCCAGTTCAAACTCCAAGGTGACCAAGGACATGTGAAGTTTGCACAAAACCTTTCATAATGATCTGCATACCAACCTTCCATTTTTATAAGTAGATATGAAACCATAGGCCTACAGGATTTTCCTGACTCAACTTTATAAGTTTGTGTATAACTTGTTTTATATGTTTCTGTAATTGTTTTGTCTAAAGAATATTCTTGTTTTAGATCTATTTTTATCACATATTTATCAACCTTTTCATTGAATTCCAATTTAATGGCTTCCTTTGTTTGTGTTTGTAAAGTGTGTTCAGTATTTTTTGTAAATTCACAGTCCTTTTGAATGTCAAAACATTGGATTTCATCACCAAAGACTTCTGGCCTTGTAAAGACATATTCATATTTTACAGGTTGCTTTTCAGAACCAATCACCTTATACTTGAACCAAGCTTTCTTCAAACCAGGACAAAATGGGTCAAACCAATTATCATAAGCACATGATTCCACAAAAGATGAACCTTCTAATGCATGGTTTTCATTATAATAATCAACTAAATCCTGCATCTTTTTATTCAATTCACTGACATTTATCTCAGTTGGTGGCTCTTGTAAAGCCATAATGCTGCATAGCTGAAATATTAAAGTTAAGATTAATATTAAAATATTGATTTTCTTATTCATTTTATACGCAAAAAATTAAAATATAAAGACAGTATCCCCCTATAGTAGTTAAAAAAAGTTTAAATAAATAAAAGGCAAAAAATATATTTCTGCCAAAAACATCATCTTATATTTAAGCAATAACACGAGTCCCCCCTTTGTATTACTATGACGACTGTAAGGGGTAACGCCTTCAATTTCGCCGATTCGGGACTCGATTAATTTATAAATATCTTTATTTGAGAGTCTATGCTTTTTAGAAAGCTCAAACATACCGAGTTTTCTTCCAAAGTATGTTGAGCAATCTGCTCTGCTTTATGAATTCTTAGATGGTCTCTAAGAAGATGGTCTTCATAAATAACTTCGGATCAGGTGGAGTTTAGGGACCTACAGTTATTTTTATTTTTTATTTTTTATTTTTTTATATATATATGTATTATTATTATTATTATTATTATTATTATTATTATTATTATTATGTATATTTTATTTATTCTTATTCTTATTTATTTATTTGTTTATTTGTTTATTTGTTTATTTGTTTATTTGTTTATTTGTTTATTTCTTATTATTTTATTTGTTTTACTATTTTTTTGTTATTTTGTTGAAAAAAAAAAAAAGAAAAGAAAAAGAAAAGAAAAGATAACATAAAAGAAAGATAAACATAACCAGTATTGAATCTTGGCCAAAAATAAAATAACAACTCGCAGCTTACAGTAAAAATATACTTTTTTAAAACTAAAAATTAAAAATATCTCTATTCATAGTTTAAATTATTTTTGCTTATATTTTGCTTAATATCACATTTCATAATAAAATTTTCGAATATATAATATGTATTTTATATTAATATAAGTATACATTTTATAGATTGTTAAATTATTAATAAAATAAAAAAATAAAAAAATATTGAAAATAATACAGACTTATATTATACCAAATGAAGTTAATCACTTTACTTTTTTTTTTAAAAAATAAATTAATTTATTAAAGATTATTTTAATATTAAACTATATACTTAATTTAATGACCTTATAAAATATATATATGAAAAAAAAAAGAAAGAAAATATGCAATATCAATAGAGATATATTTATTTGAAATATATAGTAAACATATTACCATATTTAGAAATTTGCTAAGATTAAAAAAATGACAGCAATAATAATAATAATAAAAAATCAAACGATTTTAATACCATTGTCGTATCAGGCTATTTTATCTTATAGTAAACAAATATAATACTATGATTATATAATAGTAAATAGTATAAAGTAAAATAATGATAATGATCGTCAAGTACACTGAGATTAATATATATAATCTTTTATTTAAATGAATAGCTTATACTAAATAAGGAGTTAAATCTAACTCAGATATATTATTATCTTTAAACTGTCAAACTTTATAAATTAAATGTTGAAAGTCCCTATATTGAATTTAACTATATTACTGCATTAATATATAAAAGAACCAATGACAGTTATCATGAATCATCACATAGTAATAATAAAAGATATGAAAGATCGTCATAATGAGGTTATAAATCATATTGATTAATATCACTAATCATATGAAAAGTGGAATATTATTTTATATAAATACTAAAGCAGAATTAGATTATTATTACAATTTTTATCTTATATTTATAATAAAAACAACCAACCAAGGAATTTCATTTAATTGTTTTGTTTTTCTCTTTTATATATAAAACTATTTATTTTACCTATTTTTTAATTTTAACTTATTTTTCAAAGGATCCTCCAAAAATGTTTTGATCCTTATCCACATCACTATCCTTATCGTTTATAGCCCAATCCATTTTTGATAAAATGTTATCTGAAGTGGTTGTATCTTCAGATGGTGCCAACTTATCGGAGGATTCAATTTTGTTTTTTGATGAACTATTTTTATTTAGGTCATCATCTGATTTTTCTTCCTTATCCAAAACCATAAGGTTTGTTGATTTGGTGTCTGTTACTTTTTTCTCTTTGACTACCTTTTTCTTTTCAACATTGGCTATAGCATCCGTTCTTTGACCTTCTTTCATTTTTTCATATGTATTTAATTCTTTTTGGAAATCGGCTTCTTTCATTTTACAAAAACGAGTTATTGTTGAATTTATCAATTAAAAATTATACAAAAAATTAAAAACAAAGAAATATTGTGAAACTTTTGGTTAACCTTTATTCAAATGTAAAAGACAAGGGTTGTATTTATACCTTTTAGTGGATTGGTGACACTGGGCTTAGTTTATATGTTATATAATATGAAAATAGAATTATAAAGTTATCTAGTAAAGGTAACGTGAATTAGAATGGAGTTTAAAGTGTGTCTATGGTAATGGATCTGCGGGATTAGAAGATTTAAAGTTATAGCAATGCATAAGCTAATAGGAATAGATCATTTTGTATCAGGTACACAGTAGTGAATTTATAATAAATATCAAATATTTCATGTAGGTTATAAGTGTATTATAATTATGAAGTCATTTAATATTGTTATTTTATGTTAAATACAACAGAGCTAAAGATAAAATGGTAAGAACATAACTACAAGTAAAAACGAAAAAAGTGACCACGTAAGCCAATAATGATACACCCATGAGCTATATTTTTTATTCAATAGATATATAAAAATTTAATAAATCGTATTAGATTCATTAGTATATAAACGATAGAGAAAATAATCTAGAACAAAAACTCTATCCTAATAATGTTATGTTATTTTATAAATTTATACGACGACATTCTTTTTGATGACCAGTGTCCATTGGAACCTGAGCGCATTCAAAACCAGGAGGACATGGTAAATCACTACCATTGTTGTATTTACCATATAATAACAATATTAAATGACTTCATAACTATAATACACTTATAATACACATGAAATATTTGATATTTATTATAAAATCACTACTGTGTACCTGATACAAAATGATCTATTCCTATTAGCTTATGCATTGCTATAACTTTAAATCTTCTAATCCCGCAGATCCATTACCATAGACACACTTTAAACTCCATTCTAATTCACGTTACCTTTACTAGATAACTTTATAATTCTATTTTCATATTATATCATATAAACTAAGCCCAGTGTCACCAATCCACTAAAAGGTATAAATACAACCCTTGTCTTTTACATTTGAATAAAGGTTAACCAAAAGTTTCACAATATTTCTTTGTTTTTAATTTTTGGTATAATTTTAATTGATAAATTCAACAACCATCACACTCCATGTCAACACCTAACGAACATTTACCATTAACACATTTAGATTCACCATCACAAGAAATACCACTTGAGCAGTCTTCACCTACAAATGCTGTATTCAGACAAGATTTGGTTCGAAATCCATTACGTAGATGACAAAATCCTTGTCCTTGACAACATCCTTGAGTATCACAGTCTTCACCAAAGAAAGAGCATTTAGGATCAGGAATACATTTCGCACCCATTCCTGGTGGACATACTTCGCCTGGCTTACATTTATCATTTCCATTCAAAGCTCTATTACATCCACTACCATTACCATAGCTGTCACCTGACCATTTACCTCTACAATGACATTTCGAAGAACCATTGTGCATATAACAAATGATACCATAATTTTCATCTTCATTGCAATATTTAGCATAATCATAGCACTGGTGTTCATATAGACATTCCACGATCTGACAGGTGCCATTTACGATAAAAGTGTCAGGTGCTTCACATCTTTGAGCTAAGACAATACTTAGTGTGGCTGCTAACAAATTGATGATAAATAACTTCATATTTTTTAAATTACTAAGTTTATAAGTTAAATAAATAAAAGGCAAAAAAATATATTTTAATCAAAAGCATTACGTTTTAATGGAGAGCAATAATGCGGATCACAAACCAGCTACGTTACACAATATTTTAGAATTTTTGTTTTTGTTTTGTATTTAAAAACAACACTGCATTACTGTGTAATGCTTGTATTTTCTTTATTAGGCGAATTATAAACTCCTTTTTTTTTGTATTTTTTTTTTTGACTTAAGAATCCTGTGTCTTAGGGGCGAGATTCGAAAACAAAACACTAAGGGGTATAAATAAAACAGAGCTACAAAGGGATTATTTTTTTTTAAAAGAAAAAAATAAATAAAATAAAACGATTTGTATATCTAATTCTAATTCTATAATCTTAAAACAGAGGGTCTCACTTTTACAACAGTTACCGCTAAATATAAAGTTATTTCATGTTTGGCATTAGATGACGATGGTAGTGTTGTTCGTGTATCTCTTTCCCGTTTTTTTTTTGTATTTAAAATCAACACTGCATTACTGTGTAATGCTTGTTGTGTATTCTTTATTAGACGAATTATAAACTCCCTTTAGCAAAAAAAAAAAAAAAAAAATAACAAACAAAAAAAAAACTAACTATATTTTCTAATTAAAGATCTTCAATCAGCTATTTAAATGTACAAAAGATAATTAAACATAGATTGTATATTACTGCCAACCTAAGTTAATATCATTATAGTTGTGGAAGACCTTCCATCTTGCTAAAGCAAAATCTGTCCTCCAAGTTGTTTCTTCAAAGAAATGATGTCAGTGCTATTGCCAAAGTATCAATAAAACATGTCCTATTAGTACCAAAGTATTGTTGTTGACCTTATTAATACGATTAAAAGTTATTGATGACCAAATATTATTAAACTTCTCCTGTGGTATATTTTTGGAATAAAGGAAAGCTTTCCAAAATTCCTTTTTCTTTTTACAGTGAAGAATAAAATGTTGATCATCTTCAAACTCAGGACAGAAGGAACAACGAGGAGTTTGAAACTTGGTTGGTATCATTTGATGCAATCTACAATTTGTTGGTAACTTATGGATCAATATTCTCCACCATATTTCTATGGCTTTATGAGGAATATCTAGTTGCCAAAAATTGGACCAGTCAGCCTTCGACAAAAATGCACCTGGAATTTGTACCAGAGGTGGATGTTTGACAGGATAAATAGGAGGGCCTTGGAAGAGCCAATGTCTACGCAAGGAACTCAGAGAAGCTTTATGCACCATTATTGTGTTGGATGAGGAGGATAAGGAAAACTTCCATTCTTCCAGAACAGTGGAAACAGGAATATTACGACCTGCTCTACTGCTTTGAAAGAACTTGTTTTTAAGAAGAGGGTGGATTTTCAGTCGATCCAAAAGTAAAGAGGATAGTATAGCATCATACTTTTTCCGACTACGACTATTACTAGGAGGTGCTTCCATAAGATCTTTAGCAAACCAATTAGCTGGTATCAACCTTTTAATATCTAAAATAGGTTTAGATATTCTAGGTGATTCATTTAATACTAATGTTTTTCTAAGAGGCAGATATTTAATTGTTTCCCTCGACCAGTTTGAAGTAGGTTCTAGTGTAGGTAAGGGTACTAACATTTTTATCATATGCTTCATCTGTGGCAACTTTCTGAATTTTTTATTATAATAATGTGGATCAACAAGAATCGGAATGACAGAACACTGATTAGTGTAATAGGTGATTAATTGTTGAAACACATTAAATAAAAAGTTGGTGACGTCTGAGGTGATCATCTTATTGATATATACCATATGAAGAGCTTTGAACTGATGATTTATATCAATTAGATTAATTCCACCTTGATTCTTTGGAGAGCAAAGGAAATGGTACGATGGTTTTGGAAAGAAAGGCACAACGTATTCATATACTTCGAATTGATGCCAACCATTTTTCAGGGACTATTGTAACACGTAGGATATGCCATAAACGAGATAGGATCAACGAATTTGTCACTATAGATCTACCTCTAATTGATAATGATCTTTGCTTCAGCACATTAATATGATTGGTAAGTTTATTTTCAACCGACCATAAGAAAGTGTTAAGTTGCTCTTTGCTGGAGTAAACTGGGTAACCTAGGTAAGTGATGGCTGTTGGATTTTCTTTGTCATGCCATGAAATTTGATCTGCCTTGGCTATTTCTTTCCAGACATCATGTCTTTCACCTGTTACTGAAAACATAATAGTCTTTTGAAAGTTAACTTTGGCATTACTGGCTTCACCATACAACTTTAGGATACCTTTAAGATAGTACCACTCTTTCAAATCCCTAACGAATACCAAGAGATCATCAGCATAGACTAGCAATTTGATGGTAACTGGATACTGTTTGTTTTCAACTGTTTCCACCTTTTGATCAAGTATAGGTACACCATAAATATTACTTTCATTCAATGTGGTACGTAATAAAGGTTCAAAGGCAATATTGAAAAGTAAAGGTGATATTGGATCACCTTGACGTAAACCACGTTTCTGATCTATAGGAGCAGCCAACCAACCATTTACAGACAAACATATCTTTGTATTAAAGAAAAGGTCAAGTAAACAGTTTATCAGAGAGGATGGGAAATGGAAACACTCTAATACTTTTTGAAGGTATAATGGATGAATCCTGTCATATGCTTTCTCTTGATCTAAGAGTAAACCTATGGAAGTATCATCAGGATTTGTATTTACAGTGTGTTGCATCAGAGTTTGTGTAATCCAGCCATTATCAGATATCAAACGGTGTGGCATGAAACCAGTTTGATATGGGTTGATAATTTTTGGAAGACAACAGTTTAACCTATTTGCTATAATCTTTGTAAATATTTTAGCATCACAATTAATCAGAGATAGCGGGCGCCAATTTTGTAAGAGGGTACGATCACCTTTCTTATATAATAGCACCATCTTGGTTTCTCTCCAAGAAGTAGGTTGTAATCCATTTAAAGCATCATTCATAATCAAACTAAGAAGTTCCAAAAGCTTGGGATGCATACCTAGGATGAGTTTATAAAACTCGAAACCTAAACCATCCAAACCTGGACTCTTGTGAATAGGACTGTGTTTGATTATGTTTAATACATCCTCTTGTAAGATAGCAGCGGTTAGAAGATTTTGATCTTGAAAAGATAGCTTATTATTATCAGGTATATTATTGGTTAGGACATTAATAGCAGCAACATCAACATCCTGAGTGCTATACAATTCCTTGTAATAGCTTCTGGTTTCCTTAATAATATCCTTTATATCCGTATGGATCAGATGACTTACTGGATTTTGAATAGCTGTTAGGGTCATCCGTTTAGATCTAGTTTTTAAGGTATTAAAAAAATATTTATTATTTTTTTCACCTTTATCTGACCACATAGTATTGGATCTAATTATCAACTGTTGTGTCTTGACTTTATATAAATCATCAAGTTGATGTTCTATCTTTTCAATTTCTTCCTTAGATGAAACATTTTGTCTGGCTTCTTGTAATCGTTCAAGATCAGTTTTATACTTTTTGTTCTTTTCAGAGCTATAAAGTGTGGTACATATCTTTACTTTTACTTTAATCTTATCCCATAATAATTGCCTATTGATGGTCTGTAGGTCAATATTATCTATCAGATTATGAAGTAACTCTGACAGGATAGGATAAAATTCATTGTCATGGAGTAATTGTGGATTAAATCTCCAAGTACCTGGTCCTATTTGCATCGAATCACTAGTATGTATTGACATAGCTAGTAAGTGATGGTCAGTCCATTCAGAAGGTAAGTAAGCCAGTAGAGTGTTTATCAAATCCTCTTTTAAATTACTAGAGATGAAGATATAATCAATAGTAGATCTAGTACGCCCTCTTTTAAAAGTTGAAAGAGGTTTGTACATACGATCAGGGCTATTGTTATTGGCACTAAATGCATCTATGTAATTAGTCAGTAGGTGCTGTATCCATGGCTGATGATCACAATAGGAATAATGACGATGGTCATATATGTGTATATTGAAATCACCAAGAATCATATGCTTGTTCGGTAAAGGAGGAGCTATAACTTGTGGGTTATCTAAGATACTGTTATAGAAAGGAATTCTTTGATCTCGATTTGCCGGAGCATAGATATTAGTTATGTAGCACAGCTGTTGATTATCTTCTGTAGAGATGATAGTACCAGCTGTGATTCTTTCGTCCAGACTAATACTTTGGTCTATAATAGTCAGTTTTGGATTAAGACAAATAATTGCTGTATATTTAGAAAATAAACAACAAGAATTTGGAAAAAGGTAATGTAGAGTTCGTACATCAGATGGAGATAAATGATTATGTTTCGAAGAAGCAGTTAGTTCTTGTAGACATAATACATCGGCTTGAGGGTGAATACGTGAACGTAAAAAACGAGAGTATTCTTTTTGAGTTTGAGAATGATTAGATTTGAATACACTACGTGCATTCAGAGAGGAAATATTGATTTTTGATAGTGTCATTTTTTTTTTTTTTTTTTTTTTTTTTTTTTTTTAATATATATATTTATATTTATATATAAACACAAAACAAAAATTAGATTTAATTCTTGTTCACATTGGAAACTTTCTTGACTGAAAGGTCCTTTGGAACAGAATTATCTTTTTTCCTGTCTAGAATAAGACTTGCGTGAGGGTTTGACATAGATGAAGCAATAGCTAATCTATTCTTTGCTTTTGCCGTAGTCATACGAAGCATATCCACCTGATTTGATATTACCTTTTCTTGGTGTACTGACTTGACTGATGATTTCTTTTTACTATCTATGTCCATTGCCATTGTCTCTGGATCTATATCCATAGTGGTACGTTTGGTAATGGGAGCATATTTAGATGCATTAAGACCATCTTGATCCATTGTAACTTTGGTTACAGTTACATCCTTAGTATCAACCTCCATTGGTGCTGACTTGGTTTTATTACCTCCTGATTTGTTCAAGCTGATAATTTTTGTTTCTTCTACGGTAGTTTTACCATCGACCATGTTAGTCTTATGTAAATCTCCTACCTTACCTTCAATAACCTTTGGTACTTGAGAAGAGGTATCTACCTCTGTAGTTTCCAAATCTCCTTTTTTTACTTTTTCATCGTTGGTTTGTACCCCATCCTTTGATGACTTTTGATTACTAGCAGCCTGTTTTTTCTTACGTTGCTCTTCTTTTAAGAGCTCGTATCTGACCATATCCTTTTCTATATCGCTATTCTTCTCTTTGCAGAAGCGAGCGATATGTCCTTTGACCAAACATTTTGAGCACGTTATTTGTTTCATAAGTGGACAATCTTTGCGAATATGGCCAGATTGTCTACATTGAAAACAGACTGGTGGGGCACCTTTATACGACGCTGGCATATAGCTGTCCCAAAAAGAAAGATAAAGCATTCTTTGAAGTGGTTGATACTTCTTTGCTTCGTCTGTATCGTTGGTGTCCAAAAGCACCGAAACTTGACCTTCAAAATAACCATCATTGGTAAGTTTTTTAATTTGGCAAACCTTACCATAAATGCTCATGGATAAGAAAATACCATCCAACAATTCAGCTTGTTTTTTTGGAATATAATCCAAAAGCACTCTTACCATCTTTGGTGGAGTTGCTGAATTATTTATTTTGCTTGGGCTTGCTTTATAAAGTAGTTCATCTATGATGAAACCTTTTTCAATTGCTTCCTCAGCGTGTTTATTATCCTTGAAATTTATACCTAACAGTATGGTACCTCTCGTGTTACCATGACGACTATACGGAGTAACACCTTCTATTTCACCTATTTGGGACTCAATTAGCTTGTAGATTTCCTTATTTGAGAGCCCATGTTTCTTAGGAAGTTCGAAGAGCACAGAGTCTTCCTCCAAAGCGCGTTGAGCAATTTGTTCTGCCTTATGAATTCTTAAGTGATCTTTAAGAAGATCATCTTCATACATGACTTCATGAGCAATATTTATTTGCTCTCCATAGATATTTTTATTTTGCATGGCATTAGGTATTCTTTTTTCCATACCTTTCGCCACTTTTTCTGCCCATGTTTCCCCGATTCCATTTCGAGGAAGATGGTTAGAATCTTCAGTATTAGACATAGCTGAAAATTCTATAAATTGTTAACAGTAGTTGCCGCAAGTGTAGGTTGGGTTACTTTCTGTTGTTTTAGTGGTATTTTATTTTTTATTTGTTGTGAATGGCTTTGTATTCTGCGCTTAAAAGTTTATCCGGAATAAATGTGAACCTTAAGCGAAAGAGAGTTTAGAGTTTTTCTTTTCAAATAGCATAAAAATATTAAATAGTAGTTCAATTGTTTTTTTTTGTATTAAAAAAAATAGTAGTTCAATTGGGAACAAAATTAATAATGAGCTATTTATTGTAAATGATACTTTTATTATTAGAATGTTTTAAAATAAAAATTTTTTTTAAAATTCTTATATATAACTGGCCTTATATTTTTGCATTTAATTTTTAATTCCTTTTTTTAAGTTACTAATTTCTATTTATGGTAGCATAAGTATTAGTTAAACTATAAAAAGAAATTTTTTTACGAAATAATGATAATTATTATATTACAATTATTAAAATATAGCTTATTGATAATTATTTAAAATTATTATCATTATTTCGTAAAAAAATTTCTTTTTATAGTTTAACTAATACTTATGCTACCATAAATAGAAATTAGTAACTTAAAAAAAGGAATTAAAAATTAAATGCAAAAATATAAGGCCAGTTATATATAAGAATTTTAAAAAAAATTTTTATTTTAAAACATTCTAATAATAAAAGTATCATTTACAATAAATAGCTCATTATTAATTTTGTCCCCAATTGAACTACTATTTAATATTTTTATGCTATTTGTATTTTCAAATAGACCAAAAAACAAATATATAACTTCTAGTTTTTATTTTTTTTTTTTAAAAAAAAACTCTTAGGAATCATTTTTTACTACGGATAAACTTTTAAGCGCATCAGATAAAAGCAATTCATAACTAATTAAAAACTTCAACACAGTTCGTTAATCCTTTCTCGTTTGTGGTATATTCTACGCGGCTTCTCTATTTTTATTACAGCTTGTCGAAATGGCTCGTGTCAAAGCTCAAGAACTTTGCAATAAGAACAAGGCTGAACTTGTCAAGCTCCTTGACGAAGCTAAACAAGAACTTGCTTCTCTCCGTGTCCAAAAAGTTGCTGGTGGTTCTTCCTCCAAACTCCAAGAAATTGGTCGTGCTCGCAAAAATGTTGCTGCCATCTTAACTGTCATCAATCAAACTCAACGTGACCAACTTAGTCTCTTCTACCAAAAGAAGAAGTACACTCCTTTGGATCTCCGTGTCAAGAAGACCCGTGCTATGCGTCGTGCTTTGACTCCTTATGAACGTAACTTAAAGACCGTTAAGCAACAAAAGAAATCCGCTGCTTCCCCTGCTCGTAAATTCGCTATCAAGGCTTAAATTGTAGTTTAACTCTCTTTTATTTCCATTTTATGTTATTTTTTTTTATCATCAATAAAAGAAAGAAAAAAAAATACTTTGACTATTAAAGTAATAAAAAAAAAAGGCATATTCTACACGTTACAATAGTTCTTGAAAAATGATTATCATCAATTCGAAGACAAGTATATGAATATGTTGCTTTTTTCTTCCCAAAACCGCCATACCACTTTCTATGCACTCCGAAGAACCAAAATGGAATTAATCCTAAATACAACTAAATACAAAAAAAAAACTGGAATAATTTTCCTTTCGTCTATTTTCCTCTCATTTATTTTAATATAAATAATATCTATAGTATAATTGTGCTTTGAAGAATACATAAAGATCTTCATAGAAAAGGAGCCGAAAAATTATTATTATCTCTACTACTATTTGATATATCTGGAAAGCTTACTGGGGCTATGTTTTCAATAGTACTGAATTTAATAAATGAGCATAATAAATAATATTATCTCATAAAATCCTACTCTTCTCTTCTTGCAAGACACAGGATAAATTTTGTATTTATTTGCACTATTTCGAACCTTTTAGTCTAAAATACTTATGACTTTTTCACTCTATTATTATATATATTTTATTTTATGTTACCATGTGCTTTTCTAATTCATTAGTTAATTTTAAGAATTAGAAACCAATCCACTTTACACCATTACGCTTATGTGTGACCAATAAAAATCAAAACACAAAAAAAAACTTCTAAAATCAATACAAAGTTATTCATGATGAGAAGTAATTTTGCTGCTAAATAACACATTCTATTCTACATACACAATTTTTTTTTGATGACATAACGGACTGAATGTTTGCTATTATTATTAATTATATGGCATGTATATATCTTTTTGTTTTTAATACCATGTTTATTCTTTTTATTGCTTCAAACAACATCAGTTATTTTTACACAATAAAATAAAATAAAACTACATTATATACAAAAAATATAACTCAATTTAATAATTAATATATTATGATTAGAAAAAAATTGAGCTTGCTCAAATTCTAATGAAAATAGTATAGTTTACTCACCCGGTTAACCATTTAAGCAAAAATTGCACTATTTCTCTTATTTCTAACTTATATATAAAAATTTATCAAAAGTTAATACTTTCTGTTGTATTTACCATATAATAACAATATTAAATGACTTCATAATTATAATACACTTATAATACACATGAAATGTTTGATATTTATTATAAATTCACTACTGTGTACCTGATACAAAATGATCTATTCCTATTAGCTTATGCATTGCTATAACTTTAAATCTTCTAATCCCGCAGATCCATTACCATAGACACACTTTAAACTCCATTCTAATTCACGTTACCTTTACTAGATAACTTTATAATTCTATTTTCATATTATATAACATATAAACTAAGCCCAGTGTCACCAATCCACTAAAAGGTATAAATACAACCCTTGTCTTTTACATTTGAATAAAGGTTAACCAAAAGTTTCACAATATTTCTTTGTTTTTAATTTTTTGTATAATTTTTTAATTGATAAATTCAACACTTTCGTCGATATATACTTTTGGAGCATAATTTTTGCTTAAAAAAAGTATCCATATTTAATAGCTAGTGATGTTCCAATAATGGATGAAACTACCATATGTAATGGCATTATTACATGGCTACCAACAAAACACCTCTTCTAGATTTAATGAGAAAAATTTTTGTATATAAGTTAAAAATAAGAGAAGATAATAATCTTTTTAAATAACTTCTTTTATATGAAAAGAGAGCAAATGGAATTTAAGTAATGGTAATGTAGAAATTGTACAAGAATTATACCATAAAGGGAATTATTTTAACAATAATAAAGAAGTAAATCGATTTCCTAAACTATCTTAATTTTTTTAAAAAAAATTCTATTAAAATAGGCCTTATACTTTCTAATAAAAATAGGTATTTTAGAAATTGAGTTTAAAATTTCGTGTAATTTTCTATACTGGGGCTATCTAAGTTCCAATCGCTGATGTCCAGAGAGACTCATAAATCGCCCACTTTTTTAAAAAAAATTATATCCCTTCTTTTCCTTATTCTTTTTAGTAATGACTGAACCTACAAAGGAACAAATTGAAAATGTATTCAAGAAATTGAAGCAAAATAGACATAATAAGGTAAGTAATAGTACTAATTTTTAGTTTAGTCTTTTAAAATAAAATCGTAAAAACAATATAATCACAAAAGTAATTTATGCTATTATTTTCATCTTTTTCATTAAGATATGCTTTGATTGTATGTCAAAAAATCCTACCTGGTCATCTATTCCATTTGGCGTTTATATATGTACTGAGTGTTCTTCTGCTCATCGTAATCTTGGTGTACATATTAGTTTTGTGAGGTAAATGCTAATAATAGCAAAAGCTTCACATTATTAAAAAAAGGGCATTATGTAATTTTTCTTTTTCTTTGTACTTAATAACAGATCGACAGTACTTGATTCGTGGACTTGGGAACAGTTACGGTATATGAAGGTTGGTGGCAATCAAGCAGCTATGGATTTTTTTTCAAAACATCAACTAGCAAATACAAAAGATACTAGATTAAAATACGGTGGTAGAACTGGTCAACTATATAAAAGTCAATTAGAAAAGCGTGTTCAACAAGATATCAAAGAGTAATAGTATACAAATATATACTAATGCAAACATATGTATGTACATATTATCTTATTTTATTTTTTGTTTTTAATATTTTTAGAAATCCAAATACTGTTATAATTGAAATTTCTACGCAGAATGATGAGCATAGTACAGTTGCGACCATTCATTCCCCTCCAATTTTACCTGAAGAAAATGATACGAAGGAAACACCTATCGATATCGCAGAAACAATTGATAATAGCAGAAAAGATTTAATGGCACAACCAGATATTACTGTTGTTACGACAGTTGGACCCTATGAAGAAAATAAAACAACAGCTGAAATAGTGAATACGGTTAAGACTACTACACCGCTTCACACCAGTAAACCAAGAGTAGCTAAAAGACTTGGTGCCAAATCGAACAAACTTGGTGTAAAAAAGGCAACTGGATTTAATTTTGAAGAAGCAGAAGCTAGTGCCAAGAAAGAGCTAGAAAGGAAACAGAATTTTGGTTATGATGACGTGATTGAAGATGACAATGATATCAATGGAGATAAAAACGAAAATGAAAAATCAAAAGCATTTTCATCTAGATTTTTATATACTGAACAAAAACAAGCAACACCATCTATAATTTCAAAAGAAAATTCTGTTGAAAAATTAGGGTTTGGTATGGCAAGGTTAAATACTAATGACGAAACCCCATCAATGAAAAAGACATCATTTGAGCCTCCTTCTGATGTTAAAGAAAAGTTTGGTAATGCTCGTGCTATTTCATCGGATCAGTACTTTGGAAGAAACGAATACGATCCTTCTGTTAGCGCTGCTCAGTCAGCTAGATTAAATCAATTTTCCAATGCAACTTCTATTTCATCTTCTCAGTATTTTGGAAGAGATGAAAATGATGACCGCTCTTATTCAAACAGAGGAAACATTTCTATGACAGGTAGTGGTGGCGATTGGGATGGAATACAAGATCAAGCAATTACTGTAGCTAGAAAATTTGTTGGCCAAGCGGCCGCCGATTTAGATGCTGTAAAAGATCTAGCTGAAAATGCCACATCTAAGGTAGGAATTTACTAATAATAAAATATCAAACGGTATTGGTAATAAAGATGGGTATTTATTCTTTTTATTTTTATTTTTATTTTTTTTAGCTTCAAGATATATTTCAAGATTTACAGGTAATATAAAATAGGCTTATAAAAACGAAGTTCTTAATACTATTAATATTCTCGTTTATTAACACCAATACCTTCGCTTATATTTTAGCAACGATATAACTATTAATGTTATCCATATCCCAACCTCTATTCATAATTCTTTTCTACCAATTTAATTCTTTAATTAACCATATTAATACATACAAATAAATTTTTGTTCCTATGATTATGAAACATATTATTATATGCAAATTAAAATATATTATTTATTTGCGTCTACACCACCTTGCCCCAAGTGAAATCGTTTAGTAACAACTCTGGGGATTTCATCTTCATGATGTGTTACTAAAATTAAAGTCTGTTCCTTTTTCATATAGTTTTCTAACCAAACTGTTACTTTACTGATCATATCAATATCTAACCCTTGAAAAGGTTCATCCCAAATAATCAAGGGTGGTTGTTTTACCAACGAACGGACTAATAACACCATTCTCTGCTCACCCGATGACATTTCTTTTAAAGTTCGATTTAAGCATGATTGTATGTTAAATTCATTAAATAAACGTTCTATCGTCTGGCTTTGGATATCAGTTAATTTACGTGGTACTACCACATCAAAAAAGCCTGTGCCAGCCGCTGCTCGTCCGGTTAGCTGCTGATTAAAATATAAATGAATTTCCGGACTAACTAAACCAATCTTTTGTTTAATATCCCATATAGATTCGCCAGTTCCCCGAGGTCGACCAAAAAGGCTTAAGTCATTTGCATAGGCTTGTGGGTGATCACCTGTAAGTAACGATAAAAGGGTGGTCTTTCCAGATCCATTAGGACCTAAAAGCACCCACCGATCCCCTTGTTTAACATCCCATGATATATTGTCGATAATTTTTTTTCCACTATAAATAACATTAACCTTGTTTAACTTGATAATGTCAGGTCTTTTCTCAGCGCTAGACATTTCTTCTTGTTTTTTTAGCAACTGCTGCCGATAAATTTCTTTTTCTTTTCTCTCTTGATCCATCTTGGCTTCATGTTTCTTTAAATAGACTTTAGGGCTGCCTTGCCAAATGGCTTTCATTTGATCTAAAACTAAAACATGTGTAGCCCATTCAGGAAATTCATCTTGCGGTCTCGAGATTAAAACAATTGGAATATCATCTTTTGTTGTAATTTCGCCCAATAGATCTAAAAGCTGCTTCCTATGCTGAACATCCAGTCCCACTAAATTAACTATAAGTAAAGGAAATAATATACATTGCTCACTTTATTGTTTATTATTACTTACTTAATGGTTCATCTAAAATCAACATGTTTGGACGGGATAATAGAGCTCTTGCAATTCTTGCACGACGCGTTTGACCGTTTGACAATTTTACAAAAGATAAATGTAATAGCTGAGTTAAATCTAGTTGCTTTGCTACTCTATTAATTGATTCTCTTGAGCGATGGTTTCCGAGATAATCTTTTAAAGTTAAGTCGTTATCAGGGTCACTATTGGTTGCAATAGTAATAAGGTTACTAAAAACATTTTTTGTATTTCACGAAGACTACTCAATTTTACCTAAAATTAAAACGTTCTTGATAGTAATGCTGACTATAATTAAATACACCAGATTCTTCTTTAAAAGAAACTAGTTTAACATGATCAGACGGATACGGTGATACTTTATTTGATTTATCAATAAGTGGCCATTGGATAGATGATAATGGTCGTGGTAAATGTTGCCCAGCCAAGGTCTATCAAAAAGTTAAATACTTCATAAATATATTTATAAAATATGCCTTGTACTGTAGCATACTTACTTCTGCCAAGGTAGTTTTGCCGGCGTTAACGGGTCCAACAATTACCCA
The DNA here is from genome assembly GCA_017871115.1 of Cunninghamella blakesleeana. Lineage (NCBI taxonomy): Eukaryota > Fungi > Mucoromycota > Mucoromycetes > Mucorales > Cunninghamellaceae > Cunninghamella > Cunninghamella blakesleeana. The sequence goes on from JAFCIZ010000011.1 coordinate 729,310, forward strand.
TCTTTGATTACGCTGAATTGTAAGAGATAACTGTTCAAATGCTGGTTCTTTTTTACCATAACGATATATTGTTGCATTTTTTAATTCAATTAAATTGGAAATACTACTGGTATAAAATCTTGATAATAAAATCCTTTTGTTTGTTAAAAAAAAACTCTGTTGGCAAAACATTTCAACGAACTAAATAACAAAAAGAAAAGAAAAAATAGATACTGGTCAACTTTATTGTTAGAAAAAAAGTTGCATCAATCTGACACACAATTTTTATCTTTTATTATTGGCTGGCATTAATTTTTATTTAACGAAAAATTAACCAAATATGCTATGGGAACGCGACAACCCTAACCTCGCTCTAAAATGAAATGTGTTTGGCAGCTTATTCGGTATGTGCCTAATATATTAATTGCTCTAAATGCTACAGTTTATTATTTTACTTATATTTATATACACAGTATTCTATACATACTCGTACTCTCACTACATTCCGTGAAACACTTCACAATATCTGGAAACTACACTATGTCTATATATACGAAAAGTACTGGTTTCTCTTATTTTATCGTTAATGATATAGAAAAATTATTACATAGACAAACTCTGGTCTGTTTTAAACGCTGTTATTAGCTTTAATTAAAAATGACTTTGGTAGCCATCCGTTGTTTTGCAATAATAATTTCCACTTCAATCGATTGGTATACAGTAACTATCTTTTTTTTATATGCAATTTTTAGGAAAAATAAAAATAGGCTTCAAGCGCTGGTATTGTATATTATTTATTCGTTTGATTTTATACTTTCAAAATGTATATAACAATATATTATATGTATTATTTCAAAATCGAAAATTTACCTTAACAATTTAATTTTACAATTTGAAAAATTCATTTACCACTATATATTAAAATTTTAAACAGTTTTTATTGGTCAATTTTTACTACCCAAAAAACATTGGTCAAAAGATTAGTATATTTTTACACGGTTTTCCTTTTTTTTTTTGCCCAAAACAAAGTTTTAATTATTGAAACATTCTATTATAAATGACCTTCGATAATAATCGTAAAAGAAAAGAATGCTTTACCAACGAGCATAGTACTGTTGATGTGTGTACTAAAAAAACTGGCATCCTAGAAGAAACAACTCATAATATTTCAACAAACCAGGCAAATCTAAATTTTACTTTAAAGCAAATATTCAACAATTTATCAAAGTAAGAAAAACAGTTTGCTGTTATTTTTATTTAAAAAAAAAGAAAAAGGATCAGATTCACATTTATATACATATACATTACTTTCTTTGCAATACGTATAAGTAGATATTCTACTATTAGTTTAACCTCAATTGATTTATTTCAAGAAATGAACAATAAATTATTAGAAAAACAATATCATAATGTGAATGACTTCAAGGTATGATAATTATTTGAATAATAAACGAAATATTCTATAAAAAGTAGTTAAATAATAAAAATTGACTTTTTGCCTTTATTTAGTCGGATATAGATAAATTATTCATGATTTTACGTTCAAAATGTACCGTATCTAATCTTCAAGATATTGATTCTTTATATGCAACTGTTTTATCGAGTATATTAGTAGAATTACGATATTTAAATAAAGATAATGAGGAAAAAACTATCGAATCTATTTTGAAACCTGCCAAGCATATTCAACAACGTACAGCACTTTTTCGATCTTCACTGGATGGTTTTGCTTTTACTGATGCTAATAGTGATTATATTGATAACGAAAATCTACGTAAATTGAAAAATTGTTTTAATATATATACTTATTATTGAATATTGATACTTATTTACTTTAATATTTTTATTACAGCTTCTCAACTTCAGACTATTACAATCCATCCAGTAAATTCAAGCGATACATATCAAGTGCCTTCGATGAAGCATGCAATTCAGCCACCATTTCGATTTCCTCCAAAGTTTCGCAAACACGAAGATAAACCTATTATACCAAGTAGGTGTGCCAATTGTTAATAATAATAATAATAATAACATACAATGGTGTTTTTAATAAATATTGCATATATCCATTTTTTTTATTATATTTATTATTATTAATAGCTCAATGGCTAGACTATGGAACATTTACAAGCTTTGCACCAGCTTGTGACTCGAATAATGCTAATATAAGTTATGAAGCGACATATATGGGTAGAGCAGCAAAAAGATTTAGACGGTGGGAAAGAAAACAAAGAAAATCGCATTTTATTGAAAAAATGAATCAAGAGGATGAAGTAGATATAAACTGGTTAAAAGAAAATGGATTAGACACAAAGGCGATTATGGATATCATGACAATTAACCATCATGACAATTTAAACAAAAATTCATCACCGAATGGACTACTACTAAAAAATGAAAAATTGATTGAATCTTTATTACAATATCAAGAGTACCGATTTGCATTAAATGATTCGACTGTTAATGAAAAAGAACAACAAATAGGTAACTAATAAATACAATACCCACAAATATTTTCAAAAATTACGAGTTTAACTTCTTGAAATTTATTATTATTTTGAATATAGCTGAACTGTTAGAAAAACAGCTTTATGATATGTTAGTACAATTATCACCAAATGACATCATTCAACAAAGGGATATCAATTTAGCAATGGATCGAACACCAGTGCTCTTAGATAATGCTTATCGTGGTATACTATCCACTGTTAAACCATTTGCATATCCAACCAATGATAAATTAGACCCGTTACCACCATTTGCAAACATGACACCAACTTATTCCAAAGATAAATGGCGTCTAATTGATTTAACTGGCCACCCTTCACCTAATATATCATCAACTTCAACGGTTACTACTTCAAATGATAACACTAGCACTACTAACAATAATGGTACTTCAATCTCAATAGAAACCAATAACTAGTCGAAATATTAGAATAAGATCTAATAATTTCTTTTAATTACGTATTGACTTACTTTTTCTTAAGTAGTAAATTATATATTGGAAAAATAAATATCTTGTTTAAACGTGGATGTAAAAATAGCCAGTTGATATAAATAATTTACTTGCATCAATACAATAAATATAACCTTTAATTAAATAAAATGTAATATGATACTTTACTTAATAAACAACAGCATATATTGATCATATATTTCAACGTTTCTAAATTATAAGGGTATTATAGACTTATATTAGCATTTATTTTAAATATCTGTTTAGTAATGACAAAAATAATATATCAGTGATATCCAATGTATTTACAAAAAAAAACTTCATTAAATAACTATAACACATTGTTTGTAATATCTACATCTTAACAGATGTTTTATGAACTTGTACATGTGACTACATATCTTAGATATACATATTAATTATTAATATTATTCAGAGGAATTATATCATAATCTTTAGTTTTCTTTAGTTTCATCTTTTCCATCACTGCTTGTTTTGCTATTCCTACTACTGCTGTCAAAGGACCTTCTTCCTCTTTTACGTCGGATTGTTTTCGTTTTTTACGTGAGCTGTTATCATTTCCATAATTTGTGCTTGATGAAGGTAAATCATTATCATCGCTATCATCATCATCCAAGAGTTGCATATTCTTATTTTTATTTTCTCCTTTTAATGAAGATTGTATAAGAATAGGTTTCATTTCATACTTCATGCAAGCCCACTCCCCACCTAGAGTCATTATCAATATAGCTAAGACCTGAACAAACCACCAACTAAGATTAGTTGGAAATTTACCAACAAATAACCAACAAGCTAGTACATGCCCACCATGCAATGTCAATACGAAATCGAGAACCTGTTTAGCTCTCTGAACAATTAATAATATCAAAATAACATCAACCATAGCATTCACTATCCATACTAATCCTAAGGTCCATCCAAAAACATTATCCATGGTAAACATATTGACCTGAAATAAAGCATCTAGCGTAATAGGAACACCTGTAAGACCGAAAACAATACATAATAAAAAACTGAGCACAATATAATAAACTGACTGCAATGATATGATTTGAGCTATGTTTAATATTGGATCCCACCCTGTTAATCTAAATGATGACATTTATATGTTTATACACTCATATATTAATTATATACAATTTAAAAATTAAAAGTATTTTGGGTAAAAGGAAAAGAAAGTCCTTGTGATAAAAGTTTTTTTTAAAAAACCCCCCCCCAGTGCGCTGGGCTATCCCTTTTTGGGTTTTTATTTCCCTTTTCCTTTTTTTCACCTATTTTTGGGTTTTTTATAATTATCTCAACACATATAATCATTAATGATGCTTTTTATCTAGTTAATAATGATAGAGAAATCCTTTTACTGACTGCATTATATGCATCCTGATATGGTATCACTTTGTCATGGTAAATGTGTCCTGAGTGAAAATTGCTCTATGCTCACATAGGTAGTAGTTTTTGCGTAACTTATCAGATAATTTGTAAATGCATAAACTATTTGGTAAGTCAAATATCAAAACACACTTTACATTAAAAAAATACTAATTTTTACGTACCTTCTCCCTTTTTATACTCCTTCGTTTATTTATATGAAAGTTGATTGGTAAAGGAATTGCTGATTTCTTTTATTGTAAAAAAAAATAGAGAGGATATTCGACAGCAACACTCTTCTCTAGGGTCAGAGTGATAGCAGTTTTCTTTTATATTTTCACGAGTGGATACAAGATGATTTTAGTAGCGTGTATCATTCCATCCCATGTAAATCATTCGATTTTAGACTTCTCTTGTTAGTAAAAACAAGGTGCTCTCGAAAGCCTGCTTATTGTCAGAATTAAAATCTGAGAGGTTGAAACACGTTCCTGATTTGGCCATTAACAAGGAAGCCAAGAATTCTGATGGCTCTTAGTCATCTGCTCTTTGATCACCATAAATAAACTATTTCTATGTATCTTTTAGAAATAATAAAAATATAAATTAATATGAACTAGTTTATATTCTTATTATTTCAACAGTAAAAAAAATTATTATTCCTTTTTGCTTTCACTTTCAATATCGAATAGATTATTTATTTATCCTTTTTGTTTTATATTTTTAAAGCAAAATATTACCATTTTTAAATTTTTAGTCAAAACAGTTTTTTTTTCACTTTTAATTCTTAAACTAAAATAAAATAAAATAATAATTTATTCATATAATACTATTTAGCTTTTTATTTTATTTATATTATTATTGTTTTATTTAAATATTTAATGATATATGTCTCAAATATTAATGATTTGATTAATAAATCATAATCATAATATTTATTGTTGATTTAATGCAAAACAATAGGGTAATATCTTGAGATAATAATTTATTCAAGTTTTCATAATCCAAAATATACCATTTAATATAAAAATTATAATAAATATATTTATTTTAAGAAAAATTTAAAAATAAAAAAAATGAATTCATCATTAATAAAATATATATCTACGACTTTTTTGTACCATTTGATTTTTTTACATAAATTTTTTTGAATAAATAGATTTTCCTTTCTTTAATTTTCTGATCTCTACAAACTAGGTTAATAAAAAATAAATTATCTATCACCATTGTATAGATCTGGCGAAGACAGCATGGATAAGAATCGAGTTTAAATTGTGTATGTGGTAACGAATATGCGGAATTGGAAGATTTAATATTATAATGAAGAAGCAGATACAAATGGTTTATTTTATATCAGATACAATAGAAATTTTATAAAAAATATCAAATATTACATGTGTAGTATACTATAAGCTATAAGGTCATTAAATATATTTATTTATGTTAAATACAGCAGTCCTAGTTATAATTATGTGTAACTATTGTTAAACTAAAAGGTTTAAAATAACCATAGAGTAAATATAAATTTATTATACACCTTGTGAGAGTAAGAGAATAGAATTCATGGGATAATATTATTCATTATGATCATTCTATAAAAATCAGTATTGTTGAGTATATTGTTGCAGTAGGCTTTCCAAATGCACCAAATAGTAGTGTATATAATAAAAACTTTTCGGCTTGCCCACGAAGATCTTTATGTACCTTGCAAAGGATTTTTTTAAAAAAAATCACGTATTTATTGTATTGCTGTTTCCATTTTATATTCATCGATATTAAGTGTTTTGGTTCCCACTTTTTCAGTAAAACGTCTATCGTGTGTTGCTGCAATAATTATGCCAGGAAAGCTTGTAAGCGAGTCTTCAATAACCTCTAAGCTTGGAAAGTCAATATGATTTGATGGTTCATCCATTAAAATAATGCTACACTTTCTCATAATAATTTGACAAAGCTGCACTTTTCGTCTACACCCAATACTGAGGTTCTTCATAGGATTTGTAAGATCATGCCAAGTATATACCCCTAAATTGGCTAAACTTGATATTGCTTTTTGCTTGGTACACCCAATCTTTGGATCTTCTACTAAGAACTCTATGGCAGTTTTGTCCAGAGGTAAGTTTTCTTGCTCTTGATCTAAATATCCTACAACCGCATTACTGCTAATATTTATATCACCATCATCTGCTAATGTGCTATCCATTATGATTTTTAACAGTGTTGTCTTTCCTGTTCCGTTTGGACCTTGTATTACAAGTCTATCACCACTCACCAATGTAAACGATAGATGTCTAAATAATGTTTTTGAATACGCTTTAGCGATACCAGATACTTCCACACAAAGAGATGATACACTATCGTGTTCATGTTCAAACTCGAACGAAATTTTAGTTCTCTCTGGTATTACTTCTACCATGTTATCGCTAAGATGTTCTTTTTTCTTTGTAAGTTGATTATACGCTTTTGTAGTCCCCATTTGCACACGATGTTCCTGATTATTGTAACTAAGTTTGTCTCTATCATGTCCTTCCCGAATCTTTCTGCCTTTTATTTTGGATTTAAGTTGTATCGATTTTTGTTTCAAAATTTGCATCTCTTTTTCTTGATGTTGACGTTCTAAGATCAATCTTTTACGTTTCTTTTCTTCTTGTTCCAAATACTTGTCATAACCTCCACGAAAATGTACAAATTTCTTTGGTGTGAGTTCAGAAATACGATTTGAAACAGCATTAATCAAATTACGGTCATGCGTAACCATAATTATACCCCCAGTGTATTCCTTCAAAAAATTCTCCAACCATATAATCCCTTGTGTGTCCAAATGATTCGTAGGTTCATCCAATAAAATTATATCCGTTTCTGCGATACTGAGAGCACATAGCATAGTTTTAGTTTTCTCGCCACCACTCAAAAAAGTAAAAGGTTTTTCGAGTAGGCTTTTACTTAACCCTAATAGATTTGCTTGTCGAAATATTTCATGACCGCCCAATGAATTTAATTCATGATACCATTCTGATGAGAGTAGTGATTGATTAGATAGAGTTTGTTCTAAAAAATTGTCTATTTCAGTGTCTTTTAGGAATCTCAACAACGTCACCATTGCTGATTCTTCACCTAAAGTAATATCTTCAAAATGTTGTGGTAAAAAACCCAACCTTCCACATACGTCTACCGTTCCGGAATAAGAATGTTCTACTCCACTTAAAATCCGTAAGAAAGTAGATTTACCGCATCCATTTTCGCCAACAATTGTTACTTTATCACCTATGGCCAATGAAAATTCTAAATCATCAAATAGACGTTTTTGCGAAAAACTTAGTGACAAATTTGTAACGTCAATCCTTGCGACATCCATTGTTTAAAAAGTTTTTTTTTTTTTTTGACTTAAATAAATAAATATAAAACAAAACCTTTTTTTGTACGAAATTCAGAAATTATTTATAAGGATGTTATAATCTCCGATTAAAATGACTAAAATAAAATATAATTTCAAATTAGGAAGATATGCTGCGTATGACTGCGGCAAGAGCAAAAAATAGACCACCAATTGCTGCGCCTATGTCAAACCTTTATGCAAACTTTATATTAGATAAAAAAAAATAATTCTATCCCCAGGAACCTTTCAGACAAGAAAGAATTCAATGGAAACAAGAATTAGATTTGTATTTATTTGAAGTTTTTATAACAAAAAAAGAATATTATAATAATATTATCAACAATTATTATATCCTCCTTGAATGCGCGAAGTATACTCACGTCTAATCATTCTCAACGGACGCATTATGTCCACAATAATTAACTGCTTCTTCTAGACTTAATCACCTATCTTCATCTGGCATACAAACGCTACAATATCTTTTTCCAAGTACTTATTACTTATTTACTATTATATAGCAATCATTTGCTTTAATCCTGAATTGATCATTATAGATCAAAGTAACAGCCTGAATAAAAGAATCACTGTTGTATTTGTCATACTGAAACATATTATTCAACTAATATTAATATAATATCAACATCGTAATTATTTATTATAAGATTCCATTCATTTAAATAATATACTATACTATACTATACTATACTATATACTAAGTAACACACACAAACAGGAATAACGGTAGTACCATATTCCTTATTATTATTATATAATTAACTCCCTAAAATATATTCACATATAAATACCTATTTTATTTTATTTTCTAATAAACAATTAACGGTTTCACAATATCTCTTTTGTCTTAACTTTTTATTTTTTATATTTTCTTTACCAAACCTAACAACCTTTACTAGATAACACTATAACTATATTTTGATACTGACTATATAATATATAAATTTAGCCTATTGTCACTAATCCACTAAAAATATAAATATAACCCTTGTTTTATATATTTGAATAAAGGTTAACCAAAAGTTTCACAATATTTTCTTTGTTTTTCTTAACTTTTATAATATTTTAATTTGATAAATTCAACACCACCCAAAGAATTTCACTTAGTTGATTTATCTCCTTTTTATATCATATATTATTTATTTTTCCTATTTGTCGTATCAGGCTATTTTATCTTATAGTAAACAAATATAATACTATGATTACATAATAGTATAAAGTAAAATAATGATAATGATCGTCAAGTGCACTGAGATTAAAATATATAATCTTTTTATTTAAATGAATAGCTATACTAAATAAAGAGTTAAATCTAACTCAGATATATTGTTATCTTTAAACTGTCAAACTTAACTTTATAAACTAAATGTTAAAAGTCCCTATATTGAATCTAACTATATTACTACATTAATATATAAAAGAACCAATGACAGTTATCATGGATCATCATATAGTAATAATAAAATATATGAAAGATCGTCATAATGGGGTTATAAATCATATTGATTAACATCACTAATCATATGAAAAGTGAAATATTATTTTATATAAATATTAAAGCAGAATTAGATTATTATTGCAATCTTTAGCTTATATTTATAATAAAAACAACCAACCAAGGAATTTCACTTAATTGTTTTGTTTTTTCTCTTTTATATATAAAAACTATTTATTTTACCTATTTTTAATTTTTACATATTTTTCACTATTTACTTAATAATTTTTTATCATATTTTTCAGATTTCAATATACATATATAGGACCATCGATATTATATTTATTATAATCATCAGCCATGGGTACAACACTCATTGATTAATTTCATGTATGTTTTTGCTACTAATAATAATACCTCTAATCGTATGTATAAACCTATTTTTACTTTCAAAAGAGGACTTACTAGATCTACTACTGACCATATCATTATCTCTCACGATATAACAGAGAATCTGATAAAAAATATGCTATCCTACTAATTTCTGAATGGACTAGCCATGACTTATTAACTATTTTATTCCATATTAGTGAGTTGATGCAAATGGGACTGGATAGCTTTGTATACTTTCTTTTTTTTTTCAAAATTTTTTGACAATTTCATATTTTCTTTTGTTGAATTTATCAAAATATGAAATTATAAATACTTATTTTAATGTTTAGTTTTTGCTTTTACTTTATATTAAGTTGTTCTACTTATAAAACAAGAACTGGTGTTCACTGACGACTAAACTAAATTATAAAACGATCTACTTTCTAAAACTATAAAAGGAGACTTCATTTTTTAAACAACTAACAAAATCCATAACATTATCTATTTTTTAAAACTATGAAAGAAAACTCTACTTTCTAAACAATTAATGTCGATACGATTAGCGAAAATTCAAATCATTTTCCCTGATTTATGGCAAAAAAACTAAATAAAAGTCAGATAAAGGGCTAAAGTTCAAATAGTAGAAGTACGTAGTTCAGATATAAAATAGAATTAAAATAAAAATTATGGTAATAGCTCTAAAACGAGAAAAATCTTGATATTTATTGAATTAGTATATAAAACTGATTTTACATGATTTTTTTAGATATACAAAATACTATTAAAGTTATTTAAAATAAAAATAATGAAAAAATATAATAAAGTTCCCACAGGCAAATCGATAAATCGTGCATAATTATTTCATTCTCAGATCACCTCTTTTTAAATCTTTCCCTTTTAACCCTTAAGTCCCATCATATTTTTCATCAAATTTGACAATCCCCATGAAAAATTAATATTACTCTATTTTAATATTAATTAATATCGTAAAAATATAAATACTGACATTTTGTTGAAAATAAAACAAAGATTATCTTTTTACTTTTGATTTAAATATTATCTTGGCTTAAAGGGTTAAAAATTAGAATAATCAAACTGACAAGTGGTAGCTGAACAAAAAAAATCAATTATGAAATTAAGTATTGTTATTAATCTTTTTATTTTATCTGCCAATGCTCTGCGAAATATCGATTGGAGAACTAAAGGTTATGTTACTCCTGTTAAAAATCAACGTCAAGATCAATGTAAATCTGGATATGCTTTTGCCGCCATTGCCGCTTTAGAAAGTGCTCATTTTATTAAAACTGGTAATCTTGTTTCTTTATCAGAGCAACAAATTATTGATTGCTCTGGTTTATATGGTAATCAAGGATGTGGTGTTGGATCAATTAGTGAATCTTTTGAGTATATTAAAAATAATGGGGGTATTGATACTGAAGAATCTTATCCTTATACAGCTCAAGATGGTCAATGTAAATTCGATCAAAATAATATTGGAGCAAAAATCAGTAGCTATGTAGATATTCAAAGTAGAAATGAAGAAGAATTACAAAAACACCTTCTTACAATTGGTCCAATTGCTGTTATGGTAGATTCCAGTAACTATTCATTTGAATCGTACACTGGTGGAATTTATGACGAACCTAATTGTTCATCCGATTTTGTGGATCATGCTATGACAGTTGTAGGTATGGGTACAGATGAAAATGGGAAAGATTATTATTTAGTTAAGAATAGTTGGGGAACTGATTGGGGTGAAGATGGTTATATAAGAATGTCTGCAAATAAGAACAATCAATGTGGTATTGCAACTCAAGCATCTTATCCTAATACATAATCATACACATCTATAGAGTTTTTCTTGACTCAATTCCTTTCTTTGTAGTAGTATTAGTGAATTGATTGTTATAATATCAATTTTTATACCAAATAACATATTTAACTAATCGATACCATTTGAATTTTTCCGTTTTGATTTCCACTTTGATTATTTTTAAAATTGATTTACATTTTATTTTTAAAAAATTAAATAAAATAAACGTATTTTGCCTTTCCTTGTCCTTGGTACAAGTTTAATCTCAGAATATTGCGGTCGAATTTTTTTTTGCGGGGCTAATGCTCGTACGATTAGCGGAAATTTAAACCATTTTTCCTTTTTTAACCCTTTCATTTCAACCCTTAGATTCCTATCATACTTTTAGTTATATTGGCAACCCTCACGAACAATTAACATCGCTCTATTTTAATATTAATTATCATTGTAAAAATATAAATACTGACATTTTGTTGAAAATGAAATAAGATCATCTTTTTGCTTTTGTTTTAAAATATTATTTGTGTTATGAAGTGCGTACGTCTTGAGTATCTTAAAAAATAGTCGACAATTATTTGAATTTTCATTACTTTTATTATTTTTATTCTTATTACTATTATAATTACTATTTATATTTATATCTATTTATCATTATTATTTTTATTATTTTTTTTAAAATGTTTTTATCTTTTTTCTCTCTTCTCAGAAGAAAATGATAACCTTATTTTTATTTTATCTTATATTTTTTTTTATATATTTATTTACTTAAATATTTTTTTTAACAACTCAAATTTAAATTACTTTTAAATATTTATATTATCTTCATTTTACATTGTGGTTACTGAAATATTTAATCCTGCAATTATATTACACCATTTAAATTTTTTTATATTTTTTATATTTTTTATTTTTATTTTATTTTATTTTATTTTATTTTTATTCCTTTATATTAAGTCTGTTGCGCGATGGGTTCGCTTGGATTATTTTAAAATCCAGTCCAACACTTTGATTGGCTAATATTTTTCTAGCATTTTTCTTACCACTTTTGATGTTAATTTTATTTAACATTTTTCATGCTAATTTTTATTATTATTTTTATTAACAAAATTTATATCACTTATTTCATAATACACTTATCAACACTTTTAATATCATTATTGATATTAAAAATGGAATATCTAATTTTTATTTTAGTATAAATACTCGACCTTTTTTTCAATTTTTTGAAAAAACTTTAGTTAATTTTTATTATAATAATAAAGTACTTATATTAAAACAAATAAGTCTATTAACTCATCTTTTTAGCTAAAGATTATATTTATTATTAATATTGTTGATTACTATCCAATATTACTTTATATTATAATATTATAATAATCGTTGATCTTTATCCGATATTATATTTATTTTATTTTATTTTATTATTTTATTTTTATTTTAAACTATTAATCTAAACTAAGTTGTATCTACTTATAAAACAAGATACTGGTGCTCACTGACAACTAAATTAAACTATAAAACTGTCGCCCAAGCGGATGAGGCTGACGGTGCTTAAAAAAAAATATATATATTTTTAACCTCCGAGTCACAACCTCTGAACCGACAACCTCTGAACCGACAACCTCTGAACCGACAACCTTTTGACCTCGTACAAAAATAATAATTTTTAAAAATTTTGTTTTAATATAAATAGGAAAGAATATTTTTCTTTCTCTTTTGTTTTTTTTCTTTCGTTGTCAAATATCAAGTCAAATCTTGAAATAATATTTTATATAATAAATATTTTATTTGTCCAAACCAATTTTATTTTTTTAAATTTTATTAACTTTACATATATTTCTTAAGTGAAATCTTTTTATTTTATTTTATTATAACAAACATACTTTATTTCTTAAGTGAAATCATTTTTATTTTATTTTTAAATTTTTATAACATATATAAATTATATTATGTAATACGAATACTTTATGAAGTATTTAACATATTACACGAGTAAGTGATAATGGTTGTTTATCAATTCTTTTCTTTATTTATTACGAAATACTACTTAGTTAAATTAAAATTTTTTTATATAAAACTGAGTTTTAAAATATTTAAAAGTTTAAAAGGAAGTAAAATTTTTCCTTTTTTTTTTTTTTTTTTTTTTTTTTTTTTATCTTCTTTTTGTAGAATACGTAAGTTTAATAATAAGTTACAAAGAATGCGGAGGGAGGGCGGGAACAACCATTATCACTTACTCGTGTAATATGTTAAATACTTCATAAAGTATTCGTATTACATAATATTACACTTCGTTTGTGATAATGGTTGTTTATTCAGAGTTATATCCGTAAAATTCGTTGCTGTTACTGATGAAATTCTATAGAATTGTTCGAATATAGCTTTTGAAGACCAATTACCATGAGCAACAATGTCATCAATTGGTACACCAGCTTGTGCAGCTAATGTAGATGCAAGTGCACGAGCCTTCGGTAATGGTGCATTCTTAGAACGAGTTACCATAGACATATAAAAACTTATATGTTTTGCAATTCTTTGAACAGTAAGTGCTTGGTTTATGTTTCTTGAACTGCGAAATACCATATTAATATTGCTATCAGGGATAATAGGGTGTGGCTGATAACAATGTATTGTTTTTATTAGATTATAGTATTGCTTAAAGGCTGCTACCGGGCAAAGAAGTGGATCGGAATTGGGCTGTATGTTGACTGTTCTTGTAATATGTGATCCTCCTCTTTTCTCTTTTGGTGCTACGATTAACAAGGTTATACTATCAAGATTACCGAAACGAATTTGGTCCAAATCAATTCGTGCAATATCGGATGGTCTAAGGAAACCTGACATGGCTAACAACCAAATGGTTTTCTTTGTAAGGTCTAGCAATTGTAGTGTACTATTATTACCTAGATCTTTAATATGTTGTAAAGCAGGTGAAATATCATATTCCCATTGTGTTGGTGGTTTAATGTTACGATTTTTTAATCCTTTAATAAAATCAATATATTCGCGTCTGGATTTTATGTATGTTTGTGTGGAGATGGGTAACATGTTCATTATGGAGCTAGAATAGGTAATAAGAGAAGATATTTTTAATTGGTTGTTGAAATATAAATGGGCCATGTAGTTTACATAAGTGATATGAGGATGATTATCGAAATCAAAGCCATTCTCTTCGTACCAAACTTGAAAGGCTCTGAAACGATAATTATATGTTTTTGAATATCTTTTACTAGATATGATGTTGTTGGCTAGATCTGTTAATTTTGTTGATTTTTGTCTTTTATTTTTTGAGGTTGAATATTCCATGCTAGCATTGTCCAAAGGTCGTTTTTGTGGAGTAATTGGTTTTGATGAGGATGTATTAGTTGATGATGCCGCAGAAGCAAAGGATTCTGATGAGTTAATTGTAGAAGGAGAGGATACCACGGAGCAGTTGGCCAGTTGGGTGTTAATAATGTTGCTGTTTTTGGTTGTTGGAGAAGGCGCTGTGCTGTTGATAGTATCAAGTTCCATGGAGGGGCTAAATAAAGGCGACCTGGTATCGTCGTCCAATTCCTGGAGAAGGCGTTGATCCAAGTGGCTTGAGGATGAAATTGGTGAGTGACATAAAGTGGAAGTTGATGGTTTTGATGTGATGCAAAGAGGTCTATATGATGAGGACCCCACAAACGATTTATCCAATTGAATGTTTTCCTCGGTAGCGACCATTCTATTTCCTGGTGTAGTTGTCTGGATGGAGCGTCCGCTGGATTCAGCTTGGATGGTACATAAAGTGTTGTTAGGTAAAGAGAGTGGTGGAAGCATGTTTTCCAAATTCTCATTGCTATCGAATTCAGTGTTGAGGAACGAGTGCCACCATAATGTTGAAGGTAAGCCATCGCTGATCTGTTGTCCATGCAAAATTGTAGATGGTGATGTTGAGGTAGATTGACCTGTTGAATGAATTTTTGAATCACTAATAGTTCTTTGGCATTGATGTGAAGTGAATCTTCTGTTGTTGACCACTGTCCTGTGATCTGTTTGCCATCCCATATGGCTGCCCAACCTTGATTGGATGCATCTGTGAATATTTGTGTCGTTGGAATGTGGGAAAGAATGTGATTGCCATTCCATTTGATCAGTTGGGATATCCACCAAAGAAGTTCTGCTTTGATGTGAGGTGTGATGGGACAGGATGGTTGATTGCGGTGTGAATTGATCATTTGAATTAGGTGTCTTGTTCTGTAACGTGCTTGTTGATTCCCTATTTGCGTGGCTAATGCGGTTCCCACAAATCTGGATAGAGTTGTCCACGAGGTTGATGATAGGTGCAGAAGTTTGTAAGCCATCCGACGTATGGATCTGATCTTTTTCCCTGGTACTGATATCATCATAGCCTGAGTATCTATTGTCATTCCTAAGTGGTTGATCTTTTGAAGAGGAAGAAGCGACGATTTCTTTAGGTTCATTAGCCATCCTAATTGTGTTAGTTTCTTTACTACCATCTCTGTATGTTGAATGGATTGTTGATGCGTCTTGGCTATTATTAGAAGGTCGTCGAGGTATGCTGTAATGCGTATTCCTTTCCTGCGTGCCCATTGCAAGACTGGTTTTAGTACCTTGGTAAAGATGAGTGGCGAAAGACTGAGGCCAAATGGTAGTACCTTGTATTGGTAATTCTTGTTTTTCCAATGAAAACGTAGAAGGTGACGTGAATGAGGGTGCACGGCTATGTGATGGAATGCATCTTGTAAGTCTATTGATGTTAGATAGTCGTTGGGTTGAATCAATTTGGCAATTGTTGATAGCGTTTCCATTTTGAAATGTTGTTGTGGCAAATAGTTGTTCAGTGTTTTCAAATTGAGGACTGGGCGTAAACCCCCATCCTTTTTGGGAATTACGAAGAGGTTGGAAAAGAATCCCGGGTTTGGAGGTGCCAATTCTATTGCTTGTTTGGATAAAAGTGTTTGTATTTCTAATTCTATAGCGTTGTTGGATGAAGTTGACGGAAGGTGAAGTGGTTGAAATAGATGAGGAAGGGTTAGAGGTGGACGTGGGTTGGTTGGTATTCGATATCCTTTCTTTATGATTTGATGAATCCATGGATGTACGGAATAATGTAGATGATGTGACCAAGAGGATGCAAAGAAGGATAAACGACCACCTACCTGTGTTAAAACCTTTTCTTCGTTTGTTGTCGTGACTGAAAATTTTTATTTCGTGTTTGTTGATTTTGTATAGGATGTGATGATAAATTACCCTCGGATAAATTAGAATTGCCCGTGCTAGTCGAATTATTTTGTATATTATTAGGTAATATATTAGAAAAGGACTGTTGAGGGTTACTATTTTGAAAACGTCTAGGTCGAGGCCTATTATTGTTTGTTTTTCTATTTGTATTTTGATATATACTTTGCTGATTTTTAATGTGGTCCGCCAATTCCTTTGGATCCATAAGATAATTTTGTTGATCGTTAGATGGTGCTGAAACATTAGGATAAGCGTTAAACATGTTGTCAGTTCGTAATGAAGTAATGTGTGAAGCCATATCCGATAACAGTTCATGCATTGCTTCCACAAAGTCCAATGTCTGTTGTGTTTGCGTTTCTTGATCCCATTTATAGTGTAGTAATCTATAAGCAAACCAATCGATAGGTCTTGTAAGACCTGATAGACGGTATTGAATATTATGCAAAGTGGTGTCATGTTGTTTATCCTTGTTTGAAAGATTAACCTTATTAGTCTTAGGTGGATCATAATTTCTAATCGAATTTTTAGGGCAGTCAAATAGATATCGTCTTCTATCATTATCCGGAAGAGGACGATTAAAGAAATTTTCAGCCATATAAGGGCATTGGTCCAATAATTCTTGTGTAGGATCCAAATCTGATCCAGGATTTCTAATGTGTACATTAGGGTCATTTTGGATAAGACGAGACGAATAGATGGATGATTCCATATTATCCAATCTAGCAGCAAATTGTGTAAACCATGCAGGAGGTTGTTCATTATTATTGTTATTATGTTGATCTTGCATTACTTGTACGACGGAAGTCCAGTGCGTAAGTAGTAATTCGAACGAAAAGAAGATAAAAAAAAAAAAAAAAAAAAAAAAAAAAAGGAAAAATTTTACTTCCTTTTAAACTTTTAAATATTTTAAAACTCAGTTTTATATAAAAAAATTTTAATTTAACTAAGTAGTATTTCGTAATAAATAAAGAAAAGAATTGATAAACAACCATTATCACAAACGAAGTGTAATTTATTTTATTTCATTTCATCTGATATTACATATTAATATATATTTTTTATTTTATTTTTTTATACTTTCTATTATTTTATTAGATTATTACTCTTTTTATACAATAATCTACCTCTGACTTTAAAATTCATTTGCATACACTTTTGAATTTTTCTCTTAAACACTTTATTTTATTTTTATTTTTACTTTTGCTATAACTTAAGTCGTTCTACTTATAAAACAAGAACTGGTGCTCACTGGAAAATATATTATTATAATTAATTCAAATACAAATTCTCACTTTTTATTTTAACAAAAATAACTTTTACCAAAAACACACACAACAAAACTATTGTTATGGTATGGTTGAACTTATCATACCTAAATAATCCTAAAAATAATTTTTAAATATATTTTTAAACAAGTGTTTTTGCATATATAAATATATGCATATATATATATATTAACTTTATATTTTATCCAATAGTATTTCATAATTTTATATATATTTATTTATTTTATCTTTTATAACTTTATCAATTTATACTCCTCCTTGTTATAATGGTCTTTATAACTTACCTACCAATCTGGGTTTGAATTCAGATCATTTTTATATATAAAGGAGCGAAATTTTATTTTATTTGAAAAAATCAGTTAATTTGAAATAAAGATTTATATATATTAAATTCTCTTAACTCATCTTTTTAGCTAAAGATTATATTTACTTTATAATAATATTGTTGATTACTATCCAATATTATTTTATATTATATTATTATAATAATCGTTGATCTTTATCCGATATTATATTTATTTTATTTTAATTTTATTACACTTCGTTTGTGATAATGGTTGTTGTAATCATTCTTTATTTATTAAATCGAACTTTGCACTGAGTTTAAAATTAGAAAATATAAAATAAAATATATAAATATATATATATATATATTTTTTTTTTTTTTTTTTTTTTTTTTCTTTATCTTCTTTTCGTTCGAACTTTGTACTTATGCACCTGGTATCTACCGTCTGGGTACTATTCTCATAATGAATAAAGATCCTGTTGATAATAGTAATGATATTCCTCCTTGGCTACCACAATTTCTTGATAAGTTAAATAAATCTCCGTTATCAACTAATTCAGCCACTGTTAACTTTTGGGATAAACAATCTACTCTTAACACAGCACTGTTAAGGAGAAAAAGAAAAGCTATATATACTAGAAGTTCGGAAGATAATTATTTAGTTCCCCCCGACGAATTTCATAAATACTTAGAGATATATCGCTATTTACAACAGTTTACAAAAAATAAAAAATCTAAAAGATTAAAATATAAGTGTTCAGCATCATATCACATAAATAATAAACGACGAAGTTCGTATAGAAAAAATTATAACAACACCTTCAACTCTAGTTTAACACACGATAGCTATTCATCATCGGTATCTAATAATGGTTTTAATTATTTTACTGAAAATGCATTACCAGAAAATATAGTAGGAGGGCGTCTATCTTCATTTGCTTCCTTGTGGTCTTCTATTTTACAAGAACCTTTACACCCATGGCTCTTTAAAGTTATACGTAATGGATTCAAACTTTATTTCAATTATCCACCGCCTTTGACACTAAAAGTTAATCAACCTTATGGAATAAATCAACTTTCGACTACTTCTATTAGTGTGATAGATAAAGAAATAAACACCCTACTATTAAAAAATGCTATTGAACATGTCAACGATCGTTCATTCGGCTTTATCTCAAATCTTTTCGTTATACCAAAAAAAGATGGAGGTTTAAGACCAGTTCTCAATCTACGTCGTTTAAATGAATACCTACCTCAACGTCATTTCAAAATGGAAACTTTACAAATGATATCTTCTCTGCTTCAACCTAATGATTATCTCACATCCATTGATCTTCAAGATGCCTTTCACCATATCCCTATTGATGTAACATCACGTAATTATTTACGATTTATGTGGAAACAACAACTGTATCAATATAAAGTCTTACCTTTTGGTTTGGCATTATCACCTTGGGTATTTACAAAGGTAGTTAAACCTTTATTACATTGGGCACGTAAACAAGGTATTAGAATCACAGCATATCTGGATGACATTCTTATTATGGCTCCAACGCGCGAAAAATCAATATTACATACTCAACTGGTTCATGATAAAATGAAGCAAATGGGATGGTTAATCAATGACAAAAAATCGCAACTTACACCAACTCAAAAGATAGATCATCTAGGTATGACAATTAATACAATGGACATGACACTTACGGTGCCTGGCAAGAAGATAAGATCCATCAGACGTTTAGCCTATAAGTTACTATATAAAACATCAACAACATGGAGATTATTATCAAGTTTTATTGGTACAGCATTAGCAACTTTTATGGGAAATATTCAGGCTAAATTTCGAACTAGACGACTAATCCAACAACTTAATATGTATCGTAAAAAATCTACCGATCATTTAGTTCCAATTAATCAACATATGAAACAAGAGCTTACTTGGTGGATATCTCAATTATTAAAATGGAATGGAAGAAATATTATACAACAATCACCTTTACAAATTTTTACTGATGCTTCAAACGATGGATGGGGAATCGTTTCGGATAATGGTAACCTAAGTGGAAAATGGTCACCTTCCGTAATACATGAACACATAAATTATAAAGAGCTCCTTGTAGTTAAAAAAGCCATACAATGGCAACATCAAAAACAATTACATATAAACGATAGTCATCTTCACTTTCAAATATGTATTGATAATTTATCAGCTATGTCATATATTTATAAGTTTGGTGGTACACGTTCTAAAAAACTCAATAATTTAGCTATGGACATTTGGAAATATTGTTTTAGTAATAATGTTGAATTATCTACTCTATATGTACCTTCAAAACTTAATCCGGCTGATGCACCTTCAAGACAGCTCCATGATCAAATTGAATGGTCTATTCCTCAACGTACTTTTAATTGGCTCGATAACCTTTGGGGACCTCATGTAGTAGACTTGTTTGCCTCACCAAAAAATTCAAAAATTCCGACTTATTTTATATCATATCAATATTATTCTGATGCAGCAGGAACCAATGCATTTTCAATATCATGGAAAAACATTAATGGTAGAATATATTTAGCTCCACCTTGGAATTTAATATTACAAGTACTTCAACGGTTACAAAAGTCTCCACAATCTGCGACGCTAATTACACCTAATTGGCCTTCAGCTCCTTGGTATCCAATTGCAGCTAATCTTGCTCAACAACAACCAATTATATTACAACAACATCATTTAATAGATCATGAGGAAGATAATCATATTATAAAAAAGAATAATAGATGGACAATGTTAGCATGGGATCTTGATCAACCTACATAATCACATTTAAATAGATATATATAATTACATAGTCTATTCTTTATATCGATTTTCAAATATGTTATACAACCACTACTTATTCGACTTGCTCAACTACATTCTAATTAAATTATATAACAGCTCTCACTACATTATTTTAATTCAAATGAATATTAAAGATAAGATGAATTAATCATATACATATACATCGACAATAATAATTATAAAGGAAATATTAATATATACAATAATATAGATCTACATGGCAATATAAGCTAACATCATAAATACATAGAAAGGATATCAGAATAACATATAGAAGAGTAAATTATACAATTCTACAATAATTCACATATACTTATTATTTATTAGGAAGTTTATTCGCCAAAAAAAAAAAAAAAAAAAAAAAAAAAAAAAAAAAACGGATCTACTATTATTTTACACTATGGAGTTACTGGTATAATTACACCATTGATATACGTATTAATGACAAAAGCTACTAATAGAGACAACTAGGGTAGAGCTACTACTATTACAAGGTATTTCAATATTTAGCTCAACAATCAAGAAAATTCATATACATCAACAATGTTTATAAATTAACAAGTAGTTTATTTTATCACTATCATCACCCAAGAAAATATATATGGATTAGTAAGTAGTTTAATTTTACCACTATCATCATCTCCAAAAAAAAAAAAAAAAAAAAAAAAAAAGTATATGTATAAAGAGATATATACATACATTACAACTTGAATATAACAATACACTGCTATAGACACATACATATTAAATATTTGGTTCAACACAGATTATTATAATAGCAACCCGACCCATTTATGCATCTTTACACTTGGTTAAATACATTTAAATATGCAGTTATAGTTATATGACCCTTTAAATCTTTCTACACATAATTCTATATTTCTATACAAATATTTTTGATTTGTACACTACAATTATATGTTATCTCATTATTGATACAATCATTTAATTGTCTATCACATTTGTTTTCTTTTATTATATCTTATACTCTGGATCAACAACCATTATCACAAACGAAGTGTAATAGTATGTAATACGAATACTTTATGAAGTATTTAACATATTACACGAGTAAGTGATAATGGTTGTTCCCACCCTCCTCTCCCTTTTATCTTTAAGCTATAATTACACTCATACTCACTCAAAGAAGATAAAGAAAAAAAAAAAAAAAAAAAAAAATATATATATATATATATTTATATATTTTATTTTATATTTTCTAATTTTAAACTCAGTGCAAAGTTCGATTTAATAAATAAAGAATGATTACAACAACCATTATCACTTACTCGTGTAATATGTTAAATACTTCATAAAGTATTCGTATTACATACTATTATTTTGTCTATATAATTGTTGATCTTTATCCAATTATATAATTTATTTTATTTTATTTTATTATTTTATTTTTATTTTAAATTATCAATCTAAACTAAGTTGTATCTACTTATAAAACAAGATACTGGTGCTCACTGACAACTAAACTAAACTATAAAACTATTGTTATGTTCTGGCTAAACCTCCCATAATTGGGCAAGGCTTAACTATAATCTTATTTTATATATATACATATAGGTATATATATCCCATTTAAACTCAGTATAGATATATATATATACTCTCTTATATATATGCACTAGCATATATATATCAATGATCGGTATTTAAAATTCAAATCCTTTTTATATAAATACTCGACAATTTTTATTTTATTTTTGAAAAATCAGTTAATAACAAGTTAATTTTAAATAAAAGAACTTATATTATAACCAATAAGTCTATTAACTCATCTTTTTAGCTAAAGATTATTTTTATTTTATATTAATATTGTTGATTACTATCCAATATTACTTTATATTATTTTATTATAATAATCGTTGATCTTTATCCGATATTATACTTATTTTATTTTAATTTTATTACTTTGTCTATATAATTGTTGATCTTTATCCAATTATATAATTTATTTTATTTTACTTTATTATTTTATTTTTATTTTAAACTATCAATCTAAACTAAGTTGTATCTACTTATAAAACAAGATACTGGTGCTCACTGACAACTAAACTAAACTACAAAGCTATCTACTTTCCAAAACTATAAAAGGAAATTCTATTTTTCAAACAACCAAAAATTTACACAACACTATCTACTTTCCAAAACTATAAAAGGAAATTCTATTTTTCAAACAACCAAAAATTTACACAACACTATCTACTTTCCAAAACTATAAAAGGAAATTCTACTTTTCAAACAACACGGCTTAATTATTTACCCGTAGAAAAAATAATAAAAATATGGTGCAGACGGTGGGGTTCGAACCCACGCGTGCTGTCGCACAACAGAACTTAAACCTGTCGCCTTAGACCACTCGGCCACATCTGCTAGTTATAATTGAGACGATGCTGAGATGTCTTTGAAACCAGATCGTCTTGTTTCCGGCCATTAACTCTTCTTTTTCATATTCAATTTTATTTATATTTATTTATTTTCAATTGTTATTATTTTATTTATTATATTTATATATTTTTTTATAGAATTTTATTTTTATTTTTATATTTTTCTTTATTTCGAATTCTATCTAGATTTGGATTATTTTTAATTATTTTTAAATGCCGACAATGATTATATATACACCAGGTCAAACTGAATTAGAAATAAAATCATCTTTACCTCTCTTTCGTGTATTGATCACAAGTAGTTTTTTTTTTTTTTTATTTTTTAGTTATTTTGTTTTTGTTTTTTTTTTTGTTTAGTTAAAAGAACATTTTCGTTGGATAGTTTCCGTTTTTGATAATTGTTTTATTTGATTTTGATTTTTTATTTTATTTTATTTTATTTTTACAAGTACTTGAACCTAGCCATTTCAAGTCGAAGCACCGCACGTGACATTTTTGGTGGAGAACCTGGGCAAAGTTATTAATTATTTTATTGATTACTTGCTTAGTACAAAAAAAAAAAAAAAAAAAAGATCTCTACGCGTTGTGCTATATTTTACTTATACTACGTATACTATATATCTATCTATCTTACTGTTTTATTTAAAACTTTTTCATTTTTCATTTTTATATTTTTATTTTTATTTTTTTTTTTTTCCTTTCTATTTTTTTTTTTTCTTCCATTTTTCTATTTTCCATTTTCTATTTTCCATTTTTATTTTTCTTTCCTTTTTTCCATTTTTCCAATATTTTTTTACCACTATTTTACCATGACTTCGGCAATAAGGTTAAAGGATTATATCGATAGACCTGATAGTTTTTACGGTGATACCATGGTAGAGAATCCTTTAATGTGGCTACGAAACTTCGACACATGGGCCAAAATCATAGAACTTGAAGAAGAAACCATTTTAAAAGTGTTGCCATCATTCCTAAAGTTAAAAGCTGCTGTATGGTGGGACATGAACCAAAACAACATCAATGATTGGACCACATTTAAAATACAATTTGAAAAATTTTTTATAAGTGGTAATTTGAATGATGCTTGGTGGAAAGAACTGGAGAACACCCAACAAGGAACTATGTCGATCAACGAATTACAATTGGTTTTGGAAGAATTGTTTTATAGGTTAAAAGTAACAGACGAATCTACAAAAAAAAGGTACTTGTTAAAATCATTAAATAAAGATATAGCTTACCTAACGGAAAGACAAAGACCAAGTAGCTATTCCGACACGTTAACAATTGCCAAAGAAGAAGAATTGCTAATGTATAAATATGGCGATATCGGACAGAGTGACCAAAGCGTTCCAATCCTTAATAATAAGGCACATCCTCTTTATTTAGTAACTAATAGAAATAATACTGAAGATAATATCAAGGATGCCAGTATAATTAGTACGTTGGATTCGCTTAACAATCAATTCAATAAGTTGCGAGTGCATTTCGTAAATAATAATCGTAACTCCAACATGCAACATGATAACTTTAATGGATACAATAACAACTATAATCCTAATTATTATAATAGATCGCATCAACATGATAATAATTATAAACAAAGATATGACGATAATAATTATCATAATAATAACAGAATGGTGAATAAACCAATTAATGATTATTACACTGGCAATCATTATATGTATACGAATAATCAACATAAAACTTACAATACCAATCCCATGGAATTAATTAATAATAGTGGTTATACAAATGATCAATCAAGTAATACTAATCATAAACGCCAATACAATTGTCATAACTGTGGTGAGCTTGGACACTTTGCAAGGAATTGTAATAAAAACACTAACCATGATCAAGATAACCAGGGAAAAGTCCAAGGACAATAGGAATTGGGAATCCTGTTGTCCGCAATAAGTATAATAATCCCAGCCATAACGATCAAAATAATTTTAAAAAAAGAAACGATGATACTGATACTAATCAAAACACGTATAAAAATTTTAATATTAATATTGATAAAAATAATAATTTTGATAATGGTATTAAAATGAATAATGATAGATTTGTTGATAATAATAATTGTAGTACTACAATGAATATTGAAGGTCCACAACGGGTAATGACAATACAAGGCGTAAGAGTATGGAATAACACTGGTCCAACTGACGCTACTATTCCAAATATTGCTCCATTAAAAAAAAGAAGAGCTGCTATTAATAATAATGGTGAAATGATTAGTACCGTACCAGTGGCTAAGGAAAAAAGAAAAAGAAAACCAGCCCGAAGGTTATCTGTAGAAGTTGATAATGTTGATATATGGTCTGTTTTAAAAAATCAAAAAGTTGATGTCAGTTTTGCACAATTGGTGAAAACAGATAAAAAAATAGCTAAAGATATCGTTGATGGTATAAGATATTTACATGGACGCAAATCTAACTCCAAAGTCAATAAAGTTAACGTGGTGAATAATTTACAGATGGATGGATTGACTGATTCTGAAGAAGAAGATGCTTCCGTATTTACTAGTGATCAAGAATTCTCTGAAGTTGACTCTGAAGTAGGAAGTACAATGGAATCCTTTGAATCTGAAGACGAATACGATAAACTTGATTTGTCTTTTACTACTAATGATCTACAAGACGCAAAACCTTTTATGATACCAATAAAAATAAAAGGAACTTTATATGAAGCCGTAGTTGACACAGGTGCTGCAATATCTGTGATAAGTAGTAAAGTAGTTGCTGATTTAAATTTAAAGATAAATACTGAAGTCAAGTTGGCTGTAGAAAATATGGATGAATCAATGACTGAACCAGGTGGTGTTTATGAATCAGTACCAATAATAATAAGTGGATTATTACGTGCCGATAATATGTTAATACAAAAAAGAACCGACAACTTAATTATTTTGGGTATGCCGTGGCTAAGAAGATTCGAAGTGATACCTAATCCTTCCAAACTGTCTATTCAAATTCCTATCAAAAAGACTGGTGAAGTTAAGTTGACTATACAAGGAAGTAAAGTTGGTGACGACTACAATCGTAAGGTGTTCCATTTAAAAATAGGTGATAAAAAGGGTTGTGATAATCTAGAAAATAAATTATATTGGGGAGAAGATGAAAAAAAGGGCGTTAAAAATATAGAAGGAGAAAAAGAAATATTTTATTTTGAAAAGATACCTTCACACGAAGAAGAATTAAAAAAATTGTTGGATTTATACCGCGATGAAATATTCGTTGAGACTGCTGGCCCGGGGTTGGTAAAGATAGCTTCACACGTGATTAGGACTACGACGGAAACGCCTATTACGAGTAAACCTTATAGGATGACTTGGGAACAAGATAAGATGCTAAAAGACACACTTGATGACATGTTGAAACAAAATATTATAAGACCCTCTACAGGTGAATGGACTGCACCAGTTATTTTTGTGAATAAAAAGACTGGAGATCTCCGTTTATGTCAAGATTACAGGAAGTTGAATCAAGTAACAGTCAAGGATACGTATCCATTACCGCACATAGAAGATATAATAGATTCCATAGGCGATGCAAAGATCTTTTCTACTTTAGATGCTGCAAGTGGTTTTTGGCAAATTCCAATGGATAAAGAATCCATAAAGAAGACAGGTTTTACAACTAAATACGGAACCTACGAATTTTTGGTTATGCCGTTTGGATTAACTAATGCACCATCAACCTTTCAACGCGTGATGACAAATATACTAAGAGACTTAATTGGCAAATATGTGTATGTGTTTATTGATGATATTATAGTTTATTCTAATTCTATGGAAGACCATTTAAATCATTTAAAAGACGTGTTTGAACTCTGTTATAATTATAACTTAAGGCTGAAGTTATCTAAATGTGAATTTGGTAAAAAGGAAGTTAGTTATCTTGGTCATATGATTACTAGTAATGGTCTACAACCAAACGATTACAATATAAATAAAATAAAAAATATGAAGGTACCTACTAACAAAGACGAAGTAAGATCGCTGTTAGGAATGACTGGTTATTACCGAAGATTTATACAAAGTTATGCTAGTACGATGCTGCCTATAGCTAAATTAGTAAAGAAGAACGAAGAATTTCAATGGTCAGACGAGCAACAACAAGTTTACGAAAAGATAAAAGTATTACTTACTACTCCACCGATATTATCATTCCCCGATAAAAGACAAATACAGATATTAACAACTGATGCTAGTGGCAAAGGTTTAGGTGCTATATTGTCACAATCTTGCGATGGTACCCCTACAGATGAAACAGTAATTTCATATGCCTCTAGGACATTGAGGAATGCAGAAGTGAAATATTCGACTACACACTTAGAAGCGTTAGCTATTGTATGGGGCGTCGAACACTATAGATATTACTTGGTCGGTAGGAAGTTTATTTTATATACAGACCATGCTGCTTTACGATATATATTCAATAATCCTAAACCTGGTGCTAAACTTGCACGATGGGCTGCCGCTCTAATGGAATATGATTACGAGGTTAAGTACAGACCTGGTATTAATAACCCCGCCGACTGTTTATCAAGATTAGTGGAAGATGAGGAATTAAATTCTTTGTATGTATGTGTGGGTGAAAGCGAAGAATAATAAAATATATATATATATATATAAAAAAAAAAAAAAAAAAAAAAAAAAAAAAAAAACTTTTTCCTTTTTCCTTTTATTTTTATTTTTACGTTATCTTTTCTATATTTAAAACTCCACTTTAATTTTACATTCAATTTTTACTTTAACTTTTCCTTTTTTATATTTTTTTTTTCTCTTTTTCCTTTTTCTTTTTATTTTTATATTTTTTTTATTTTATTATTCTATCGTTATAATTATTCCATTTTTTTTTATTATTTTCCCGTTATAACTATTTTTTTTATGAAACCTTTTTACTATCCGATATATCATATTACTTACTTTATTACCTTTTATGATATTACAACAATAATCGATATTACGACCACCAAGACATATTATCGTTAATCAATTACTACAACACGGAAACAGTCAGAACCTTTGGTAGACCGGCAACAAGTGTTTAACATGGATATAGCAAGGTATATAGCTATTTCAAATTATCTAACTAACGGAAGTTATCCTGAAGACTGCAATACTATTAAAGAAAAAAGGAAAATACGCGATACGTCAAAAAGATATTTATCTGTAAATGGAAGATTATATGTAAAAGGGAACGATAGCCAATCGCAACTAGAAGTTTTACACGAAGGCAATGCTGAAGAAATAATAAAAAAAGTACATGAAGAAGGTCATTTCGGTGTCACTAATACATGGAAACGTTTACGCACACAATTTGATGGTTACTTGCTGTCTGAAAAAGTAAAATCGATCGTTAAGTCTTGTGATACTTGTCAATTCCGTGCTAAAAGAAGACATCTGCGTCAAGAACCTGGTAGACTTATTGATACACCAGTACATCCTTTTTACATGATAGGTGTTGATGCAATAGGACCCGTAACTAAATCTAAACTTGGTAATGAATATTTGTTGGTTAGTGTGGATTATCTTACAAGGTGGCCTGTAGTAGCAGCAGTTCCGGATATAAATGAAATAACAACAGCCGACTTTTTATTTAATTGTATAGTGAAAGATTTCGGAGTACCTAAATATATCCTTACTGATAGAGGATCTAATTTTAACTCTCATTATGTTCATCATTTTCTCAAACGTATCGGATGCAGACAATTGACAACGACCGCTTTCAGACCTCAAACCAATGGATTAGTAGAAAGAATGAATCAAACCGTGGTAAATGTGTTATCCAAATTAATTCGTAAAGAAAGTAACAGTGATATTTGGGATGAAAAACTATCCGAAGCCGTTCTAGCTATAAGGACTATGCCAAACGATACAACTGATATAACTCCTTCTATGCTTCTCTATGGTTATAATATGCGCACTCCAGCTTTATGGAAGGCTCCTCGACAAGATTTTGAGGAAGGTGATTTTCTATTAAGAATGAGTGAAAGGTTGGAAGAAATCAATGGTGTTATTTTTGTTGAATTTATCAATTCAAAATTATACAAAAAATTAAAAACAAAGAAATATTGTGAAACTTTTGGTTAACCTTTATTCAAATGTAAAAGACAAGGGTTGTATTTATACCTTTTAGTGGATTGGTGACACTGGGCTTAGTTTATATGATATAATATGAAAATAGAATTATAAAGTTATCTAGTAAAGGTAACGTGAATTAGAATGGAGTTTAAAGTGTGTCTATGGTAATGGATCTGCGGGATTAGAAGATTTAAAGTTATAGCAATGCATAAGCTAATAGGAATAGATCATTTTGTATCAGGTACACAGTAGTGATTTTATAATAAATATCAAATATTTCATGTGTATTATAAGTGTATTATAGTTATGAAGTCATTTAATATTGTTATTATATGGTAAATACAACATTACTCCCTTCCAGGTTGAAGCAACCGTTAGAGTGTTATATTTGTGAATTTTTTTTAGAAGTATAGTTGAAGAAAAGAAGTTTTTTTTTTTTTTTTTTTTTTTTTATGCAAGCAGTTTTCTACGACCATGTTTTTTAATGACCGACGTGGCTTGTTTTCTTTTAAGAGGATTTCTCTTTTCATTTAAATTTTTCTTTTCTTTTTCTTTTAATATATTTATTCTTTTCCAATATGTATCAATGCAGTCTTGTGCATTTATATCGATAGATTTTTCCCATGTATCATCTTCAGCAGAATAACCTTTCCATCTTATTTTATATTCTCTATTTTGTTCAGTGCCTCTATGGTTTATTATAGCTTCAACTTCATAGATTTCATCAGTTGGAATGGTTTCATCGTGTGATATTAGTTTTAATTCTGATGGTGTATAATTTCTTGATGTTAATGCACCAGTCATATCTTTTAAAATATAATTACCGTTTTCAGTTTTATTAACTACAATATATGCACCTTCATATACAGGAGCTAGTTTACTGGTACGTGTAGGTAAACGTGCAACTACATAACTATTAATTGGAAAGTTTACTATTGGATATTTTTTATTAAAAGCTTCTTTTTGTGCTTTAACAATCATATCCGTTCTTTCCTTAATAGCTGGAAATACAATATCAGCCATATAATCCATTCTATCCAGTAGTTTTTGATAGGATATAGGATTTTTGGATGTGATGTCAGTATCTGTTTTGTTTTTATCTAATGCAGCATAAGGTGTATTCATATGTCTAGCAAACATAAGGGAAAAAGGGGCAGTTTGTAACCGTTTAGATATTTTATGGTTAACTGCTAATTGTGCAATTGGAGTATACCAATTCCAATCCACTTTTGTTCCTTGTATATGTTTTTGAATAATCTCTTGTGCAATACGAACATATCTTTCAGCAACGCCATTACCTCGTGGATGATAAGGTGTAGATAGACGATGATCAATATTCATAGTAGTATATAGATTTTTAAAGAATTGATTTTTAAATTCAGTACCGTTATCAGATTGTACAATTTTTGGATAACCAAAATCGCCAAATACTTGTATTAAAGTGTGGATAACAGTGTCAGATTTTTTGTCAGGTAAAGGTCGATAGATATTGAATCGGGTACATACGTCAACCATAACTAATAAATAGTTGTTGCCTTTAGTTGATGTAGGAAAAGGTCCACATAAATCAATAGCCCAATGATCACCTGGTAAATAAGCAAAGACAGGACGTAATGGATTATATCCTCTTCTTACAATATTATATTTTTGACAAGCAGGACATTCTTTGACTATTTCTAGTGCATCCTTCATAATATGAACCCAATGTAAACCTTCATTATGTACAGCTTTAACAATTGCTTCAGCACCAAAGTGTCCGAAAGAATGAACTCTTTGTAGTATGGATTTATGTTGATTAGCTGGTGGTGTAATATAATCAGTGGTTTGATTTTGGATTACTTGGATAAAATGTTTTTCTTCAAAGTATGGTTCTTTTTGTTTTATTTTATCCAGTTTTTCTTTTATTATTTTGTTTGGCTTTTTGTTTGCATAACCTTTGTTTGCTAAAAGGTGTTGGCTTGATTTATTTGGTTTATTATCCCCCTCCATCTCTTTGTCAGGTATATCAAGACGGGACAAGAGATCAGGTAGTGTGTTAAGTTTACCTGGTAAGTGAATAATAGTAAAAGAATAATCAAGTAAAGTATCTAGCCATTGTATCATCATGGGTGAAGCTATCTTTTGTGTATGTAAATAGGTAAGAGCTCTATGATCAGTGTAAAGTACAAAAGGTTTACCCCATAAGAATTTATGATATTTTTTAAGTGCAAAAACTATAGCCAATAGTTCTCTTTTATTAGTACTATAATTGCGTTGACTTTTAGATAAAGATTTAGCCATGTATCCTATATGACGTTCTTTACCGTTTATTTTTTGAAATAATGATGCACCAATACCATAATCACTGGCATCAGTTGCAACATAAAATGTTTTAGAAAGATCAGGAAAGTGTAATAATGTATTATTTTGTAATTCTTGTTTAATGGTATTAAAATGTTTTTCATGAACTGATGTCCAATCATTATTTGTTATATTTTTGTAATTACGTAAAGCGTCTATAGGTGCAGTTAAAGCAGCAATATTAGCTATGTGTAATCTGAAGTAATTAACTATACCAAGAAACTGTTGAACAGCATGACCTGTCTTAGGACGTTGCCATTCTAATACATTAGTGACTTTTCGTGGATCAAGATCATGACCTTTATCTGATATACAGAATCCTAGTAAGTAAACACATGTCTGTGCGAAGTGACATTTTTTAGGATTAAGTATCAAATTAACTTCTGTTAATTTCTTTATTGCTATAGATACGTGTTCAATGTGTTCTGTCATATTTTTAGAATGAATAACAACATCATCAACAAATGTTTGGACGTAAGGAAGACCATTGAAGATGTGATGCATTACTCTTTGAAATTTAGATGATAGAGGCTTCAATCCAAAAGGACAACCTTTAAACATGTATTGTCTACCTTTGTGTGTAAAAGTAGTTTTATGTTGATCATCTGGATGAATCATGAATCTATGAAATGCACTTTTTAAATCTAGTGTGGTGAAGATTTTTGATCCGTGCATGTTCTCAAAGATCTCATTGATTAATGGTAAAGGATATATATCATCCTGTAAATGTTTATTAATGTGTCGTGGATCAAGACAAGGGCGTTTACCGGTGATATTACCGTATTCATCTTTCTTGGGTGCAAGTGTTATAGGACTATTCCAAGTGGTATCGACTGGGGCGATAGTGATTGTACCTTCTTCCAACCAAGTTTTTACTGCCTCATCAACCAATGGTTGCATTGTATATGCTATAGGATATTGGCGATGATTAGTATCATTGGATGGCATAGTAGGTGTATTTAATTTAACTACAGAAATATCAAGTGTACAAAAAGATGTCTTAGGTATCAATTGATTTTCATCAATATAAGGTGTTATAGAATCTATGAATATGATTCTTTCTTCCTTTGTACCTGCAGGTGAATTATTAGGTTCTTTTATTTCTAATAATTCTTTATCATCATTGTTTTTGATCTGTATTTTATTATCATCCCAATTGTATGCAAGACCTAAAAAACCTATATCAAGTTTTGGTATTAAGTCTCTTCCAATCAAGATATCATAATCATTAGAAGATAGCTCTAATACATGGAATGAATGTGTAAGTATTAATCCATTGTATTTAATGGAGACAGGTCCCGTAAGACCGATGTGTGAAGACGAATTATTTTTAGTGACAAAATGCAAATTAACATGTGGATTTTTATTAAACTTTATGTTATTATTAGAACAAAATTTCAGGCTAATCACAGATACATCAGCACCAGTGTCTAGCAAGGCTTTCATTCTAATGTCATTAACAATTAATGGTAATATAAAGGGATTATTATTATTAGTATGATGTGTAGTTATCATATTAATATTAATGTTAATTTCATTTTTGTCTTTATTGCCTTCAACATCCATAGCATCTTCAAGTGTCTCTTCTATATCATCAGCAGCTTGTACTTCTAATTCATCCCAATCAAGATTCAAATCAATGTCAGCATGATGTTTAGGGAGAAGAAGAGTAGGAATAGCCGTGACCTTAGGTGTGGACACATTTTTATTTGTAAAAGAGGTGGAAGCGTTAATAGCTTGTACTCTGTATGTTTGGTTTTTGAATTGCTTTCCCTTGCAATGTGATTTATGTTCAGGTGTGTATACCTCAGGACAATTCCAACATTGTTTGCCAGCAACAACATTATTCGTAGCAACAGAAGTAGATACTGGAGCGTGTTTAGGAATAAGTTTACTAGCAACAATTTTATTTTTTAATACTTTGCATTCCTCAGTAGTATGGCTTGATCTTTTACCATGTTCAGAACAGTATTTATCCCTTACAGGAAAACGATCACTACTGGTTCTTCTTTTGCTTCTTTTTGAATCAGAAGATTCTCCTTCATGGTCAAAAGCACGTTTCTGGGCATGTATATTGCGGGCAATATTTAAAACCACAGAAGAAGAAGAAGGAACACCGTCAATATTATCATCACGTCCTTGCATGGCAATTAAAACACCATGTTGTAAAGAACGAGGAAGGGCACGAAGACAGAGGACAGCCATGATTTCATCATCAGACCATTTAGCATTATGGTATGCAGCTTGAAATCTAAGACCAAACTCATTAACAGATTCACCATCATGCATCTTCATGTTTACTACATTTAAAGCATTTTTTATTCTTTTATCCTTGGCGTCAAAAGTATCTATGATCAGCTTGGAAGCTGTGGACCAAGATAAAGATTTACCTTTTAAGTGATCTTTAAACCAAATGGAGGAATCACCCACCATGGCACAATGTACCCATTGTTCCCAATCA
Organism: Cunninghamella blakesleeana; assembly: GCA_017871115.1. NCBI lineage: Eukaryota > Fungi > Mucoromycota > Mucoromycetes > Mucorales > Cunninghamellaceae > Cunninghamella > Cunninghamella blakesleeana. The sequence continues at coordinate 763,576 of JAFCIZ010000011.1, forward strand.
ACTTCAAGGTTTACACCATTGGATATAAGAATTCTTTCAAACTTTTCTAAGAAAAGTTCAGCAGATTTAAACACCTCAGCATTGGTATCGTTTTTAACCTGACCATCCAAATAAAATAAAGGAACATCTTTGTAGGTCATCCTTATATTAGTATTACTAGAGATGGTGTTGTTCAAAATCTTCTGGGATGTCTGCAAAGTTTCAATATGTCTAGTCAACAAAGCTACTTCTTGACTCACATTGTAGTAATCTTTGTGATCAATATCCATATCAGCTAATATATTTAATTTGGATGTTAATTTATCCTTTAACCTCTGGATTTTTTCATTTAAAGTAGGTACTTTAGCATGTTTGGAAGCAGAGGTACCAGTCATAGGAAAAGTATCCATAGGAGCAGGAGAAGAAGACTTGGAAGAATTGGCAGTGATAGGAGAAGCGGTGGCTTCAGCAACAATTTTAGTATTATTGTTTTGATGTTCAAAAGACATTATTGGTAAGTATAAAAATAAAATATAGATTATTTAGAATAAAATATAGTTATATAGAATAGTATAGTTTAGTTAGTATTAGAATAAAGATTATTTTTAATAATGAATTCACAATAAAAAATGTTGAATTTATCAATTCAAAATTATACAAAAAATTAAAAACAAAGAAATATTGTGAAACTTTTGGTTAACCTTTATTCAAATGTAAAAGACAAGGGTTGTATTTATACCTTTTAGTGGATTGGTGACACTGGGCTTAGTTTATATGATATAATATGAAAATAGAATTATAAAGTTATCTAGTAAAGGTAACGTGAATTAGAATGGAGTTTAAAGTGTGTCTATGGTAATGGATCTGCGGGATTAGAAGATTTAAAGTTATAGCAATGCATAAGCTAATAGGAATAGATCATTTTGTATCAGGTACACAGTAGTGATTTTATAATAAATATCAAATATTTCATGTGTATTATAAGTGTATTATAGTTATGAAGTCATTTAATATTGTTATTATATGGTAAATACAACAATTTTAAAACTTAGACAAGAAGCCAAAGAAACATCAGACAAGAAGAAGGAAAAAAGAAAAAAAAGATATGACCAACATGTTCAACCAAAATTATTCAAATTAGAAGATAAAGTACTCATGTTAGAAAGATACAAGAAAGACAAATTTGGCGATAAATGGATTGGCCCTTTTGTGGTGGTAAAAGTTTATGGTAATGGAACCTATAAGTTGGTTGGTCCTGGTAAGAGAATTGAAAAAGCCGTGCATGGAGATCATATGAAACTTTACCACGAAAATAAGAAATTAATGATACCCGAAGTTGTCTCGGCTAGCGAACAATTGGAAAAGTATATTGAATATCAGCGTTTGCGGGATGACAACGATTATTTAACTCTACTCGAAAATGATCAAGGTTGAATCATGATTTTTTTATTAATGTCTTTACTGTTATTTTTTTTTGGAAGTTTAGTTTAAGTGGGGGGGAATGAGACGATGCTGAGACGTCTTTGAAACCAGATCGTCTTGTTTCCGGCCATTAACTCTTCTTTTTCATATTCAATTTTATTTATATTTATTTATTTTCAATTGTTATTATTTTATTTATTATATTTATATATTTTTTTATAGAATTTTATTTTTATTTTTATATTTTTCTTTATTTCGAATTCTATCTAGATTTGGATTATTTTTAATTATTTTTAAATGCCGACAATGATTATATATACACCAGGTCAAACTGAATTAGAAATAAAATCATCTTTACCTCTCTTTCGTGTATTGATCACAAGTAGTTTTTTTTTTTTTTTATTTTTTAGTTATTTTGTTTTTGTTTTTTTTTTTGTTTAGTTAAAAGAACATTTTCGTTGGATAGTTTCCGTTTTTGATAATTGTTTTATTTGATTTTGATTTTTTATTTTATTTTATTTTATTTTTACAAGTACTTGAACCTAGCCATTTCAAGTCGAAGCACCGCACGTGACATAATCATTAGAATGAGGAGATATTGTTGATAATAAAATGAATATAATAATATTTATTCAACAAAAATAAAATAAATATATTTTGATATATAAAATAAAATAAATTGGAAAATAATTATAACTTTATACTTATAATAAATAAGAGAAAACTTGTAATTTAATAATATTTATTTATTAATGTCCATCAACAAGGTCTACTCGTTTCAAAATTTATAATTAGCAGATGTGGCCGAGTGGTCTAAGGCGACAGGTTTAAGTTCTGTTGTGCGACAGCACGCGTGGGTTCGAACCCCACCGTCTGCACCATATTTTTATTATTTTTTCTACGGGTAAATAATTAAGCCGTGTTGTTTGAAAAGTAGAATTTCCTTTTATAGTTTTGGAAAGTAGATAGTGTTGTGTAAATTTTTGGTTGTTTGAAAAATAGAATTTCCTTTTATAGTTTTGGAAAGTAGATAGTTTTATAGTTTAGTTTAGTTGTCAGTGAGCACCAGTATCTTGTTTTATAAGTAGATACAACTTAGTTTTGTTGTGTGTGTTTTTGGTAAGAGTTATTTTTGTTAAAATAAAATAAGAGAGTTTGTATTTATATTAACTATAAATAAGATAATTCCAGTGAGCACCAGTTCTTGTTTTATAAGTAGAACGACTTAATATAATATAAAAGTAAAAAAAAAAAATAAAAAGATAAAATAAAATAAAATATTTAAAAAAATTCAAAAGTATATGCAAATGAATTTAAAAGTCAGAGAGTAGATTATTATATAAAAAGGGTAATAATCAAATAAAGTAATAATAAAATAATATATAAAAGTTTATATATGTTGTATATAAATAAAAAGAGATTTCACTTAAGAAATAAAATATACTTGTTATAGTAATAAAAATGATTTCAATTAAGAAATTAATATAAAATTAAAATAAAATAAAAATAAAAATTAGTTTGGACAAATAAAATATTTATTATATAAAATATTATTTAAAAATTTGACATTTATATTTGACAAAGAAAAAAAAAAAACAAAAGAGAAAGAGAAATATTCTTTCCTATTTATATTAAAACAAAATTTATTTTTGAGAGAGAGAGAAAGAAGTCATACGGTCAAGGATGTGCGGTTGTGGATGTACATCTGTGGATGTGCGTCTGTGGATGTGCGTCTGTGGATGTGCGTCTGTGGATGTGCGGTTGTGGATGTGCGTCTGTGGATGTGCGGTTGTGGATGTGCGTCTGTGGATGTGCGGTTGTGGATGTGAGCTTGACCAATTAAAACAAAAGTTAAAAAATTTTTTTAAACACCGGTAGGATCATTATCCTGCGCGACAGTTTAGATTGATAATTTAAAATAAAATTAAAATAATAAAATAAAATAAAATAAATTATATAATTGGATAAAGATCAACAATTATATAGACAAAGTAATAAAATTAAAATAAAATAAATATAATATCGGATAAAGATCAACGATTATTATAATAAAATAATATAAAGTAATATTGGATAGTAATCAACAATATTAATATAAAATAAATATAATCTTTAGCTAAAAAGATGAGTTAAGAGAATTTAATATATAAAAATCTTTATTTCAAATTAACTGATTTTTCAAAAATAAAAATAAAAATGTCGAGTATTTATACTATTTTTTAGAAATAAGGTTTGACTTTTTATCTTCTGAGAGAAGGTAAAAGTATAGAACTTTTTATCTTCCAAGAGAAAGTAAAAGTAATATATAAACTTTTTATCTTCCCATGAAAGGTAAAAGTATAAAATAAGGTTTAAAATTTAAACACCGTTTTTGAAGTGATCCAAACGAATCCACTTCATAACAATAGTTTTATAGTTTAGTTTAGTTGTCAGTGAGCACCAGTATCTTGTGTTGTGTGGGTTTTTGTTTAAGATTTATTTTTTTTGAAATGAGGAATGAGTATTATAAGTAATACTTGATATGTATAATATAATTCCAGTGAGCACCAGTTCCTGTTTTATCAGTAGAACGACTTAATATAAAGGAATAAAAAATAAAATAAAATAAAGTAAAAATAAAGAAATAAAAAATATAAAAATTTTAAAAGGTGTAATATAATTGCAGGATTAAAGAGAGATTTCAGTAACCGCAATGTAAAATAAATATAATAAGAAAATTTAAAAAGTAATTTAAATTTGAATTGTTGAAAAATATATTTAAGTAAATAAATATAAAAATGTAAAATAAAATAATATAGTTTGTTAAAAAAAAAATAGATAAATTCAGTAATTTGTATGAGTTATAAGTAAAATAAGTTTAAAATTATAAAATATGATTTATAAAGTGGACAAGTTCAATAATTATTTAATAGATAATAATTTATTATAAAAATTTGACAATTTAAGAGAAAGAAAGAGAAAAAATTGGTTCTATTTATATTAAAAAAAAAATTAAAAAAAATTATTTAAAGTATATTGAGAGTGGGGAAAAGAGATGAAAGTGACTATCGTATGGAGTGGCCACTCCAAGAGCGGCTACTCCAGGAGTAGCTACTCCAAAAAGCAGTACTAATTTTAAGGAGCGCCATTGGTAGTACCATTGTCGACAGTAGATACAACTTAGTTTAGGTTAATAGTTTAAAATAAAAATAAAATAATAAAATAAAATAAAATAAATTATATAATTGGATAAAGATCAACAATTATATAGACAAAATAATAAATTTAAAATAAAATATTACACTTCGTTTGTGATAATGGTTGTAATCATTCTTTATTTATTAAATCGAACTTTGCACTGAGTTTAAAATTAGAAAATATAAAATAAAATATATAAATATATATATATATATATTTTTTTTTTTTTTTTTTTTTTTCTTTATCTTCTTTTCGTTCGAACTTTGTACTTATGCACCTGGTATCTACCGTCTGGGTACTATTCTCATAATGAATAAAGATCCTGTTGATAATAGTAATGATATTCCTCCTTGGCTACCACAATTTCTTGATAAGTTAAATAAATCTCCGTTATCAACTAATTCAGCCACTGTTAACTTTTGGGATAAACAATCTACTCTTAACACAGCACTGTTAAGGAGAAAAAGAAAAGCTATATATACTAGAAGTTCGGAAGATAATTATTTAGTTCCCCCCGACGAATTTCATAAATACTTAGAGATATATCGCTATTTACAACAGTTTACAAAAAATAAAAAATCTAAAAGATTAAAATATAAGTGTTCAGCATCATATCACATAAATAATAAACGACGAAGTTCGTATAGAAAAAATTATAACAACACCTTCAACTCTAGTTTAACACACGATAGCTATTCATCATCGGTATCTAATAATGGTTTTAATTATTTTACTGAAAATGCATTACCAGAAAATATAGTAGGAGGGCGTCTATCTTCATTTGCTTCCTTGTGGTCTTCTATTTTACAAGAACCTTTACACCCATGGCTCTTTAAAGTTATACGTAATGGATTCAAACTTTATTTCAATTATCCACCGCCTTTGACACTAAAAGTTAATCAACCTTATGGAATAAATCAACTTTCGACTACTTCTATTAGTGTGATAGATAAAGAAATAAACACCCTACTATTAAAAAATGCTATTGAACATGTCAACGATCGTTCATTCGGCTTTATCTCAAATCTTTTCGTTATACCAAAAAAAGATGGAGGTTTAAGACCAGTTCTCAATCTACGTCGTTTAAATGAATACCTACCTCAACGTCATTTCAAAATGGAAACTTTACAAATGATATCTTCTCTGCTTCAACCTAATGATTATCTCACATCCATTGATCTTCAAGATGCCTTTCACCATATCCCTATTGATGTAACATCACGTAATTATTTACGATTTATGTGGAAACAACAACTGTATCAATATAAAGTCTTACCTTTTGGTTTGGCATTATCACCTTGGGTATTTACAAAGGTAGTTAAACCTTTATTACATTGGGCACGTAAACAAGGTATTAGAATCACAGCATATCTGGATGACATTCTTATTATGGCTCCAACGCGCGAAAAATCAATATTACATACTCAACTGGTTCATGATAAAATGAAGCAAATGGGATGGTTAATCAATGACAAAAAATCGCAACTTACACCAACTCAAAAGATAGATCATCTAGGTATGACAATTAATACAATGGACATGACACTTACGGTGCCTGGCAAGAAGATAAGATCCATCAGACGTTTAGCCTATAAGTTACTATATAAAACATCAACAACATGGAGATTATTATCAAGTTTTATTGGTACAGCATTAGCAACTTTTATGGGAAATATTCAGGCTAAATTTCGAACTAGACGACTAATCCAACAACTTAATATGTATCGTAAAAAATCTACCGATCATTTAGTTCCAATTAATCAACATATGAAACAAGAGCTTACTTGGTGGATATCTCAATTATTAAAATGGAATGGAAGAAATATTATACAACAATCACCTTTACAAATTTTTACTGATGCTTCAAACGATGGATGGGGAATCGTTTCGGATAATGGTAACCTAAGTGGAAAATGGTCACCTTCCGTAATACATGAACACATAAATTATAAAGAGCTCCTTGTAGTTAAAAAAGCCATACAATGGCAACATCAAAAACAATTACATATAAACGATAGTCATCTTCACTTTCAAATATGTATTGATAATTTATCAGCTATGTCATATATTTATAAGTTTGGTGGTACACGTTCTAAAAAACTCAATAATTTAGCTATGGACATTTGGAAATATTGTTTTAGTAATAATGTTGAATTATCTACTCTATATGTACCTTCAAAACTTAATCCGGCTGATGCACCTTCAAGACAGCTCCATGATCAAATTGAATGGTCTATTCCTCAACGTACTTTTAATTGGCTCGATAACCTTTGGGGACCTCATGTAGTAGACTTGTTTGCCTCACCAAAAAATTCAAAAATTCCGACTTATTTTATATCATATCAATATTATTCTGATGCAGCAGGAACCAATGCATTTTCAATATCATGGAAAAACATTAATGGTAGAATATATTTAGCTCCACCTTGGAATTTAATATTACAAGTACTTCAACGGTTACAAAAGTCTCCACAATCTGCGACGCTAATTACACCTAATTGGCCTTCAGCTCCTTGGTATCCAATTGCAGCTAATCTTGCTCAACAACAACCAATTATATTACAACAACATCATTTAATAGATCATGAGGAAGATAATCATATTATAAAAAAGAATAATAGATGGACAATGTTAGCATGGGATCTTGATCAACCTACATAATCACATTTAAATAGATATATATAATTACATAGTCTATTCTTTATATCGATTTTCAAATATGTTATACAACCACTACTTATTCGACTTGCTCAACTACATTCTAATTAAATTATATAACAGCTCTCACTACATTATTTTAATTCAAATGAATATTAAAGATAAGATGAATTAATCATATACATATACATCGACAATAATAATTATAAAGGAAATATTAATATATACAATAATATAGATCTACATGGCAATATAAGCTAACATCATAAATACATAGAAAGGATATCAGAATAACATATAGAAGAGTAAATTATACAATTCTACAATAATTCACATATACTTATTATTTATTAGGAAGTTTATTCGCCAAAAAAAAAAAAAAAAAAAAAAAAAAAAAAAAAAAAAAACGGATCTACTATTATTTTACACTATGGAGTTACTGGTATAATTACACCATTGATATACGTATTAATGACAAAAGCTACTAATAGAGACAACTAGGGTAGAGCTACTACTATTACAAGGTATTTCAATATTTAGCTCAACAATCAAGAAAATTCATATACATCAACAATGTTTATAAATTAACAAGTAGTTTATTTTATCACTATCATCACCCAAGAAAATATATATGGATTAGTAAGTAGTTTAATTTTACCACTATCATCATCTCCAAAAAAAAAAAAAAAAAAAAAAAAAAAGTATATGTATAAAGAGATATATACATACATTACAACTTGAATATAACAATACACTGCTATAGACACATACATATTAAATATTTGGTTCAACACAGATTATTATAATAGCAACCCGACCCATTTATGCATCTTTACACTTGGTTAAATACATTTAAATATGCAGTTATAGTTATATGACCCTTTAAATCTTTCTACACATAATTCTATATTTCTATACAAATATTTTTGATTTGTACACTACAATTATATGTTATCTCATTATTGATACAATCATTTAATTGTCTATCACATTTGTTTTCTTTTATTATATCTTATACTCTGGATCAACAACCATTATCACAAACGAAGTGTAATAGTATGTAATACGAATACTTTATGAAGTATTTAACATATTACACGAGTAAGTGATAATGGTTGTTCCCACCCTCCTCTCCCTTTTATCTTTAAGCTATAATTACACTCATACTCACTCAAAGAAGATAAAGAAAAAAAAAAAAAAAAAAAAAAATATATATATATATATTTATATATTTTATTTTATATTTTCTAATTTTAAACTCAGTGCAAAGTTCGATTTAATAAATAAAGAATGATTACAACAACCATTATCACTTACTCGTGTAATATGTTAAATACTTCATAAAGTATTCGTATTACATACTAAAAAATTGACAATTTAAAAGAAAGAAAGTGAGAAAAATTGGTTCTATTTAACAACAAAAAAAAAAATTGAAAAAATTTATAAGGATCAGATGAGGAACAAAGGTACCTTGGTGTTTTTGCACCAGTAGCACAAGGCCATCCCAAAAAAGAAAAGAAAAATTAGAGAGCGTTATTGTTAATATTAGAATAAAATAAAATAACCTTTAGTTAAAAAGATGAGTTTATAGTGTTGTGTGTGTTTTGGTAAAAGTTATTTTTATTAAAATAAAATAAGATGGTTTGAAATTATATTTACATTAAATATGAGAGTCCTAGTGAGTACCAATTATTTGATGTAAAACCCGAGTTTTACGAAGGGTTATCATATTACATGAGAACTAAGTGATCTAAGTTGTTGTTATCATTCTTTTAACTTTATTCGAACATTGTACTAAAAATAAATTATATGTTTATAAATTTTGAGTTTAAATAAATATTTTTTTTTTTTTTTTTAAATTTCCTTTTCTTTTTTTTTTTTTTTTTTTTTCATCTTCTTTGAGTAAGAATCTGAACGCGTGTATATAGTGTAATTATTGAATATTAATGTTATATAAATAGTCTAAATGTAATACTAAGAGGTACTAATAAGAGTGTGTAGAATATAAGAGTAAGTAGTGTAGTAATAATTATAGATTGATTAACTAGAGGGTAGTGGAGGGTGGGAACAACTTAGATCACTTAGTTCTCATGTAATATGATAACCCTTCGTAAAACTCGGGTTTTACATCAAATTACATTTCGAACTTTGTGATCTAAGTTGTTGATCCAGAGTAGCTTTAGTCATATTAGATGAACCTTGCGGGGATAGCCTATAAAAGGATTCGAATACTACTTTTGAAGACCAATTACCGTGTGCCATAATATCGTCTATTGATATACCGGACACTGCTGCGATAGTGGAACCAAGAGCTCTAGCCTTTGGAATAGGTGCACCTTTTTTACGACCAACTTTTGCCATTAGTTGTTTAATATATTTGGAAACACGTTGGGTACCAATTGCTTGACCAAAAGATCTTTGCGATCTAAAAAGAGCATTAACCTGTACTCCGGCTAAGGATGGAACATCAACCAAGCATGTAGTTGTAGTAAATTTTTTGGTGTAGAGTTTATAGGCAGCGACTGGGCAAAGTAAGTTATTGTCGTGAGGATGTATTGTAACAGATCTAGTGATTCTAAAACCAAACCGTTTTTCTTTAGGTCCTACCACCGTTAGGGTTAAAATATTCTTCTCGTCTATGCTGCATTTGTCTATGTCAATACGTGTTAGGTCAGAAGGGCGAAGGAAACCCACCATGGCCAATAGCCAAGCCGTCTTCATAGTAAGTTGTGGATTGGATAGTTGATTATTATCACCCATATCTAAAATAAATTGAATAGCAGGTTGAACGTCATATTCCCAATTTTTTTGAACCAGTAGTGTATTGGATCTTAAGTTCTTTGTGACAGCTATGAACGATGATGAAGATTTTATACGTGTCTGAACATGCAATGGGAATGTAGCAATTAATCTATAAGCATATGTTAGGATGGAATTATTAGATATAGTCTTCTTTTGATGTAAAAAATGAATAAATTGTATTAATATTGTCGTTGTAAGTCTTTTATGATTGTGTTTGTTATCAGAGCACCATTTTTTGAAGATGGTTGTGGCAGTTTTGTATCCTTTAATAGTGTGAATATTTGGATAAATTAGATTGTTGTGGGTGCGCTTTTGCTTTTTGGGGAGAGATTCCAAGCGATCATTGTCCATTGGTCGTTTTTGTTGACGAGATGGTGATGATTGTCTTGAACTATCCTGTGATGAGGTATGATGATGTATTGTTGAGTTAATTGAAGAAGAAGAGGAAACCATGGAGCTGTTGGCCAATTGGGAGTCAATAGTGTGGCATGACATGGTTGGTGAAGTAGCCTTTGGGCTATCGTTAATATGAGATTCCAAGGAGGGGCCATGTATATCTTCTTCTTTATGGAGGACCAGTTGACTAGGAAGGCATTCGTCCATAGAGCTTGAGGATGATAATTCCGAGATACAAAGTGGTGAAGTTTGGTATTGTCCACTGTCGCGAAAAGATCCAGGTGATGTGGTCCCCACATCTTGTTGATCCAGTTGAATGTTTGCTGAGGTATGCTCCATTCTATCTGGTGAATCATTTGTCGAGACGGTGCATCTGCTGGGTTGAAGGCTGATGGTACATAAATCGTTGATAGGAGGATAGAGTTCTGAAAACAGAAATTCCATATATCCATCGCTAGTTTGTTGAGCTGATTGGATCTCGTCCCTCCGAATTTGTTGATGTAAGTCAATGCTGATATGTTGTCCATGCATAATTGAATGTGAATTGGTTTCTGTTGCTGCTGTTGTAACTGATGCAGGTGCTGAAATATTTTCTTCACTACTAGTAGTTCTTTCATATTGATGTGAAGGTTCTTTTCTCTTGGTGACCATAGACCTTTGATGAATGTGTTGTTGTGAACTAACCCCCATCCTTTTTTCGATGCATCCGTGAATATTTGTATTGTTGGAGAAGGCTGTATTATATGTAGTCCGTTCCATTTTGTTAGTTGTGTTATCCACCAAATTAATTCTTTTTTCATTTGAGGGTTGATCATGCAATGTTGTAGGTGACGTGATCTGTTGAGTTGGTGAAGAAGGTGACGAGTTCTGAATCGAGCTTGAATATTGCCCAATTGGGAAGCCATTGCTGTTCCTATAAAGGAAGCTAGATGATTCCAGGTCGTTGTTGATTGATAAAGAAGCCTGGTGGCCATTCGTCTGATTGAACGAATTTTCTTCCCAGGTATTGAAAATATCATTTCGTTGGTGTTGATCATCATTCCTAGATGTTGCAATTTTTGTGTTGGATAAATTTGAGACTTTTTTGAATTGATTAGCCAACCTAGTGTTTCCATTTTGTTGATGACTTGTTGTGTGTGTTGAAACGCTAGTTGTTTTGATGAAGCCATTATTAGAAAATCGTCTAGATAAGCTGTTATTCTTATTCCTTTCCTTCGGGCCCATTGTAATATTGGTTTCGTTGTCTTTGTGAATACCCAAGGTGAAAGGCTTAATCCGAATGGCAGGACTTTGTACTGAAATATTGATTCTTTCCATTGAAAGCGAAGGTAATGGCGTGAAAGTTGGTGAATTGGTATGTGATGAAATGCATCTTTGAGATCTATTGATGTTAGGTAGTCTCCTTTTTGAAGTAGTCTTGAAATGGTTGTTAAGTTCTCCATTTTGAAATGTCTGTATGGGAGAAATTGGTTGAGTTTCTTTAGGTTTAGCACTGGTCTCAGGCCCCCATCCTTCTTTGGTATTATGAAAAGAGGAGAGAGGAAGCCTGGTGAACTGGTGTGTACCTTCTCTATAGCTTGCTTTTGTAAAAGATTTAATATTTCTGAATCTATTACTGAAAGCGAACGAATGGAGAGGTTGTTGTTGTTGTTGTTGTTGTTGTTGTTGTTGTTGTTGTTGTTGATGTTGATGTTGATGTTGTTGTTGATGTTGTTGAATTGGAGTGGTGGAGGTGTTGTAAAATAGAGATGGAAGCCTTTTTGAATAGTCTTTATGATCCATGGATGGATGTCTTGTTGTAACGCAGAGGCCCAACAGTAAGAAAAAGAACTTAAACGACCACCCACTAATTCCGGTTTTTTTGAGGAGAACGTTGGGAAAAACCCTTGTTAGAAACGACTTGATGATTTTGTCCAAAATTATGAGGTTGATTTTTTTGATTAATATTAATAGGAGCTGCAGCTGAGATTGTTGATAAATTATTTTGTGATACTGAGCTGTCAAATTTGTTAAAATTTTTAGGTCGAGGCCTATTCTTGATCCTTGTAGTGGCTTGACGGAAGTTTTGTGATAACTTGATGTGTTCCAACATTTCTTTTTGATCCAAAAGGTAGTTGTTTTGTTGGGATGGTGGATCGCAAGGTATATTAGAGTTTTTGAACATATTATTTGTACGTTGTGAAGTGATATGAGAAGCCAGATCTGATAGTAATTCGTGGATGATTTGAACCATTTCGGAGGATCGTTGGTGAAGTGAGTCCACTGTCCAATTTTCATGAGTGAGCTGATGGGCGAATAGATCGATTGGACGAGTAATTCCTGACAGACGATACTGAATATCATGAAGTTGTGTATCATGACGTTTTGCATTATTTGATAAATTAATTTTATTAAGTTGAGGAGGATCATACTCACGTATTGTGTTTTTAGGACATTCAAATAGAAAGCGTCTACGTTCATTGTCTGAAAGAGGTCGTCTAAAGAAGTCTTCTGTAATAAATGGAAAACGTTGGAGTAATTGTTCTGAAGGAGTGAAGTCTGATCCCGGGGTCCTAATGGAGATGTGTGGATCTGAGTTGATGAGTGGTGAGCTGGTGACTTGTGCTTCAATTGTTGCCAATCTGTTGAAGAGGGCAAGGGCCCAAGCTGGTGGTTGATCAGTAGTATCATTAGGTTGATTTTCGATTGTAGGATCCATTAAACGTCGGTAACCAGAGCGTACAAATGTTCGAACGAAAAGAAGATGAAAAAAAAAAAAAAAAAAAAAAAAAAAAGAAAAGGAAATTTAAAAAAAAAAAAAAAAAAAAAAATATTTATTTAAACTCAAAATTTATAAACATATAATTTATTTTTAGTACAATGTTCGAATAAAGTTAAAAGAATGATAACAACAACTTAGATCACAAAGTTCGAAATGTAATTAAAGAACCATATTGATTTATATTTTTTACCTCATTTTCTATTTGTGTTATGTTATAAAGTTCTATATTTGAAAATACTGTTGAGAAGTTCCTGATAAATAATAATAATAATAACGAGTTTCCCCCCCCCCTCCCTCTCGAAATAAAAAATAGCCTTATAGATCATTTTTATTCTCTTTCAAAAATTCGTTCTAGTCAACCATTTAAATATTCCTTGGTTCCTTTCTTTTCTTTCATTTAAAAATCACATATTTATTAAGCGTACAGATATTTGGCTTGTATAATAATATTTATAGTGAACAATTATCAATTTTTCTTTATAATTAAATCACAGATTACCATGTGGTTTTGTCGATAAATTCAATCGCCATCCAAAGTATTGATTAGAATAAAAATTACCATAAATATAATGAATTACTTTATAAGAATCGTTTAATACGAAAAGATAATAATAGTAAACACTAATATTATTCAGGTTGTGGTTATTCTTTTTATTAATAAATAGATATATACCAGTAATGTAAATATATATATATATATTTACATTACTGGTATATCTTTTATACAAATAGCAACTTCTTTTCATAGATCAAGTCAAATAAAGTATTTATTCATTATCAAAAATGATTAACCAACTACTTGTTTCTTTAAAAACAAAGAGTTGACAATAATGTTACACTAAATAATATTCAAAAAAATATTGAAACATTGAAAAACTTATTATCTAATAATTAGATATGTTTTTTTTCCTCTTAGACCTTCTTTTATATAGTTACACCATATTAAATTATGCATTCAAAAAGTACAAAATTGGCCTTTTTTTTTTAAGAAACTTACGCTATTTGTGGTATAGTAAATATATATATATATATAAAAAGCCTTAAATAGCATACATAGAATTATATTTTTTATTTCATATAAAAAACCCTTTTTTATATTATTTTATCTTTATTTATTTTATTTATTTTATTTTTTTAAAAAAAATCATATATATGATTTTTACCCTTCCACTCCTTATTTCATTTGCTTTGTTGCCATGGGCACAAGCTAACCCTTTTCAATACTTGGATACCAGGTAATACTTGGTTATATAGATAACCAAGGTTGATTTATATATTAAATCTATATACATTTTGTTTATTTATTTACTAGATTTGACTACAATAAATTAAAGAAAGATGATGTATCTGCTTTTGGTGAATTTAAATCCAATTATACAACCTATTATTTTGATCAACCATTAGATCATAAAAATCCAAAATCTATTACTTTTAAAAATAGATATTGGGTTGAAACCAAATACTATAAACCTGGAGGACCTGTTATTATTACAAATGGAGGTGAAGCTAGTGCCTATCCAGCAGATGGTTATTTTCAAAACACTGTATTTAAATTAATGGCTCAAAAAATGAACGGTATCATTGTATTATTTGAACATCGTTATTATGGTGAAAGCCATTTACCTGCTGGACAAAATCCTCAATGGAAATATTTAACTGTCGAACAATCTTTAGAAGATATGGCTAATTTTATTAAACATGGCAAAAAATTGGCTGGCATTCCTTACGATGTCTCTGTACCTAAAACTAAGTGGATTATTCGTGGTGGTTCATATAGTGGAAATTTAGCTTCTTGGATGAGATATAAATATCCTAATTTAGTCTCTGCTGCTGTTTCTTCTTCTGCTCCTGTACAACCACAAATCGACTTTTATCAATATTTCAATCCTATTATTCAATATGGTCCTTCCAAGTGTATCAATGCTCTTCATAACATTGTTGTTGCGGTTGATTCCTTTGTTGCTAATCACCCTGCTCCCTCTGCTGAAAATACTAAATATAAAGCTATTTTTGGTATGGATGCTTCTACCTCAGATGCTGATTTTACCAATGGTAAATATAAAATAAAATAAAAAAATTCATTATATATATATATATATTAATTTATTGGTTTATTGATCTAATTATTTATTCACTTATTTTATTCATTTGTTTATTAGCTGTAAGTGGTTTAGCTACAGGTTTATGGCAAAGTGCTTATCCTGGTCATTATCCTTTCCAAGAAAAAGTTTGTTCTCTCTTTGCTAAAACAAATGACCCTAAAAAACAATTTGATATTTATGCCAAGTGGATTAAAGCACAAATTTCCAGAAACCAAAATATTAGCAAAAGACAAGCTGATCCTTATGAAAATTCTTGGTATTGGCAAAGTAATTCATTTTAATAATTGTATATACATATATATATATATTAGGAAAAAAAAAAAAAAACTAACTACTGTATTTTATTGTTGATCTTAGTTTGTACTGAATTTGGTTATTGGCAAAATGTTCCTCCTAAAAATACACCATGGTTTAAACGCCGTATCACTTCTAATCTTACTACCACAGAATATTATAAACAAGGTTGTAAGCAATTATTCAACTTCCATGGTGATGCCAATGTAAAGAATATCCTTAATAAATATAAAGGATGGGACCTTCACTACAATAATATTATTTGGATTAATGGTGATTGGGGTAAGTGAATAATAAATAACATTTATTATATAATCTTATATATATTAATATCTATATTTATATATATATATATATTTAATGATAGACCCCTGGAAACCCCTTTCAGTAGAAGGTTATGATGCCCCAAAAAGAAAAAATACTACTTTTGAAAAATCACTTGTGATTCCCAAAGGTGTTCATTGTTTTGTAAGCTTACCTATGATTTTTTTACTGTTATCGTTTAATATATATATATATATATATATATATAATTATAACTAAAATCACATCACCGTTACTATTATTATTATTATTATAGGATTATAATACCGATGCAACTCTTACGAACTTACATACTTACACTATAAACACTTTAAAGAGCTGGTTAAATATTAAGAAATAATAATTTGTACTACATTATATAATTTTTAAATTGTATTATTATTTTAAAATAAATAATTTTAATGGTAAATCCATATAAACATATATATATAGTTCATTGAATTAATAATGGTAATAATAGCATTTATTAATATTATATTCTGATAAATATAATGGATTGAATTATTTAATATTAATATTACTATTGTTATATTAATTATAACCCAACTATATATAAGCTATCAATTTTATTTTATTTTATTTTTATTTAATCCAAATTATATTGTACCCATTTATAGTGCAAGGTAACGATGTTCAATACACTTTATCATCATTATATTTAACTTGCCTTATTTAATTCTAAAAGGTAAACTCAAGCCAAAATCACAAAAAACTTCATAATATTAATCTTATTAATTCGACTTTTAGATCAAATAATAAGAAAAAAATTAAAATATTTTTTTTTAAATAGAATATTAACATTTATATTTTTAAAAACAATTGTGCTTAATAAATAAAATAAATTTTTAATGCATATAAAAATTATAAAAAAGTGATATAGTAAGGATTAATGTATAAAAAATTAAATAGGTGTTGTGGTCTGGTTAAATACCTTCCTTACATTAATAAACAATGGTAATTTTAACTTTTTATTTATTTATCTATATCCATATTTAAATACAAATAATATTTGCATATTTTTAATATGATTATCTAACTACTTTATTTATTATCTTTATAAGGGTCGTTATTTAATTTTAAATTTCAAATTTTTTTCCTTAATATCCTTACCCTTATTATGTAACTTTAGCTTCTGTATTTACCTAAATGTCGGCATTCAAACTTAAATTTCTTTTTTTACAAGATTTTTCGAAATTATTGAATGGGATCAGTTTTACAAAACTTGAATGATAACTTTACAATCATCAAATTCATATTTTATTTTTAACATTATTGATTTTATTCTATAGTAACTTGTAACATTTTACTCTAGTTATATAACTGTGATTATAATCCAATTATATAATATTATTTATTTTCATTTTATTTAATAAAAAGTTCTATCTACTTGTAACAAGGTATTTGTGCTCATCACTATACCATACAGAATAGTAATCTTACTGATGTTTAAAAATTGTATACTATATTTTTATTTATTTATTTGGCCATTGGCCTCACATCTTTTTCTCTCTTCTCCTCAAAAAATTAAATTTTATTTTAATATAAATAGGTTAGAAATACTTTTTTTTTTTTTTTTTTTTTTTTTTCATTCTATTTTATCTTTATATTAATTTCTAAATTGAGGAAAACACTTTAAAAAAGATAAATGAAATGCTATTTTTATGCGTAAAGAATGTCGCCTCTAGGCATTAACTTATATTAATAATGATTATTAAAACTTATTATTTTCAAAAAACTAATTCATTTCAAAATATGATATTAATCCAAATAATTGATTTTTGATTGATTGATTTAAAGAAAACCAATAAAATGGGAACGTTTTTCTGGAATCATCTTATTATAATAAACTTATTAAGTGAAACCATTTTATTTTATTTTAATTTTTTATTTTGTTAGACTTTTATGAAGTTGTTATATTTATAAATTACATTTCGAACTTTGTGATCTAAGTTGTTGTTATCATTCTTTTAACTTTATTCGAACATTGTACTAAAAATAAATTATATGTTTATAAATTTTGAGTTTAAATAAATATTTTTTTTTTTTTTTTTTAAATTTCCTTTTCTTTTTTTTTTTTTTTTTTTTCATCTTCTTTTCGTTCGAACATTTGTACGCTCTGGTTACCGACGTTTAATGGATCCTACAATCGAAAATCAACCTAATGATACTACTGATCAACCACCAGCTTGGGCCCTTGCCCTCTTCAACAGATTGGCAACAATTGAAGCACAAGTCACCAGCTCACCACTCATCAACTCAGATCCACACATCTCCATTAGGACCCCGGGATCAGACTTCACTCCTTCAGAACAATTACTCCAACGTTTTCCATTTATTACAGAAGACTTCTTTAGACGACCTCTTTCAGACAATGAACGTAGACGCTTTCTATTTGAATGTCCTAAAAACACAATACGTGAGTATGATCCTCCTCAACTTAATAAAATTAATTTATCAAATAATGCAAAACGTCATGATACACAACTTCATGATATTCAGTATCGTCTGTCAGGAATTACTCGTCCAATCGATCTATTCGCCCATCAGCTCACTCATGAAAATTGGACAGTGGACTCACTTCACCAACGATCCTCCGAAATGGTTCAAATCATCCACGAATTACTATCAGATCTGGCTTCTCATATCACTTCACAACGTACAAATAATATGTTCAAAAACTCTAATATACCTTGCGATCCACCATCCCAACAAAACAACTACCTTTTGGATCAAAAAGAAATGTTGGAACACATCAAGTTATCACAAAACTTCCGTCAAGCCACTACAAGGATCAAGAATAGGCCTCGACCTAAAAATTTTAACAAATTTGACAGCTCAGTATCACAAAATAATTTATCAACAATCTCAGCTGCAGCTCCTATTAATATTAATCAAAAAAATCAACCTCATAATTTTGGACAAAATCATCAAGTCGTTTCTAACAAGGGTTTTTCCCAACGTTCTCCTCAAAAAAACCGGAATTAGTGGGTGGTCGTTTAAGTTCTTTTTCTTACTGTTGGGCCTCTGCGTTACAACAAGACATCCATCCATGGATCATAAAGACTATTCAAAAAGGCTTCCATCTCTATTTTACAACACCTCCACCACTCCAATTCAACAACATCAACAACAACATCAACATCAACATCAACAACAACAACAACAACAACAACAACAACAACAACAACAACAACCTCTCCATTCGTTCGCTTTCAGTAATAGATTCAGAAATATTAAATCTTTTACAAAAGCAAGCTATAGAGAAGGTACACACCAGTTCACCAGGCTTCCTCTCTCCTCTTTTCATAATACCAAAGAAGGATGGGGGCCTGAGACCAGTGCTAAACCTAAAGAAACTCAACCAATTTCTCCCATACAGACATTTCAAAATGGAGAACTTAACAACCATTTCAAGACTACTTCAAAAAGGAGACTACCTAACATCAATAGATCTCAAAGATGCATTTCATCACATACCAATTCACCAACTTTCACGCCATTACCTTCGCTTTCAATGGAAAGAATCAATATTTCAGTACAAAGTCCTGCCATTCGGATTAAGCCTTTCACCTTGGGTATTCACAAAGACAACGAAACCAATATTACAATGGGCCCGAAGGAAAGGAATAAGAATAACAGCTTATCTAGACGATTTTCTAATAATGGCTTCATCAAAACAACTAGCGTTTCAACACACACAACAAGTCATCAACAAAATGGAAACACTAGGTTGGCTAATCAATTCAAAAAAGTCTCAAATTTATCCAACACAAAAATTGCAACATCTAGGAATGATGATCAACACCAACGAAATGATATTTTCAATACCTGGGAAGAAAATTCGTTCAATCAGACGAATGGCCACCAGGCTTCTTTATCAATCAACAACGACCTGGAATCATCTAGCTTCCTTTATAGGAACAGCAATGGCTTCCCAATTGGGCAATATTCAAGCTCGATTCAGAACTCGTCACCTTCTTC
Source organism: Cunninghamella blakesleeana (assembly GCA_017871115.1). Classification (NCBI taxonomy): domain Eukaryota; kingdom Fungi; phylum Mucoromycota; class Mucoromycetes; order Mucorales; family Cunninghamellaceae; genus Cunninghamella; species Cunninghamella blakesleeana. The sequence continues at coordinate 783,472 of JAFCIZ010000011.1, forward strand.
ACCAACTCAACAGATCACGTCACCTACAACATTGCATGATCAACCCTCAAATGAAAAAAGAATTAATTTGGTGGATAACACAACTAACAAAATGGAACGGACTACATATAATACAGCCTTCTCCAACAATACAAATATTCACGGATGCATCGAAAAAAGGATGGGGGTTAGTTCACAACAACACATTCATCAAAGGTCTATGGTCACCAAGAGAAAAGAACCTTCACATCAATATGAAAGAACTACTAGTAGTGAAGAAAATATTTCAGCACCTGCATCAGTTACAACAGCAGCAACAGAAACCAATTCACATTCAATTATGCATGGACAACATATCAGCATTGACTTACATCAACAAATTCGGAGGGACGAGATCCAATCAGCTCAACAAACTAGCGATGGATATATGGAATTTCTGTTTTCAGAACTCTATCCTCCTATCAACGATTTATGTACCATCAGCCTTCAACCCAGCAGATGCACCGTCTCGACAAATGATTCACCAGATAGAATGGAGCATACCTCAGCAAACATTCAACTGGATCAACAAGATGTGGGGACCACATCACCTGGATCTTTTCGCGACAGTGGACAATACCAAACTTCACCACTTTGTATCTCGGAATTATCATCCTCAAGCTCTATGGACGAATGCCTTCCTAGTCAACTGGTCCTCCATAAAGAAGAAGATATACATGGCCCCTCCTTGGAATCTCATATTAACGATAGCCCAAAGGCTACTTCACCAACCATGTCATGCCACACTATTGACTCCCAATTGGCCAACAGCTCCATGGTTTCCTCTTCTTCTTCAATTAACTCAACAATACATCATCATACCTCATCACAGGATAGTTCAAGACAATCATCACCATCTCGTCAACAAAAACGACCAATGGACAATGATCGCTTGGAATCTCTCCCCAAAAGCAAAAGCGCACCCACAACAATCTAATTTATCCAAATATTCACACTATTAAAGGATACAAAACTGCCACAACCATCTTCAAAAAATGGTGCTCTGATAACAAACACAATCATAAAAGACTTACAACGACAATATTAATACAATTTATTCATTTTTTACATCAAAAGAAGACTATATCTAATAATTCCATCCTAACATATGCTTATAGATTAATTGCTACATTCCCATTGCATGTTCAGACACGTATAAAATCTTCATCATCGTTCATAGCTGTCACAAAGAACTTAAGATCCAATACACTACTGGTTCAAAAAAATTGGGAATATGACGTTCAACCTGCTATTCAATTTATTTTAGATATGGGTGATAATAATCAACTATCCAATCCACAACTTACTATGAAGACGGCTTGGCTATTGGCCATGGTGGGTTTCCTTCGCCCTTCTGACCTAACACGTATTGACATAGACAAATGCAGCATAGACGAGAAGAATATTTTAACCCTAACGGTGGTAGGACCTAAAGAAAAACGGTTTGGTTTTAGAATCACTAGATCTGTTACAATACATCCTCACGACAATAACTTACTTTGCCCAGTCGCTGCCTATAAACTCTACACCAAAAAATTTACTACAACTACATGCTTGGTTGATGTTCCATCCTTAGCCGGAGTACAGGTTAATGCTCTTTTTAGATCGCAAAGATCTTTTGGTCAAGCAATTGGTACCCAACGTGTTTCCAAATATATTAAACAACTAATGGCAAAAGTTGGTCGTAAAAAAGGTGCACCTATTCCAAAGGCTAGAGCTCTTGGTTCCACTATCGCAGCAGTGTCCGGTATATCAATAGACGATATTATGGCACACGGTAATTGGTCTTCAAAAGTAGTATTCGAATCCTTTTATAGGCTATCCCCGCAAGGTTCATCTAATATGACTAAAGCTACTCTGGATCAACAACTTAGATCACAAAGTTCGAAATGTAATTTGATGTAAAACCCGAGTTTTACGAAGGGTTATCATATTACATGAGAACTAAGTGATCTAAGTTGTTCCCACCCTCCACTACCCTCTAGTTAATCAATCTATAATTATTACTACACTACTTACTCTTATATTCTACACACTCTTATTAGTACCTCTTAGTATTACATTTAGACTATTTATATAACATTAATATTCAATAATTACACTATATACACGCGTTCAGATTCTTACTCAAAGAAGATGAAAAAAAAAAAAAAAAAAAAAGAAAAGGAAATTTAAAAAAAAAAAAAAAAAATATTTATTTAAACTCAAAATTTATAAACATATAATTTATTTTTAGTACAATGTTCGAATAAAGTTAAAAGAATGATAACAACAACTTAGATCACTTAGTTCTCATGTAATATGATAACCCTTCGTAAAACTCGGGTTTTACATCAAAATATCATTTTTATACTTTTGATGGCCATTTTGATTCTATTTTACTGGGAGGAGTAATTATTTTGCCAAATTTGGAAGAAAATTTCCCACTTTTTCATTATTTAAGGCTTGGATTTTTTATCATTAATATTCATATTTATTAATTGGATATAAAAATAATATGCCCCAGTTGTTTTTTAATTATTGGGTATTAATTTATTACCTTCCATTTTTATACTTGCTGATGGGTGAGTAATAAGTGATGCTGCTCTCTCAGTTATAAAATATTACCACCTATTTTTTTTTTACATTGGAAATGATTACTTTTATAATTTAGCAAAATAATTTAATAGACAATAATTTAGTTAGTAAAGTGGTATCCATCTAATGAAATGATAAAATGGTCCACTTTGTTCGGATTATGTATTCCTTTATTTTAATAAGGAAAGAAAAAAAAAAAAACTATTTAGTGACTATATATATGTTGACGCTTCTAAGAAGGAGTTTGAGAATAAGTTTTTATACTAGTCTGTTGAAAGAGAAAAAGAGTTTCTTCTTTTATTATAAAAAAAGTGAAATTGGTTGCGGTTTAATTCAAAAATAATAAAAAAATAAAGAAATGTTTATTTTTATTTTTATTGTTATTTATTATATAACCAAGTAAACTAAATTGAATGTATAATATCTACCACTTTATTCTATTTATTATAAAAATGTGAAAAAATACAAAAGAAAAAGAAAAAGAATAGGGCATAGGAAATTTCTTCATCAAAAATCAGCATTGTAACACAAATAATATGCTTTTTTTTTTTTTTTTTTTTTTTAAAAAAAACAACCATGATACAGATAAAGATTTAATTAACAATGATAATATAAAAAATTAATTGGTTTAAATAATAGGTTTATTTCATCTTATAAATAATAATTAACATGTTTTAATAAACACTATGAAATATATATAAATATTTTCTAATAATACAAGATTAATTGAATTTGATAGTGGTAGGTTTATCCAAAGTTATGGATACATTTTCCAAGACAGCAACATTAGCGGAAGGATGGGATAAGGTGGCAGATTTGCCTTGGTATTTAGCCTTATTAAGTTGACCAGCATATTTTCCATTTCCACCAATGATTTTAATAGTACCAACAGGCTCAGAATCACCATGATAACCAAAGTCACCAGAAATTTTAAGAACGCCGTTTTTGAATGAGAATTGGATATGAGAAGTACCTTGAGTTTGGTGTAAAGAAATACCATCATCGATATAAAGAGAACCTGTAGCACGGTTCTTGCTATCCAATGAAACTAATAAAGTGTAAGGTGAAGCATAGGTAGTTGACACCAAGTATTCAGGAGTCTTGGTAGGTACAATAGATCCACCTCGTAAATGAACAGGGATATGAGTTAATTCGGCTTGTAATGTAAGTGGTTTAGAGGGATCTGTAGATTTGATGACAGAATAATCATACCAATCATACCAAAGGCCGGTAGGGAATTGAGCATCTACAGTGGTAGCTCCTTCAGTAACAACAGGTGATACTAATACATCAGTACCAATTAAAAATTGAACATCGTTATCAAGGAATGCATCCACGTGAGGATATTCATTTATTAATGGACGCCATACACCAGTACCCAATCTAGAAGATTCTTCGTGTAATGTATAGAATAATGGTAATAAAGCATAACGAACAGCTAATGATTTACGAGAAGCTATGTGAAAAAAGAGAAGGAATTATTTTTAGTAAACGAATAAAAAAAAAGAATGGATATGGTATATATATATATATATATATACCTTCAGCGGTGCTTTCCCAAAGGTAAGGGTATTGGTCGTCTTCTCCAATAGCATTATGATTACGGGCAAATGGATAAAAGGCACCAACTTGACTCCAACGGGTACATAATTCTTCGGTAGTGTCTAAATTAAAACCACAGACATCAGCGCCAGAGTAAGGTATACCGAATAATTGCATACTAAGAACAGTAGCAATGGAAACTTTAAGATACTCCCAAGTAGAGAAGTTATCCCCTAAAATTAAAAATTAAAAAAGTTAATAATTTTTCTATATACAAAATATCGTAAAACAAAAATATTTAAAAAGATGTATGAAATAGCTTTTACCTGTCCAGTGACCACTATTTTTACCAGTACCAACAAAAGTAGAACGAGATAAAGCAAATGTTCTATTTTGAGGATTGTGCTTGGTCAATGCTTTCTTTGTAAAATGAGCCATACCATGGCCATACAAATTTCTAATATCATAGAAAGAAATGTCACCATGGAATTGGGCAGTTGTAGAAAGAGCTTTGCTGGAGAGATTACCATTTACATTATAGATGGCGTAGTTGGGGTTCAATAAATTGCGAGAGTCCTTCAAATGTTCACTTTGAGCAATAAGTGCTTTGGTTTGTTCTTCAGTAAGTCTATCTTGTTCGGATTGAGGAAGTTTCCAAGGTAAAGAAGGATCAGTGTCTGCTTTACCACTACCACAACTACCAACACAGAAGGAAGCAGCTTCATTCATATCGATCCAAAGAGAGTCGATATTTAATTGCTTCATAAAAGTTCCAATTTCATGATTCCAATATTTTTCAATGTTTGGTGACCACCAGTCAGGGAAGGCGGTATAACCTGGCCATACTTGACCTATGAAATTAATAATAATATAAAAAAAGAATCAATAACAAGAAATATATATATATATATATATATATATATATATATATTTAATTACCTTGATATTCGCTTCCATCAGGATTTTTAACAAAGATATCCAAGTCGACACCTCTTTCATAAGGACCATAGCTAGAATTGGTACTAATGGCTGGATCTACCATCATAACAAGTCTTTGTCCATCTTTATGAAGTTTTTCACTAAATTTAACCATACGATCCATGGGGAAATTAATAGGATCAACAGTAAAATCTTTATGATGATCCATGTAATCGATATCAATCCAGTTGATTTCTAAAGGAATATTGGCTTTCTTATAATTGGCTACGACATCTTCTACAACGCTAAGATTTTGATAACCGTATCTACATTGTTGCCAACCTAACATCCAATGTGCTAACATGAAAGGTTTTCCAACAAGGTCAGTATAAACAATGGCCAATTGATTAGGTGTAGCTTGTTTAGGAGCAAAGAAATATAATTCTAAACCACCACCGAGGGTTTTATAGGTAATTCTACCTTCAACAGTAAATATATCCATACCATGAGCATTTAAAAGAAGGACACCGTGAGCTTTTCCTTGACGAATTTCCATATAATAAGGATGAGAACCATAAATGTTACGGTGCATTGGAGTAGCTGCATCTGAGTTGAAAAGTGTTGTAATGTTCTAAATAATAATTGTAATAATAATAATAATATTAATATTCGTAATATTAGAGAATATATATATATATATATATATATATTTGTACCTTAACGTTATTACGACGGAAAGGAGCAGTGGTTTCTCCAAGACCATAAATATTAGCATCTTTAGGAAGTTTAGAAGTCAATTCTAAATATTGATCTTCAAAAACCAAAGGTTGTTCAGTCGTATCAAAAAGAACTTCACCATCTGATTTACGAATAACTTTGAAACCAAATGGTTTGCTGGTGTATTTAAATTCGTAGTTGGCATTTTTAGCCTTTTTTTTAATAGAGGGTCTTTCCAAACCTAAGTATGAATCAGGTACTAAGAATTGTTTATCAGCTTTATCAGTAATCTATCAATATATATATATATATATATATATATATATACATGTATATGTTAGTATATTAAGTATTAAAATATAAACATATCTTTTTTCATAAAATGCTTTATTATTATTAAGAATATTACCAAAACGCGTAAACGATCTTCTGTTTCATAATCAACAGTAACTTTGAGATCTTTAATAGTTTTTCCAAAATGATTTAAACCTTGAGAACCTTTATCATTAAAACTAAGAGGAAATTGTAAACCGGTTTTTGTATTCACAATAGGACCACTAATATGGTATCCATTAGCACCTTTGGTAACATCAAAATTTGGATATTCAGCAAAAGACAATCCAAAACAAAGTGCTGCAACAAGTATAGTACTTGTGAAGCGACCCATTATTATTAAAGAGAGGTATAGATATAAAAAAAAAAAAAGTAAAGTAAAAAAAGAAGAAAAAGTTCGGATTATGTTGTCTTTTATAATATTTCCATTTTTCCCATTTAATTAAACTTTTTATCTTTTTTTCCAGTACTATATTTGCCGTTCACTTGTGAGACTTTTTTAACAAGTAAAAAAAAAAAAAAGAAAAATCTCCGCAAAAAACATATATATATTATATGTGGGGTTACTTTTTTACGTAGTACTAATCCATTCCATTTTATTCAGTATTTCTCTTTATTAAAGATCATATATATTTTTCTTTTTTTCTTTCCTTATGATGAAAACAATAATAGCAATGATAATATACAATATAAGTATATATTTATATATAATAGTATAACTTTTTTTATTAAAAAGAACAATTTTCTTTTTCTTAACTTTCATGAATGTTTTAATTTTTCAGTTTGGAAAAATGGAAAGTTTAATTTCCCATTTTTTTTTGGGAATATGTGTAACCTAAATCCATATAACTAACATTCTTATGGTTTGTTTGGTTTTTCCAGTATGCGGGAGGATTTTGGAAAAAAGATAAAATGACATAATAGTTGTACTTCTACACTACTATATTTTTTCTCAGAAAAACTTTATGCTTGCGTTTTTAATAATATAGATTAGATCAGTCTAAAGAAAAAATAAATAATGTATTACAATAGATTATCAAAAATTTGGTAAGATTATTCAAAGTTTCCTGAATGAAAGGTTTTTTTAAAACTCCATCATTCTTGTCTGGAATAGATTATCCATTCGCTTTTTAATACTCTATCTATTATATAATATAAAACTAAAGCTTATATGTATATAATTAACATAGTATAATTTATATTTTACATGTATATTCTGAAAAGTATAAATATAGCTCCTGTTTATAGATATATAAATATAGAATATATATATATATATATATATATATATATACATATTGCTATTGCCTTTTTTTTTAACAAATCAAATATAAGAAATTATTAAGAATAAAGAGAAAAAGAATCCCGACCATGGGAGAAAGAATCACATAAAGTTGATAATGGGAATTTTCATTCCATTCTTTTCAAGGCATCGCCAATGATATATAGAGAGATTTATAGTTAAAACAAGAGCCAGTATAGCCCTTGAAGATGTAAAAGCAAATCAAGTAATCATAGGTATAATCGGATTTTTATATTTTGTTTTGTTTTGTTATTTTTACATTGTTTGTTTGCTGCAACTAATTTTAAATATAGAGTAGCTCATATTGTTATTGAAGCACTTATATATATATATGTACTACTATTATATATTATCAATACAATAGATAGTATACCTAGATTAATGATATCTTTACAAAAGAAAAGAATAGTACGAAGTAAGTGTAAAATTGTGCTAATTATCATGAATATATAATTAAATATAATTAATAATTAATTTATAGAATATGGGTGATCTTTTGTTTTACTATCGTAGAATAAAATAAAATATAAAAATAATTAATATATATAAAAGAGTAAACTAATTATGTAGTATTGTATAATTTTGCTATCTATCCACACTCTTATCATGCTATTTGTTGGTAAATACCACTATATGTAATATAGGAAGGAGCAAAGATTTATTTATAACCAATAATATTACATTATTAATTGTGATATTAGTACTTGTATTATTAGTGGTTTTATTTATATAGTGGCAAATACTAATGAATATATTCTCCAAGTAGAAAAAAATATTCAACATGTTTGTAAAGTTTTCTATTTACCTTAATAATAAAGTGAAATGAATTAAGCTATATTATTACTGATAATAGATCGTTTTACTTATCTCAATTATTAATTTATATGTGCAATTACTATTTAAGTGAAAAAGTTACAAGTAAATATATGCATAAAAATATATTTGTAACACAGTGATCTTCGTTTTGCTTACATTTTCTCCTCTTTTTCCTTTTTTTTTTTTTTAAAAAAAAAAGTATACGCCATTATTTTTATTTTTATTTTTATGATCATATGTTTTTTTTTTCTTCTTTTTTCTTTTCTTTGTTAATAAATCTTAATGAATCGCATCTTTTTTATAATTGTTATACATATATTATTCTTTCATTTCTTTTGCAAGTGCGAAAATGTTAGTCCCCGAATAACATCAGGTTCATATATATAATTTTATAAACACTATTACAAATTTATTTTTTCCTTATTTTCATTTAAATACATTTATTTTAGGCTGTTCGCTTGTTCAGTCATCTATATATTGTTATGGTGGTTATTCAAACTTTCATACAAAAGATGCTGGTGGATATACATTTCAGTTACCTATGAATGATCTTTTAAAGTTGGATCTAACAAATTTATTAAAAAATACGCAACAGTTACAATGGCAAAAATTATCGAATAGAATTAATGATACTTCAATGGAACCTATTGGTTTAATAGCAAGTAACCCACTTTATTCAGATAACAGTTACTATATTTTAGGGGGCTGGCCTGATAATTTAAATATTTCACCCTCTATTAAAAATCGATTTCACGTTTATCATCCTGAAATCGACCAATGGAAGCAGTTATTATTACCAGCTGATGTTGATTATTTGTAAAGAATATATATAAAATCTTGTTTTTAGTACATTATACATAGAGGATATAAATACCTTAATAATTAATATATTTATAATTTTATAAATGTACCTAGTATGGACGTTTCTACAGTTAACCTTAGTAATGATACTATTTGGGTTTGGGGTAACTTGATGTAAGTTGAGCAACTTATATTTATAAATATATATTTATAAGCTTTTGTTATTTTAATATTTATAGAAATAGTACAAATCAATATATTCCACAAGCGCTATATACATTTAATTTTAAAAACGTAATTTTTTTTTCTTTATAAAATAATAATAATAGTAGTTTCTATTATAAACTAAAATCATCTATTATTCAAAAAGAATATTTGGTATTTACAATATAGTCTAAGTGAATCTGGAAGGGTATACCATACTGTAACATTAGGAAGGAATGAAATTATTTATATTCTCGGTGGGTATTTTCAATCAGATCAAGTTTCAAGTTCACAATATGCCAACTTTTCACAAGTATTAACTTTTGATACAAAGTCATCCCAGTGGCTCATTATAATCCCTACTGGTGATCAGCCATCCAATAGAATCCTTCATTCAACAACACAAAGTAAAACATTATATATATATATACATACTATAGATATACATTTATAATTTACTAGTATTTCTGCATATATATTATAAATTATAGTATCTAATAGCGAATTTCTCGTAATTTATGGTGGCATTCAATTAGAAAGTAATCAAGGTATTATAGTTTTATTTCAATAAAATAAATAATGAAGTGATATTCTTTTCCCTAATTAATTGATCAATATATATATATATATATATAGGTTTTGCAACAGATGATATATGTTATATATATGACAGCATTAATAATTCATTTAAAAAAGTAATGTTACCTTCTAATACTAATAGAGCTGGTCATTTTGGTAATAAAATAATAATAGTAATAATAACAATAATAAATAAAGCTAAATATTATATTTTCTTACTATTATTAATATTGTCTTTACTATGTTTACTATTTTAGCTACTATGTATGATACCAACTATCTCATACTTGTTTTTGGATTCATTGGATTTAATCTGCCTGCTGATAACTTGAGTGTATTAAATATGACAGATATGTATAACCCCACTTGGTTAACATCTTTCAATGCTACCTTACATGTTGAAAACATCAATAAATTAGATCAAAGCTCCATAATTGCTATTATTGTTGTATTTGTTGTATTCTTTTTTGTAAGTGAATAATAATGATAGTTGTAATGATAATAATAATAGGTATATATATTGATTCAATTATTGTTGTTATTATTAGGTTACTTTGTTTGGAATTATTTTTTATATTAGATATAGGAAAATGAAGCAAAAAAAAACTCACGCATATGAAAAAAAGTAATTTTTATTATTATTATCTACTAAAATTCAGTAGAAATAATAAAAGTAATACTTTTTATATAATACAGATTTAATTTAGCGAGTTAATTATATATATATATATATATATATATATATATATATGTAAATATGACTGATTTAATTTAATTTGGTTTAATTTTCATTTTCATTTTCATTTTCATTTTCATTTTCATTTTCATTTTCATTTTCATTTTCATTTTCATTTTCATTTTCATTTTCATTTTCATTTTCATTTTCATTTTCATTTTCATTTTCATTTTCATTTTCATTTTCATTTTCATTTTCATTTTCATTTTCATTTTTGATAGGCATAATCAATTAAATTATAGTTTTATGTACATAACATATAAACGTGCTATTTTTCTCATGTCTATTTTCCCTAAATTTACAAACGGGATAGTATCTATTAAGGTTAGTTGTAATTTGGAAAGGCATTTCCAAATTCTCCCATCGTTAGACAGCCCCAATTCGATTCTAACTGGGGTTAAAAATTCTCTTGGTAATCATTCAGACATGAAAAAGGACTTTTCTTCCTTTTCTTTTATCTACTAGTATCGATTGATTTTTTATTTTTTATTTTTTTTTTATTTTTTATTTTTTTTGATAAAAATAATATAGAGATATTCAATATAAATAGTAATATATCATAATAAAATAAAAATAAAAAATAAAAAGTGAAAAATATCGAGTTTCGATATTAATTATATTCATTTAATTAATTCATTTTCATTACTATTTAGCTCCATATGTATTAAAATATTGATAATAATAATAATATAATAATAAATTATATTGATAAAAGATATATTGAAATAAAAATGAAGAAAGGTTTGCTACCTATCAATTTTTTTTGAGGAATCTTGAAAAACTCAACCAAGCTTTTTGATTGTCAATCATTTTAATTATATTCAAATCTTGACTAAAATTTAAAAAGTTTGAACGAAATTCAGAATCAAAAAATAAATGATTTTATGATGACAATTACACAAAGAAATATTAAAAAAAATGAACATTGGTGTGTACATTCTAGAAAATATCGTAGTATTAAACCTAAAGATAAGGCAACAAAAATAATAGTAATAGCCATAATGGAAAAAAGGATAGTATAGAAAAAAATAATATAAAAAAAATAGAAAGTATAGAGAGTTATAATGAAAAAGAAGAGTATAATGGAAAAATAGCGTAATAGAAAAAATAATAAAAAAGATGTAAAAAGTAATTATTGCCGAAGAGGTAAAGAACCAACAAAAAATAAATAATCTAATGTAAAATCCTCTCTCCAATAAATCATTAAATAATGCCATTGTACCAATTAATATCAACAAACCTTCTCTATTTATTATTTTATTTTATAACAAAATTCTATCTTAGTAATTTTAATATATATATGCTTAATAATAATAAAAATATTTATATAAATAAATGAAAGTATACTTACCACCATAGATATGGTCTAATATTATACGATGCTTTTTTTTTTTTTTTTTTTTGAAATATCCCGAAAATTCTATTGCCTTTTTTCTTTCTTTCTTCCTCTCTGTTTTCTCCATTTTTTTTTAATTTTTAATTTAATTTATATTATATTTGAATATATGCCATTGTCATCTAATAATAACTCATCACCAATTATCACCACTGTACCACAAAACACAACTTTATCTATAGAAAATGATAATCAAGATAAAAATGCGCATAATATTTCAGATAAAAATGAAAACACGAAAGTAAATACAATAAAATAAAAAAAGTAAATATAATAAATATTAATAAATAAAATAATATATATATATATATATAAATTATAAATCCCTATTATTTCTTTTTTCCTATTCTCTTTAAAAAAAGATTATAGAGGCTAAAACAGCAATTGTACTATTAAATGATCACTATACTTTTACTAAAAATCAATATACCCAATGGCGATTATCAATATTATTTAAACCGTTTTACAAGAATGAAAAGAATGAGGTAAAGATATTAATAATAAAAGAGATAATAATAACAATAGTAATAATAGTAATGAAATAAGCGTATACAATTATATTAATTGCATATTCATACGTATTTATATATGTAGGTAATGAATATTTTATATATATCAAGCAATTCTGAACATTCTTGGTTATCTGAACATAATAAAAAAGATGGTAAAAATAGAAAAAAAGGAAAAAAAGAGAAAAAAAAAAAAATGATACTTGGCCCCGTTTTTTTTTCATTAATCCCTTCAATTTTTTTTTATTTATCTTGTGATTTTCCAAATTTAGATATTCTACCATATTGGGATCCACAAAAGAAAGGATTAAATATCAATCACCATCTAAAAGAAGAAAATAATACAATTGAAGAAAAATATATGATCACACCAAAAACAAATGTAATAACTTTTATGAATGAAACGCGACTAGTATATATACTTGATCTAAGTTTAAGTTCAGCAACAGTTGGAAATACTCAATCAAAGGTTTTATTAAGTTCGATTTTTAATACATTGGCTAATTCTCTAAAAAGCGTTATTCAACCATTCCACCTTGATCAACATATACTGATAAGACCCACCATAAGAATATCTGTATTAGTCGATTGTTCACCTTTTGCTTCAAATATTAATGTCATACCAATGTTATATAATCATCCAACAATACGTGTATTCTTACAAAATAAAGTACTAACATCTTCAAATTTAGATCATATTATTGATGATTTATATAAGCAATTTTTATCTCTACAAAACGAACTTAATCAATTCTTAATACAATTACAAAAGAAAAGGAGAAAAATGGGCTATGACCTTGATGTAAGCTTTGAAGAAGATATGATCACCGAGCAATCTGGTAGCAGTAGCCACAATATCAATAGCAGCAAGGATGATAAAGGAGATGATATAGATCAGTCGAATGATAATGGAAATAAAAATAAAATATTAAATGTATGGGGTATAGGTAAAACAGGTGCCAATTTATCACGTATACTCCAAGTTGGCGTATTTGCTTTTGATTTATTACCAAATTATGGTAGATCACAACTCATTTTTATCACAGATGGTTCACTTCAATTAAGTTCCATGGGAAACCAGTCTTCTGTTAATAATTGTAGTCAACAGACTCAAGCTCAACCATCTAATTTATCTCAGCAGTCTCAAGAAGATATTATTACAGGCTATTTGAAACAATTTACAGAAAAAGATATCCAATTCCATGTTATACTTATATCTTTATCAATTAATTTTATCCCTGGAAGGAATTTTGGGTTTTTACCTGACAATGACATGTTAAAATATATTGCCTATTCTACGGGCGGTAGTGTCACCAATGCTGACCAATATGAATATATACCTATTATAAATCAAATGGATCGTTCTAATAGTAACAGTAATATTGGAAGTGATAGTCAAAAAGAAGACGAAGAAGGCTACTATGACAGTGAAGATGCATTAACTATAAAATCAAAACATCATCATCATCAGCATTATAGACATCGCCGGCACCATCACCACCACCACCAACATAATATGAGGAAGTACTTGTTTACTAAAAAAAATGACGACAATAATACTATTATATATGATTCGACTTCCATGATCACTTACCCTCTCAATATTTGCCATCGTCAATTTATTTTACGAGAAAATCATTTAGAAAGAACACGTTATTTTGAACACCCATTCTCAAAAATCAATAATAATCATATATTGCAGTATAATTTTCCATGGGACCCACATAGTATAGTACCTCCAATTGACAGTCGATTATTAAAGTATCGTGAATATCCAATTTTAGATAATGTTTCCACAATTATTGCAGCTCGTGCTCGTGATGGATTTCAATTGCAATCGGTTTTTTTTACAAATAAGAAAAAAACTCATATTCAGTTAACCATGGTCTTACGTTGGCAATGCCATATTTTTATCGAATATCGTATCAAAGCTCTTTGGTTAAATAATAGCGATTACACCGGATTTTTCGAAAGAATGACTTCCTCTGAAGCTGAAATATATATTAGATGTGATGTAGAATTTGCTCATATGCTACAAAATTGGAATTTATTAAAAAAAAGAGTACAGATGGTAAATACTATGCTTGCAAGGCAAAGAGTTAAAAATCCAAATTTTAAATCATCATCATCATCGTCATTATCACCAGCTTCTGCTTCAACACCAACTGTATTACCAATGTATACTAAAGTTGAAAAAATTCTTACGTACTTATATCAAATTTTTGATTCGGACAAGACTTTAAAACAATACACAACCCAATTAATAGATGAAAGTGATCTATCCATATTAAAAAATAAATTCCTGCTATTTTGGTACCACCAACAGCAAATACCTAGTGATATCAATAACAACAATAATGTTGATACTGATACTGCAGCCATAATTGATAAATATAAAAGTAAACAGGATAGCCATACACTTTCGCACTATAATGATTGGTACGATTTTGATAGCATAGATTTATTGGTTGGTGATATATCACCTTATATGACACCAAAATTAGCATCTAATTATAATCAATCTTTTTCACAACAGTTACAAGGACAATTGAATGAAAAACTAATTGAAATTATCCATCTGATTGATGAACAATGGGCAGATTTTCATTATCAGGAAAAAGATGGTAAAATTGCATTTATAAAATGGATAAGTTCATCATCGTCATCACCTTCCTTTTGTGAAGTTAGGTTACATCATATTTATGGTCGATGCGTGGCACTGCGTTTATGTTATTTTAATGCATTTCAAGATAAACAACAATGTCAGCAATTAAAAAACGACCTCTTATCCATTATTAAACTTCAAAAATATATTACCGTCTGTTCTCGACCTTTACCTTTATTATTATTACGCGATAAATCCCACTTTATTTTTTCAAATGAAGATATTATTCTAAAATATAAAAATACAAATAATGACATTTTCTTATCAAGTAGTAGTTATTGTCAAACCCACCCTTCTAATTTTAATTTATGGTATTTGTCACTTAATAGAGGGTTTATTGGAAAATATATCGTACGTGAATACCTCAATCATATATCATGGACATGGCCAGTATGTAAGGATGATTATTATCAACAACACGGTATGATGCCAATTAGTGATCTCATCTTCCAAAGTCTTTGCCAAACGAGATTAAACCATGGTTATCAGCTTATTTTTTCTATTCCAAATCACACTCATTTTTATAAAGAGTCTGATAAAGGGTTTGGAATTCAATATTTTATTCAAAAAACAAAGCAAGGAATAAGAACTGAATTATGGGTAGAGCCTCTTGGTTGTTTTTATTGGATAAAGCATGCCACTTTGGAAATTGATCAAAGTATTATATCTCATTTAATAACTTTTGATCAACTCCATAATCTTGGAAGAAATTGTAATGAAATATTATCAAAAACACTGACATCGATATCACCATCATCATTAATCAGCAGGAATCAGAATCAGGATATTGAAAGTGAAGATGGGCATGTGAAAGCAATGCTATTGTGCCAACTTTTTGATATTTCAACGGTCCTTAGAAATAGCCCATTCATTTTAACATGCTTTTCTTGTCCACCATTTCACCAAATGTTAACCAATGTAGATGATTCTTCACTTTTATTCAACATAACTGACACTGTTCATCACAACATAAATGAATTATTATTAAATGATATATCTAAAGAACAATTAGGCAAGTTATCATTAACCAATCAGTACATTACGTTTTTACAATATTATTTTGATATGGGTTTAAATCAAATGACAGGTAACAACCCTGTCCATATGGTAGATCAATCTAATCCAGAATTTTGGAAACTATTGGTATTATCAGCAACAGATCAATATGTATTTAATGGTATTCATGATTTAAACCAAACTCGATGTTTTATATCTATTATTAATTCAAGATCTTTTTATTTAATAATAATACCTGAATTAAATTATTTCATATCCTATTTATATCGAAATAATAATAATAACCGTGCAAATAACACAACTGTAAAAACGAAAAATAATTCAGATAATCGACAATTAGGTTGTTATTTATTTGAATGTACTCGGCAAAAACCAATGGCTCCAAAATCAGATTCACCTAATAATATTAATGATAAACACCAAGAGTATGATTCTATTTCACATCTATCTCTTTCCTTTTTGAATTCATCTTTGTTATCTTTCTTTCAACCAAAACTATGCATTACTAGCCAATTGATAGATGATAATAATAAAAATGATAACAGCGATAACAACAATAAAAAAATTGTCGAAAGGGATATTATCAAAAATGTGACAAAAGTTTACGCTGATTCTTATTTAAAATCCATGTATACATTTTTACTTTTATCTCAACCACAATTAGAAAACAATATTGTTCAAGAAAACATTATAAAAGCTATGTCTCTTTGTTCTGAAACAACAACTCATATCGATATTACAAAATATATCTATATTTTGGCTTTATTAAATCAACGAAATGATAGTCTATTATTGGAAAGGTGGGTATACTTATATATGCATACATTTATACATATAAGTATATATATTTATATTGGTTTTAATAAATTATTCTGTGTATTTATTTATTTTCATTAGAGATCAACATCTATTAAACAAAAAATGGAAAAGTGTAGTACGGAAATCCTTTGTTCCAATGAAGATGGATTATATTAACATTTCATCTAAAGAAACTAGCCAGCAGCAAAATAATGTGCTTTACTATTATCAGCCATTTAATCATATGAATCCTTACTTGAAATCAAAATCTGTCAATTATCAAAAAAATTATATAGAATTCCATCATATTATTCAAAATTGTCAGCATCCTCTATTTATTAGATTCGATTGTACTAATAATAAATCCACATGTAAACATGCTTCACCAATAATAACACTATCTGAAACAATGGAGGAAATGGCAGAACAAATCACCATTGCTGATAATATTGATAAAAATAATTATTTAAACTCTATTTTTGAAAATGATAATAATCATTCAATAATACAAAATAAGATTGCCATGTCATTAAATTTAGTTTACTTAACTATTTCATCACCACCACAGACAAAGGGGAATAGAGAAGTAATTAATGAAGGAAAAGATATGGATTCATCTTCAGCCCTTTCTAATCAACCTTCACATCCTCATCCTCATCCTCATGTTTATCAAAAAGATGTTATTGATTTTATGATTGGAAATTTAAAGGCCTTATTTACTGAACAAACACTCTATTTATTATTGATATTTTATAAATCTCATCCAAATATGGTCATTCCACTTTCTATATTAAAATATCTGGAATGTCAGCTATCTTCAGCTAATCATTTGCACCAAGTGATCCCTTTTACTTTTGTGAAACACCCTAAAAGAAGTCTTCGCATACTAATGGATCAACTTGAATTATACCCAAATTTAAAACGGCATGATAATCATTTTTATTCATGTGAGCAAGAATATTGGTTACTAATGATTGTAGATAAGCAACAGGTGGATATATATTGTTATTTTATTAATACTGGATTTGATTCAATGTTTACACCTTCTGAAGAAATTACAACAGCAATATTTAAAAAAAACTTGGATATTTTATCTAAAGTCGAAAAAAAAACCAATCAAATTACTTTACTTCAACATCTACATATAACGAGACTATGCAGGTGATATTATATACTGTACATATATTTCTTAATTTACACAAATTAACATTTTTATTTTTTTTATTTTATTTTTATTGTTTACATAGTAAATATTTGGAAGCATCTTTTATGAGTGAACAAAATAATAGTATTAATGGAGAAATAATAGGGTCTTATTCTAGCAATAATTCGATTGGTAGTAGTAGTAATGATGATTCAATAGAAGAAGAAGAAGAAGAAGAAGAAGAAGAAGAAGGTGGTGACGATGATAAAATAAATATGGATAAATCTAAATTAATCCCAAATCAATTTAAATGTCCCATGGTATATCAAAAAAAATTTCCATTACATTGGCGCGTTCCTTTTGGTAAAGCATTAAGCCATCTTAAATCTGAAGTGTTACGCCCATTTATGGTTAGAAATCGACCTGATATGTATGTTATTGAAAAAGATGATATGATTGTTTATTGTAAATTATATGAAACGATAACAAATAACGAAAATGTAAGCATCCATACGCCAACAATCCGTCAACAACAACAGCATTCTGATCAATTAGAAGAAAATGGAAAGCAGTATTCATCAGCTACAAGTAGTTTAAATAACCATACTAATAATGAATTGATATTAGAAGTATTTGGGTTAGAGTGCCCAGACTGGATTATCAATGATTTTGTACAGTTATTAGATAATAGGTTATTTTCCGAAATAACACTTAAGGAATTACAAACCTTTTTTTCAAGAAACCCATCTAGTAAACCTTCTTTGGAGGTAATTAAATTAAAAATAATCGTTACAATAATAATTTAATAAATAATAATGATATAGTTTTCTAATAAAACATATATATATATATATATATATATATATGTATTTATATTAAAAAATAGGATGTACAGTTTTTATTATCGTTTGAAAAAAGACAGCCATATCACAAAAGACAATTATTAACTATTCCAAAATTGGTCAACGATCCTATCAAATTTTTAACCTATTATAAAAAGGCTATCTTAAATTGTGATACTATCAAACCATTTCGTGGTGTTCATGTTATTACTGAAGTACAAAAATATCAGAGCTGTTGGTTCTACCATGTGATGTCTAATATTAAAAAAAATCAAATGGATCATTCATTAAAAGAAAGAAATAGTTTTAATCATAATGACGATGAAGATTATGGTGATAATGAAGGTAATACTGGGTATGAAATGAATCATGATGTGGATAATGAAGACGAAGGGCAGATTCTCGAAAAAGATGAACTATGCTTTTATTATAATCTTACCAAACGTATACCAAGTAAACCAAGTAGCAAAGTTCCAGTGAATTGTGGCGAAGGGATGTCTGGTATCTGTATGTCTATTACAACAACTCAAAAAATAATCACTAATCAGTTTCCATCTTCTTCATTTCAATTTGATCCTCAACTTATTAAACAAAGTTTAAAAAAATTTTACCATTCAACCAACATGATAGATCAGTACGATATCAAAAAAGATGAAACTGATTATCTTTTATGGATTGATCTCTGGACAATTGGTCCTGTTGATGATACTATTTTAATGAATTATTTTTATCAGACATTTCGACAAGCTTTATGTGATTACTTTATTGAACAAACTGTTTCCATAGACCTTGGTTCCATCATGTTATCTGATACAAACATATTGCAGTCTATTGATGCACATGTTCATACACATCGACAAATAAGTACCATCATAAGAAAAAAATTCATCGATACCATTTTATATATGTTGAAAATCTCTCTTGCTTGGAAAAACCCTATTGTGAACGAAGTATCTAAAAATATTCATATTAATCCTTGGAATATGAAAGAAATCATTCAGCATTTAGATAAACAATTAGTACAAATTGATCCTTTCTTCGAACCTACCGTTACATGGAAAAAAGTCTCTTCTCATTTTGATCTAACTACACATATTGATCATTCACATTCTGAAGATGACCATGAAATTGCTAGTACGAATGAAAACAGCAATATTGACGATGGTGGTGATGAAGATGACGATTCTGATTGGTTATTATATCGCGGTAAACCTATCTATTGTCGAAATAATGTACAACAAAATATAAAAATGGTAGCTATAAGTGGCTTGAATGAATTTGTTGAACAGTTTGGTGGAGGTGGATTACACCATTCAAGCATTCTTAATTTTATGGATGATAATACACTCACAACTGTAACGACAAACAGTTCTCATCAATTTTCTAACTCACACTATCATCGTTTATTTCAAGAAAACGACTATTTGGATTATAGGCGTTCAAGTATAGATACATCGAAAAGTTCCCGTATAGACTCAAGACGGACATCTGCTGGATCACGTGAGACCAATTTAAGTTCAGGTACAACCACTCATATTCATCCCATTTTAACTCGATCTTATTCGTCTAGCACAGCCAATTCTCATTTAAAACCAAGTGAAAGTAATAAGCAGCAGCAGTCTCCATCGCTAATTAATAATATTATTATAACTACTGATATAGATGATTCAATGATAGCACCTCAATTAGATCGTGAAAAGCACTGCTTTTTTATCATGATTATGGACATTGAACATGTTACAATGTACGCATATAATTGGTCACTTTCATTCTGTCAACCATTATTTAATACAATGATGAATATAGTTCATCGGCAACAGTTACGGTCAGATGTATTAAGTAATATTTTACATCAAAAAATGGGTCTATTTCATCATACTATTAGAATGAAAGATATGGCAAATAATTATATATCTGGCTACCAAGTTTCAGAAGGAACACTACCATCGCCATCTATTTCTCAGACGATACATTCTATTACAGCAACGACATCAAATATTCCAGTTACAACTACAGCCACAACTACAGCAGCAAATTCTAATAACAATAATATTGTAGATCAGTCAATAGACCCTACACAAACAGCTAGCACGAGTACGCTTAGAAAAAAATCAATGATTACATTTGATCAAAAATCGACCAATCGAAAAAAAGATAATAGTCTTAATAGTAACATTAGTCAACAGCGCGAAGATAGTATGAATAGTAAGGATGATAATACAAGCAAAAAAAAATTAAGTAAAAAGAAAAGAGTAAGCACAAACGCCATCACAGATATGAATATACGGGATGTAATCATGTTACCAGTGGATGAAGATGAAGAAGAGAATGACGCTCTCTCTGTTTCTGCAAATACAACAATGACATCTTTAACTCATTTGTCTTCAAGGTTATCAATGCTTCATCAGCCTGAATTGAATTTTGTATTAATGGATTTAATGACCACTTCTATTTTTGATAATTACCGGTATTCGTCATCAATATTATCCTCCGCTTCTTCTAATTATTATTATTATTATAATTTATTAAGGGAAGATGATCTGTTAAGAAGACATGGCTATACATTTATCAAAACATATATTCGGCAATCTAATTTAAAAAGTTTTCATAAAAAAGCATTATACATTTATTCAAAGTGGTGTAGAAGATATGGTGAATTATCCTTATTAACAAATACTATTCAACAATATCAGCATCAACAAAAACATGGCACTACTATTGTTAATAATGGTGATAGTTCGAAGAATAATTCAGCCGATCCAATAGATGAAGACGAAAGATTGACAAGGTACGAAGTTGGTGAAATTTTAAAAACTGCAAGATTATTACATTTTTGTAGATCCCCCTTCTTTTTTGGTAATTATCAACATGAACAGAACCATCTACCACTTTCATATTGTAGCATGCCAATAACTTCGACCAGTAAATTACCTACACCAACTTCGAACCATTCCATGCAGTTAGAAAATATGAATGAAGACACGATTAAACTTTGGTATAAGGATTTATTATCGTCCTTTGTTGCACATTATACAGCTTATCTTGAAAAATTAAATATGCAGCCTATTGAATTTGCTTCACAAGATGATGATAATGAACATTATCGTACCCATTATTCTATAGATGAAGATACATGGACCAAAACTAATTATTCTATGGCAACAAATAGTACTAACGCAAGTATTTATAGCAATAGTGATAGTACCTATAGAAAACGGAAGCAAAGGCAACAAGAGAATGTAAAATATAGAGAAGATGATGATATGGAAAAGGATAGTGAAGACGAAGATTCAAATGAAGCAAATAGGTTATGTTATTCTACCATTGATATTGGGTATAATATTTCTCTCAATTATCCAGTTGTATTTTTACTTAAAGTATTCGATGGTGGATCTATTATTTGTGAAATTCGTTTTACTCGACACTGTTTTGTATCAGTAACACTTTATGCTTTACACCGCCATTATGGTAGAATGGGTTACAATCGATATCGTCGCGAAGATAATGAAACAAAACGATTTAATTTAAAAAGGTTTGAAGAAAACGTTAGTCAATTTCGCCACTCGATTCATATCAACTCGTTTGTTTATGATTTTCATTTGTTTTATGTTCAGTATACTCTTTTAAAAATGGATCAACATATAACTGCAGATAATAGTGCTTCGATAAATGAAATATGCGACAGTAATGGTAATAATAATCAGCAAGGTTTTACGGATGGTATATATTTAGTAAAAGTCTTGCACCAGTTTTCTTCTTTTTACAAAACACCTGTCCGTTACTCAACTAATCGATTATTCCATGGTATTTATGAATTTAAATATGATGAATCTTTAACAACCCAAGATTTCTTTCAATACTTGTATCTTCGATGTCAACATTTTGGGTTTTCAGCAATCATGGAAAACAAAACAAGTGTTGGTATTTGTTTTACAACTTCTAATATAACTTTTTGTCAAAATAATAATGAAGATACATCAAATTCAACTTTGGATGATTTAAATTGGAAGCATACTTTGGTTATATGTCCCGTTTCATCAACATTATCACATAAAGGAGAAAAAGAAGAAGATCAAAGAAGAGACGAAGAAAAAAATACAATTTATATTCGTTATTTTATTATATCTGTTTATCAACCTGAAAAATCACCTTTTCACATGGTTAAAAATATATGGAAAAGTAATATTGCACCTAATATTTATGAATTGATTACAAATGCTCGTAAAAGGATAGATCAAATGATAACGCATATATTACACTATCATCAACGAAAAATCAACTGGCAAACGATTTACCAATATTCTCAGCAACAGCATCAAAGAAGTAACAATGGTAAAGATTTAAAAATGCTTCAATTATTAAAAGGATTCCCAACTATTTCACTCTCCACCTTGGACATGAATGTACATCGATTATTAGATTTAAATGCTATTGGTTGGCATGAACTTATCGAGTTATTCTTACAAATTCAGAAAAGATCCAGTAGTAATGTTATTACTTTATTTGAAGACACTTATTACCAACATATATTGCTTTATCCTCCATCATCTAATAATGATATAGAATTATATATGGACTTTTTAATTGAATTGAAAATATGTTTAGTTAAAAAACACCATGATGAGCCAATGGTTTGTGCCAATTTAATTAGACGTGAATCCCCTTTAGATAAGTTACAACCTACTCCTGAAGAAAAATCTTATCTTGCTTCCTTTGGACAAATAATATGCTATCTTTTATGGAAAAAATGCCACTCTTCATGATATCTTATTTTTTACTTTATTAAAAAAAATACACTAAATAGATTTTTTTCCGGCAAACTTGTATAGCTATTAATTTTAATATATAACTTTATTATTTCAAATAATCTTTTAGATATTTTTTACCCTTTAAATAAAATGGTATAGATTGGCTATATGCATATGTAATACAAAGAATGTTTTAATCGCTGTTTTGATCACTATACGCATCATATTTGAAACCCAAGAGTTAAAGTTATTTTTTATTGCTTCGACTACTAATATTTTTCAATATATAAATTATGCATATATATCACTATTCATTGCAATCATTATAAAATTATTTTTTATATTCTTTTTAAAATCCATTACTAATAGCTAAATTTATAGCTTAAGCTTTTTTATAAAACGAATACTCAAAAAACCACATGACATCATTTACTGAGTTTAATTTTTAAATTTTTTTATAAAATGAAAAAAAAAATCATTTATTTTTTATTTTTAACACTTCTTTCTTAAACAATTTTTTTTCTTTCGCTCTAATATTCCTTTTTGGAAATGGATTATAGTTCATTTGATCTAAACAATATAAATGAACTACAAGGGAACAATAGTTATCAGCATGGAAGTGATAATTTTGAGCAAGATGCTAACTTTTTTGCTTTCATCGATCCAACCAATTTTCATTCATCAGGAATAAAATCAGATAATAGCAAAAATAACAGTGTTAATATGAATAAAAACATGAATCAAAATTTAAATAACGTTCAATCATCTCCTTATGTATTACCGAGTTCTACTTTGACTGAAAGTGTCAATAATGCTTATCAAAATATGTCTCCTATGACTATGCCAGTAAATACTTACCACACACCTACTCAACATCCAACCAATAGTAATGATTATCAAGAAGAAGAGGTAATTAAAATATATACTTTATATAATCATGCTTCTAAAAATTCAAATATGAGTTCTATTTTTATTTATTGTTATTGTTATATAATTTTTTTTTTAAAAAATATAGGAATACTTTACACCTTTAATATCACCAGCTATTCCTCCTAATTATTATACAAATCTTCGATGTGATACCAATTTTTCACCTTTAACTTCACCAGCTTTAGGACCACAACATCAAGTTTCTATGTCACATCATAGTTTACAAGTCAAAACAGACTATTCAACTCTAGCAACTAATATTCAAGAAGGGCAATCGCCCGAAGAACTTCAAGAAAGATTAGCTATGATTGAACGTCAACAACAGCAGCTTTTATCTGGTATGGGATCACCTACTGCTACTACTTCTACTACTACTACTCCTCCTTCTTCTTCTTCACCATCTATCAATAATAATAATAATAATAATAATAATAATAATAATAAAATATCAGCTTTTGGAAATAATAATAATAATAATAATAACCCAACCATTGGAAAATCAAAGCAATCGTTACGGCATAAAATTGCCATGTCTAGTCCTCAGTTTAATGCAACTGTTTATTCCCGATCTCCGGGTTTATATCCTGTAAAAAATAATAATAACAATAACAATAGTCATCCACATGCAGCTTCATCCACTAATAATCAAATATTAGCGCCTGCTACACCGTCATTATTAATGAAATTAGGAAGTGGTACTCATAACAATACAATAGGGTCTAATAGTAATGATCATAGTTTACATAATAGTCCAATGTTAAATCCAAGTATATCATTATCATCACAAGATAGTAGTGCTGTTGATAACATAATGGTATTACCTGATGCTATACTTCCACCTTCATCTTCATCACCATCATCTAATAATAATAATAATAATCATGAAAATCATCATCATCATCATCATAGAAAAACATCTAATTCATCTTCTATAACATCACCCTCTTCATTTAAAAGACGGCGTATTTCACATCCTAGATCAGCATTTACCCCACCAGCATTATTACCAAGTTCGCCTCAATCATTTCGTCATTCTGGAAGTGGCATTGACCAAGGGATAGCAGCTTTAGTATCACCAGCAGCTTTAAGACCACATCATCATCATCATCACCAACAGCATCATCCATCCTTACCATCTCCTTCCTCTTCCTCTTCCTCCTCTTCCTCTTCTTCTAACGTTCTTGTACAAAATATGATTACCTCTTCGCCTCGAGCCTTGAAACCATTAATATCACCATCTTTGCAACCAAATGGAAAAAGGTTATCTACCATTGATGAACAAGAAGCTGCTAATATATTGGCCACCAAGAGTAATTATCAAGCTCTACGTGAAGGGAAAGCAAAAAGTTTAGGAATTGAATTCAATACTAATATACAATCAGGAATGGAAAATCGACGATCTGCCCATAAAGCGGCTGAACAACGTAGAAGGGATACTTTAAAACAAAGCTTTGATTCTTTAAGAGCTGAGTTATTAGAAGCGCTGGTAGCTGAGGATGAATTAATATGTATATTAGATAACCATCCTTCTACCTCTACTTCTCCTAATAATAATAGTAAAAAACAACAGCAACAAGAAACTGACGATAATAACAATAGCCCACCTATTCAAAAATCAAAAGAAGAAATTATTTTAGAAAGACAAAAAAAAATTAAACAAATGAGTAAAGTGGTTTTATTACAGCATTCTTATGAATATATGCTACGCTTAAAGCTAGAAAATAAGCGAAAAGATGACAAATTGGCAAAAATGACACAAGAAATTCAATCTTTAAGATCAAAACTTGGTATGGAACTTATTACGGAAGAAGAACGTCAAGCAGATATTGAAGAAAAACGTCAAGAAAATGAAAAACGAATAGAAAGATTAAAACGATTAGAAGATATTACTGATTCTTAATTTATTATTTGTTTCTATCATTATTATTATTTATTATTGCTATCTTATTATTCTTACTACGTATTTATTATTACTTTTTTTTTCTCACTCTCATTCATTTATTTGTTGTACATAATGTTTTTATTTTTATTTTTTTATTTTACTTTATTTTATTTTTGTATTCTCTTATTTTTAATTTTAATCATCTGCTTTTATAAAAATAATAATAATCATAAAGTTATTCCACTTGACTTATACAAATCGATTAATACTTTTTTTTATATGTAATATTTTTCATTATTATTATTCAATTTAAGAATAAATATTTTAGTTTACTTTGGAAGTATTGATAAAAAAAAATTGAAAGTATGTAAAAAGGCAGATATATTGAAGTTGATAATGATTTATATATTAACTAAGTTAAAAATACGATTTATTAACTTTATGCACCTTAAGTTTAAGTAAATAAAATATTGAAAAAAATAAATAAATACCTAAAACTATCTTCTGTGTAACACTAAAAAATAAACGTGATTGTTGGTAGTTTATATAAGAACTTTTTTTGTCTCCTTCCCCTTACCTTTTTTTCTCTTTTCTCTTTCTCTTTTTTTTTATTATTTTTTTTTTAAAAAAAATGTCTGTAATATCTGCGCAAAGTAAAAGGTCGGCTATTAAATCATCAGTAAACATTCCTCAGGATGACTTATTATCAGTTTCAAGTAGACAAAGACAATCTAAAAAAGACGAAGTATATAATAATAATAATAATAATAATAATACCAATAATAATAATACCAATAATAATAATAATAATAATAATAATAATATTGATAACAATAATAGTAGTAGTAGTAGTAATAGTAAAAGTATGATGGAAAATAGAACATATGCTTATCAATTTTAAAAAAATCTTATTAAATAGGCTATTCGAAAAAAAATAGAAAGCGAATTGAATAAAAAAAGATCAACTTCGACAAGACCAAGACAGCATACTAATAGAAGAATACCTGGTACCGTCTCGGCATTAAGACCTGCTCATGCTTTAACTATTCGTGAGCATGTTTTAGTTATTGAAGCTGCTCAGCTTATGGCTGCAAAAAGGAGCGATTGTGTTCTTGTAGTGGATAATGAAGATCACCTTAGTGGTATTTTTACTGTAATAATAATAATAATAATAATAATAATAATAATAATAATAATAATAATAATATATCAAGGGCCATAAACACACATAAATATATCATACAAATAGTTATTTATTATTTTATTATGATATCTCTCTCTCATTTTATTTATTTTCTAATAGGCAAAAGATTTAGCTTATAGAGTTGTAGCTGAACAGTTGGACCCAAGAAGTACTATGGTAGTTGATATTATGACCCATAAACCTTTATGTGTAGCTTCTGATACGAGTGCTCAAGATGCTCTCAATTTAATGGTTTCTAAAGGATTTAGACATCTGGTAAGTTAAATATGTGTCTTTTTTTTTTTAAATATATATATAAATATATTATACCCTATGTTTTCATTTTTCATTTTTACTTATTGATTTTTAATTTCTTTTCTAGCCTGTATCTAATGAAGAAGGGGATATATATGGGTTATTAGATATTACAAAATGTTTATATGAAGCATTAAATAAAATGGAGAGAGCTTATGGTTCTTCTCGTAAATTATATGATGCATTGGAAGGTGTGGAAAGAGAATGGGTAAATAGTCCAGTTCAATTTGTTGCATATATGGAAGCACTAAGGGATAAAATGTCATGCCCTGATTTAAATACTGTCTTGGACCATTCTGCTCCTGTCCAAGTGCCTGTTAAGGCTCAAGTAAGAGATGTTGCTAAATTAATGAAAGAATATCATACAACGGCTGTTTTAGTTATGGATCATGGTGGTTTAGCTGGTATTTTTACGGTATAATGAAAAAATAAATAAAAAAAAAGAATAAAAAAAGGATGATCATTTTATTAATTAAAAAAATATCGACTCATTTTTTTTTAATAATCTTATGTTTCTATTTATATATGTAAATATAACTATAAAGTCAAAAGATATCGTATTACGTGTTATCGCAGCTGGTTTAGCTCCCGAAAATTGTTCTGTTGTACGTGTTATGACCCCTCATCCTCAATGTTGTTCACCTTCAACAACTATATTAGAAGGTTTAAAAATCATGCATGGTAAATTAAATAGAGGATTGTACAGTGAAATCAAAATAAGTTATTTTCTTATCAATTTGTATATTTTTATCATTATTATTTTAGATGGCCATTTCCTTAATCTACCTGTAGTGGATGAAGATAAAAATATCATTGGCTTAGTGGATGTTCTGCGATTAACTTATGCTACTTTAGAACAGGTATTATTATTATTTTGCAAAGGGATTCGTAAATATATTTATATTTATATATATGTATTTTAGATTAATAGTATTGAAGGTAATAATGGAGAAGGAAGCAGCAAATTTTGGAATAGTATTGCAGCAAGTGATCATCATACAGATACAGATTCAGCTATATCGGATTCATTATCCCAAGCGGCCAATTCAAATATGTTCCTTCGCAATACACATTCACGTTCAACAACACCTCAACCAAATCAACATCATCGTGATTCAATTGTAGATGATATTCAACCTTATGATAGCATTTCTTCCTCTAGACGACCAGTATCATCACAACAACAAGATGATAATGGATCCACTGTATCATCTATGGTGTCTCATACAACTGGAGCTAATAATGGATCCTTTTCATTTAAATTCAATTATGGAAATAAAACATTTAGATTTCGCAGCAACGATCATTCCTTTACAGATTTGAAAACAATAATTAAACAAAAAATTTTGGCAGATCATTTACAATTATCTCAATCTTACATTCATATTGAAAATGAGAATAGTACTAATGACGATGAAGATGATCATTGGTTAAATATATCTTATATGGATGATGAAAATGATCAAGTATTAATGACAACAGATAATGACTTACAAGAAGCGATTCAATTAACTAAAAAAATGGGACGGGACAGGGTAAGATTATTTGTGCATGATTCAATGTTACCATCTAATAATGAAAAATCAATGAATGAGCAAGTGCAACTGGACCTTCATACGAAAGATGATGCCGAAGAAAGAAAAATTGAAAATGAAAAAAAGGAAGAACAGGTTAAAGAGGAAAAAGATGATGAAGATGAAATTGATAGTCATCATAATGAAAGTATAACATCAAGAAGTCCTAGTAGACAACAAAAAAGAAAATCATCTAAAAAGCAAAACAATGAATATAATTTACCAATCCCACAAGAATTATTATTGCCTGCATCTATTGCATTTTTAGGTGTAGTTATTTTAGGCGTATTTACTATTTCAAAATTAACAGGAAGTAGTAATAGTCATCATCCAAGATACTAAAAAAATGCTTATATTAATATACGTAGATTAATTTAATCGGTCGTTTTCTTATCCTTCTTTTATATTTACTTTTTATTATAACTAATTCATTATTTTTTATTTTGTTTTGATCTCTATAATATGCTTATTAATTATATCAAATGATGCAATAAAATTTAGCTTACTAGCACTATGGTGTATTATTAAGCATGGTTTTGTATAAAGATTTATTTATTATTATTGTTCCTTTATATATATTTGGAAAGTGTCTGTGAAACTTTGTCATTCTTAAAAAATTTTAGTATAAAAATGAATTTTTTTCCCTTTTTCTTTTTTCTCTTTCTCTTTCCCATCCATTTTATTATAGCGTTATTGCTATCTTTTTATAATAATAATAAAAAATAATATGGGTAATCACGTTTCTAAGAAAGTTGATAATTGGCCACAGCACAAGCAATTAGAATATGGCTCATTGCTACCACAAGGCATATACCCATGTTCATCTTGTGATTATGATGTAAAAGCAGTAAGAAAATTTATTAAGGAAGGTTTATTAGCGCCATTTTTTATAGGTATTTGATATATATCAAACAAGCAAATAAAAATACAAAGATACACAGATACATAAATATATTTGTATATAAATGTAAGAATGGTTTATTTATTAAAGTTTATTTTTTTAAAGGATTAAATGAACCAATGATAAACGATAATGACAACACACAGTTCCCACCTTCGCCACCTCTCTCACCTACTTTAAGACCAAATAAAAAAAGGAAAAAAACATTATTTTACACTCCTAATACGATGGATCAACAAAATCAAATCAATATTTTATTATATTCAGAAACTATTGAATGTCCAATTTGTTTTTTAGTAAGTGCTGATCTTAATTTTTTTTTAATATATTGATATAGATAAAGATAACAATAGCGTTGACTTTAAAAAAAATTTTTCTGCTGATTTAGACATATCCAAATTGTATAAACTATACCAGATGCTGTTTTAAACCCATTTGTACAGACTGCTTTTTACAACTCCGTCGATCCCTTGATTTGCCACTCACATCGGTTTCTTGTCCTTTTTGTAACCAGCCTAATTTGGGTGTTATTCACCTTCCTCCAACCTGGAGTAAACTATTTCAAGTATGATTATATATATATATATATATATATTTATATAAATGATGTATATTCATTGATTTATTATTATTGATTACTTTTTATTAGGAACTTCAATACAAACGTGATGATTTATTACAATATTTAAATCAAAAAGGAAGAAAAAAAAAAATAGGACCAAATGACCCAAATGTGATTTTAGTGGGTAAACTATAACAATAGATAATTTTAAAAAAAGATCCTTGGAAACGGAGAAACTAAAATTAAAATTTTTTTGTTCTTTTTTTAGATCAAGTGCGACCAAATTGGCAAGATCAATTATACTTAAGTAAAAATTATAGAAGATATTCAGGGAATCTGTCTGGAAGTGGCACCACAAGAAGAATTATAGTCCGTCCTGCAATGACACCAACCGTCACTTCGAGTACTTTGTGAAAAAAGAAAAAAGTGTTTTTATTAATATTTAATCAGTACTCTAATGCACACACCATTATTATTTATACCCAAATTTGTCCAACGTTCATATATTAAACTTAATTTTTTTAAACTGAAATTACTTGATTTAATATTAATGAATGAACATGGTAATAAATAACAGTAATAATAATAGTAATGATAATAATAGTATATAATAATAATAGCAAATAGTATTAATGATCATAAAGGAAATAATAAATAAAATACAGTAATTCTTATTCATATTTTAAACATAGATACCATTATAGATTATTTATTCAATAATAATAATATTAATAATAACGCATAATAACAATGGTACAACCAGAACATATTTTAAACATTAAAAATAATAATAATCAACATCATTTTCTCTTTTGTCAATAATAAAAAAAAAAGATCAACATTATAAATAAAACAAGTTAGCTATCTTGAAGAATAATAAAAAAAGCATCATGAGTAAATAAGAGATCATTAGTATAAATGATAAAATTGGCCATCATGGATATGATGAAAATAGGATTTATGAAGTATTAACAATAGTATACGAGATAGTTATACAAGCTGTTCCCTCACTCCTTTTTATTTTATTTATTATTTATCTATCTGATGCTATATTAATAGCCTTCAAAAAGAAAATAAACAAAAGCCTTTTTTTATTATTTATATCTAATAGTAATAATTGCTTAAAGAATAAAGAATGATAACGACTAATATCAAGGAAAGCGATGTATAATACATTTTTATCATGAACAAAAAAAGAGTTAGCCAACTCAAATAAAATAATCAGGGCATCACCATAAATAAATAAAAAACACTAATTGCTTTGAATAATAAGGCATCGTCACATTCTGACCATGCAACCTTTATCCCTTTTAGATATCTTCTCATATTATGAACAAAGAAATGTTGAAGAGTCTGCTTGATTGATCTCAATTGCTTTCAAGCATAGTTAACCAGCATATAGCAGTAAAAAAAATGTTTCCACTAGGCAAAATTAATAGTATAGATATTAACCTAAAGCAATAACTCTAAATAAAAAAAAGGCACAACCAAAATGGCTAAAAAACTGAACTCTAGGAATCGAGTTAACATATTTGATTCTTTTTCACATACTGTTTAAGTTAACCCGAGAAATCAAGTATTCACAAACAATGCTTATATATAACTCCTATTGCATCGGATATATTAAGCTTCGTATAGATTTCCAGTAATATAGTATATTTAATTTTATGTATATTATTTTCATTGGAGAAAAATAAAAGAGTGCGTAAATTCGTAGCTTAATTATCAAGAGTACTAGTAAAACAAAACATAACAAAAAAAATAGTGAACTGGTAGTCTATTGACAATATTCCAAATACGTATATGTGCATCGTTAACAGCACAGCAATAACAATAATAAAAATATTTACATTTCATACAGGAAATAACAACCGAGTTATAAAAAGTCGCAAGAATAAATAGTAAAGAATTAACGTTAGTAATTATAAAAAGTAACCACGAACAAGGGGCCATAAAATATTAGCCAGGAATAATAGATAAATATATTTTATTAATTCAAACAAAATATATACATATATTGACTTCATTATACAACAACATATATATATATATATATATGTTTACGTACTAGTTTTAAAAATAAAAAAAACAATGATATTAAAAACACTAAAATATCACTATTCTTATATGATATATTTTCTTTTATAATGAAATGATTTAAATAAACATATTATTGCTTATATTATCTCAATAAACATCCTAAGTTAATGCCACAATAATTATTTTTTTTATCACTTATTTTAATTTAACTTTATTAAATTTGCACAAAGTAACATCATAATATCAAAGATATTAAAAAAATTTAAGAGTTCGCAACATAAATGTATGGAAACCATATCTTTGTCTAACATAGCAAACTTTCTTTTTTATTATTTTTATTAATAATTTTCCTAATGTGAACTATTTTGACAAACTACATAAAATATAACAAACAGCAAACAATTATATAATATCAGCTATATGTTTGAAAATTTTATATATACATTTAATATAAAAGCATGTTCTTTTTAAAAAGAATCAAAAAATCATATTTAGGCATCATGCGTCACTATTCCTATACTATAGTTACACGAGTGTTTTGTAGAAATGGAAGACCGTGAATTTATTGTGCAAGTCAAAAACGCTATGAGTTCATTGTGTGTATGAGCTGTATGCACTTTAATTTTTTTGTGGGAACGGGCAAGAATGTGAATTCATTGTGATATTGGTTTTAATATAACTTTTTTTTTTTTTTTTTTTTTTAAAAAAAAAGCGACTATATAACAATTAATATAACCTACTTTTATGTAATACTAATAAGAGCTTTGTAATTTTGTGTATATATACAATACACAGATGACCTTCTCGCTAGTTGACATGTTTAACTAAGTTCAAAAAGGGGGAAATTAAAAAACTATACAAGAGGCACGAAATGCGAAAAAAATAAAATAATAAATTTAAAAACCAAGTTCTTCTCTTTAAATATGAAATTCTTATCCTCTTCTCTTGCTGTTCTTGTATTGGCCACTTTGTCTAGTGCTAGTTTTGTTCCCAAGTCTACCATTATTGCTGCATCTGACTTCACTATCTGTAGTAATGCTCCTGCTAATGACCTTATAACGTAAGAGATGGGAAAAGAGAAAAGGTTGGGTTTAATTCACTTTTTTAATAATATTAATTTCTTTTTATTTTTTTAGTGTTACCTCTGCCGATTACAATCCTAAACCTCCAGTTCCTGGTCAACTTATTAAAGCTGGTGTTGCTGGTGAATTGAAGGAAACCGTTGCTGACGGTGCTACAATTAAAGTAGCAGTCAATGCAGGTGTATTGACTGTATGGCAAAAAACCTACGACCTTTGTGATGAAGCTGCCAAGTTTGGCCAAAATTGTCCTATCGTCCCAGGACCTCAATAATTCAGTGCTACTGATATTGTTCCATCTATACTTCCTCCTGGTACTTACACATTGAAGGCTGTAGCAACTACCGTTATTGGTCAATCGATCACTTATATTACTCAGCAATTTACCGTTTAAAAAATCAAATTATAAAAATATGATTTTTTAAAAGAATAGTTCATTACAAGCAGACTTTTTATTATTTTTTTTTCCAAAAAAATGTGTAAATATATACAGTCCTCTACTTTTATATATAAAAATTAGTTTTGCTATTCTTTCCGTTACTACTTTAGGTGTGATGTGTTTAATAAAATTTTTAAAATATATTAACATACTATAAAAAAATGTTATAAATTATTACATTTTCTTATTAATCTATAAAAATTAGGGAGTAGATATAGATCATAAAACTCTTTTAAAACCAAGATATATTAATTTCAGATTTTTTTTTAAAAGAAATGTTTCGAGTAAATATCAAAAATGTAAGTATAATAATGTTTTTGAATATCTTATATTCTCATACTGATTATAATATATTACTTTATTTAATATATATTAACCAATACATTTATTTCTCATTGGTTTCTTCTTTCATGATTTTTCAAACCACTGATAATATGTAAGACCAAAAATAAAAAATATATATAAGTTGTTTTTTTGTTTTTATTATTATTATTATTATTATTATTATTATTATATATATACATGTATACATATATAAACATATCAATACACAATAATATAATAAAAGAACGATGGTAAGTCAATATCTAAGATGAAAATATGAAGAAGTTTAATATTTTTTTTTAGAAAATTTATCTATTTACCTATTTAAGTTTATAATATTAAGTAAAATAGAACATAATCACTGAAAAGTAAGATAAATAAAACATTTTTTATTCAAATATTAAAAATAAAGGTCGTATGTATTTATAATGTTTCGGTATGGGTATAGTTAATAAAAAATAATGAATTGTTATTGATATATAATGGTTAGGTTCTGTAATGATAGTATGTAAAAGTTCAGCCAATATTATAGAAAAAAGAGGTATCTATGCCTACAACATTTGAATAATTTATTAAATATGAAATACAACAAAGTTATATAATCTTTTGTGTATTTGGTTTACAAGTTTTTAATATGTTAAGCTGAATACAAGTATTTGTATGTATTTATAATGATTAAAAAAATCATAATTTTTTATCTTCAGAAGGTTTGCATATTTCTACTGTTGGTGTATCTGATAATGTGTTTGAATTTGTACTTGTATTTGTTGGAGAGGATATATTACTTTTGTTTTCGTTTAATTTTATTTCGTCATTTTCTTTTAATAATGTTTTTTCACAAAATGAGGATCCATGAGGTTTACATATATTTCCTTCATTTGGTTTAATGTGGTTCTTTTGTTGATTATCGTAAGGCTTTAATCTACTTTCTATATTTGTGTTGGTATAATGTTTCAATACATTTTCTTCATGCTTATTATCAGAAAGTATTATTATATCATTTCCATCCATGTCACTATATGGTTTGATTATATCGTACAATGATTTACGCGGGTCCTCTTTTTCCAGTTGTAATCTTTTCTTTTCTTTTTGGCTTTTACGTTTTAAATAAACGATAATTCCTATTATTATTGACTAAAAAATATCAGTGATGAAAAGAGATAAGTTAATATACTAACTAATATATATATATAATATTCAGATAAGTTATAATTTTTAAATTATTACCAGAGCGGTTACAATGGTTATAACTATGATGATAATTAGTGTGGTTCTACTTAATCCATTATTTTTACTATTTTTATTATTTTCATCATTTGTTGTTTCTGTATTAGATATCCATATTGGTTTTAATGGGTCTGTAATATCAATAACGTTTATGGTGTCCGATGGTTGAAGGTTTTCCGTGTAACCGAACATTAATAATAAATAATTGGAATTATATAAAGTAGCTATGATAATTTAATATATGTATTAAAGCTAGTATTAGTATCACTTATAAAAATATAAAAAGACTTTGAAATATAACTTCTAATCAATTACCATAATGACCAAATCGTTTCTTTGAAAATGGATAATATGTTGTATCTTCGATTCTCATATATGCATTACTTGTAATATTATAAATAACGTAATTGTCTTCCAAGTAAGCAATATCTAAATAAAAATTACTTCAGTTAAAACAGAACGTAATTGCTATCAATACCATTTATTGTTTTTTTTGCTTGTACTATTTACCATAATAATTTAAAGCTAAAAAGCCACCATATAAAAGAATTATATTTTTATCAGGAACTATAAATGATGATAAAGTAAGCATTAATAAAAAAACCAATATATACAATATATAAATATAAATATTTATATTTAAACGTATATATTACGGTAAGTTGCAGTATGATATCTTCTATCAGTAGGTCGAGTACCATTAGCTTTGATATCGCTCCATGTCATATCAATAGTACTGAATACGTAGATGAAGGTGATTGGAATATATGAATTACAACCTATTCTATATATATTTGTTCCAACTAACGTCATACTGTGACCACCCATTGTATATCGTGGAACCTGAGAAGCAGGAGTCCATAAACGAGTTTCTGGTTCCATAATTATATCGGACCAAGTTAACTATTTTGTTATTATTATTGTTATTTACATTGAAGGAAAAAGCAAAGTTACAGAGGTTAAAGTAAAAATTTTGAATAATAAGAGTACGACTTACATTTTTATAGTAAAATAATGCAGCTGTATTGTTCATCAACTTTTCTGATATACTATTCAAGCAGAAAAAAAAATAGTAACGTTATTATTTCCATTGTTACTATTATTTTCAT
Source organism: Cunninghamella blakesleeana (assembly GCA_017871115.1). Taxonomy (NCBI): domain Eukaryota; kingdom Fungi; phylum Mucoromycota; class Mucoromycetes; order Mucorales; family Cunninghamellaceae; genus Cunninghamella; species Cunninghamella blakesleeana. Next base: position 820,700 of record JAFCIZ010000011.1, read on the forward strand.
TATTGTTATTATTTTGTTTTGTATATATACATTACGGTTCCCCACCATTTTTCATTAGAATGTCATTTCCTATATTTATAATAGCCGCACCAGACCTTTTTTTTTTTTTAAAAAAAATAATAATACAAAAAACAAATTATTCTTCTTCTTATTGTTAGCTTCTTTTACATTTAATATTAGTGATATTATTAAAAATTACAAGAGCTGATCATCAGGTAATGCTGGTAAAGGATACCAACTGTTTTCTTTTGGATTATATTGCATAAAAATATCATCAGGAATTGAATAGTTATTATTGGTGTATTGTGCTCCGCCATAAAATACATAACTCTTATCTGAAGAAAGACTGGCTGCAGCTGAAAAGGCGATAGGTTGAATAGGGTTTCCTGTCTTATTATTTATATTAGATAAAGTCATCCATGTTAGTTTGGAAGGATTAAATGTTGAAAAATCACTATTTATTTGTGATAAATTTAAAGCTATGTGATCGTTTAAATATTGTGCATTGGGATATGATTTTTGGTCATGTACTACTCCACCTATACAATAAACCATGGAATCAATTCTAGAGCATCCTATTATATATATATATATATATATATATATATATTAGTATATTAGTATACATATATTAATTTATAGTAAGATATATATATATGAAAGCTTACCTGCAGAGGCTCGAGGGCCTACCATTATATCAAAGCAAGTAGTCTTTGTTAAATTAGAGAAAGAAGAAAAAAGGTGATAATTGAAAAAAAAAAATAGAAAAAGGACTTTATATTATATTTCAATTAAACTTTTGTGAAACATAAAAATTAAAATAGATCTTTTATATTAGGTCTCTTTGTTTTCTAATAAGAAAAATATATAATTAACTTATATCTCAAAATTCAGTATAGCAATAGTATAACGATGCTTGAATGGCAATTAGATACTTTAAAGAGCTATAGTTGTAAAAAAAGTCGATTCCAATTCATACACATTTTTTTATATTTATTCATTCTGACAAGTGAATATAATCTGTCATAAAGAGCTGTGTAACATCAAATAATTTTCTAGAACGAGGTTATAAAACAAGGTAATATTCTGGATTAGAAATATTATTGGTACCCAGTATATCAAAGTAAATGGTTAAAGTAAAAGTTCATATATTGAATATATATTAAAACGACAAAAAAAAGTAATAAATTTTCAAGATATAATATTACTTGGTCCACCATATATACATTATAATAATTGAATTTATCCTAGAATTGATTGAAATCTATAAGCTATATAAATATTAACCAGTTTTTTGTTTTTTTTGGTTATATGACCTTTTTCGTATCAAGCCATTGACTGAAACTTTGAAAGGAACGTCAAATGTTCTTTCATATGCGAAAACAACTATAGAGTTTTGCTTCAATTAAAAAGTGTGATAATTAGTCAGTCCCAACATCAGAAAAATGAAATTTCCCGTTTTATCTATATAGTAAATAAAATCTATATGTGATTATATAGAGCCATATAATCATGTATAGGCTTATATAATCATATATATATATCTATGCATAAAAATGTATTACTATGTATACTTTTGCAAATTTATACTATATAAATATAGCAAAATAATAATAGTAATTTTATGTAATGTTGCATTTTACTGTATGCTTAGTTATATAATATTTATTAAAATTTAACTATATATAATGTTAAAAAATATATAATTTCTAATTATCTAATAATAATATATGACTATTGATATTTTTCAAATTTGCTAATATTAAATCATTTGGATCTTCATCAAGTTCTAATTCGTATGTTTGTGTTTGATCATTACCATTGTCATTCCACTGTATTAAAGTTGAAATTACTGATACTGAGAGGGTATCCATGTTAACATTAATGAATGATCCAATAGAGGTATCATGATTTAAAAAATATGTGTTGTGCAACTATATTGATGAACTTGCTGTAAATAATCTTTGAATCAGTTTTTATATTAAATGGTCGATTACTCATATATATATATATATATATATATCCATAGGTTCATATATTTCATTATTGTTCTAGTATAGATCGAACGATTTGGATATTATTTAGTAATTTATATTATCGGATAAATAACCGTATTTATTACCTGAGAGTTACTGTATTCACCTTTTCTCCTATATTACCCCGCTACTAACCCATACCTATCCTTTACACCTGGTTTTTTCAACCAAACTGATAAATATGATTTTCAAGTTGTTAATAAATATTTTTTCTATATTGTCAAAAAATAAACTGATTATCAAATTACAGGTTCATCAACTATGTTCACTTTTAGTACCACCAAAAGTTAGTAATGTCGATAATCGGTATGCCAAACGATAATGTATTTACTTTTGGCAATTTCCTCTCCTTTTTTCCACTGTGTGTAATTGGTATCGATATTTACATAACAAAATTGCTTCCAAAGACATCTTGCACAATAATATCCCTACATTTATTCCCTTTTTTATGCTCATTTTACCAATATGATAATGAACCTAAGGATCATCTTCTCTTTACCTATACTATTTAACCGCCACGTTTTCAATATATAATATCTGAACTTTATCTTTCTTTGACTCTACTTTTTACTGATTTACCTCAAACTCTGTCTTTCATTCTTGGTGGCACTAAATTATCTTTTTTTGTCCCTTAACTATGGAAATATGTCTTATACATATAAACTTATACAGATAATTGATAATATAGCAAAATCATTTCCAATATCACTTTAATTATTCACCATTTCTTTGAAGTTTTTGATTCTGCTATTAACTATTGGATCACAAAACAAGAGAACAATCGCTCTTTCGAGAAGAGACACATGCTTGATAATGGCAGTTAATTACAATTTATTATTATTGTTTTTACTTTTCATTTTTGTCTGTTATCATTTCTATTTTATGACCCCTCCTCTCTTTAAATATAATAAAATAAAAATAAGTCTCTTTAATCTTCTAAAAATAAGTTTTTTGGATGCGTACTTACATAGCCAAAAAAACAGTGTAGTGAAATAAAGCAACAGAGTTCTGATATTAAATATGGTGAATTTGATATTAGTATCATATTTTGATATTTATGTCATACTTTTTTTTAAAACGGTAATTTGCTTTGCCCTAGAATAATATTTATAAACTTAATTTTATTAAAACTAAAATATTAAAAATTAAATGAAAGACGATATGTATTAAATCATAAAAAGAGAGGAGGGGGGAGTAAAAGTTATTTTCATGGTAAGTCATATTTATAGATAACGTTATCCGCAATATTAAAAGCAGATAATATATTTTCAGGTAAATCATCTCGATTTATTTTTTTCCAGTTGTTTTTTTCATAAAAACGTTTCGCACTTATTAATTCATCATTTGTTCCCAAGCATAAATAAGACAATTGATATTTTAGAGCATGTTTTAAGACAGTGTCCATCAATAAAGTAGATACTCCCAAATGTTTACCTCGATATTCCTTTTTAATATACATTTTTTTTACAATGCCAATATAATCAATTACTTTTAATCCAATACATCCTATCAGATTAGTTAGTGTTTTATCTTCAAAGATAACCCAAAATTGGCTATGATTTTTTTTAAAATAAGTGTTTAGGGTTTTTAATTCCTCCTGGTGTTCTACTTCAAGGTAAAATCCAAATTCTTTTTGTTGAATTTCTAAAATAAGATCTAATGTACTTTGTTCATATATATTGGAATATTCTAATAATTCATACATGGTATATTCAAAAGTAAATAAATAAAGGAGGAAGAGAAGAAAAAATATACATCTTTTATTTGTTTATAAATAAAAAAAAAGAATGACATCAAATGAGTCAAAGGTAGATATAAACTTTTGGTTTAAAGAACCGATGACTTTTTTTTTCCTTATATCCAATCAATGCCATTGTACTTTTCAATATTAAAGTTATCAACAGGCTGATTATCTATAGTTCTAAAATTAATAACTACTCTATTATTGGGATCTCTTCTACTAGTATGAAAAGGACAAATCCCGCAAAATTTACAAAAATAATAGGTAGATAGTTTTGTGTGAAACCTATATTCTGTTAAATCATCGTAATTATTTGAAGTCAAATCAAAGTCTTTTCTATCTAAATGTATATTGATAGCGCCTAGTTTGTAACATATTGTACAATTGCAACTAATGAGGGTTATATTTTCTGGTGCTTCGATAGCATATTTTATTTTTCCACAGTGACAGCTTCCTTTATACTTCATATTGTTAGTATCAAAATAGTACAGGTATAAAGATAAAATAAAAACAAAACGAAAGACGAAACAGAAAAGTAAATAAATAAGTAAAATAAAAAAAAGTGGCTGTGTTATCTATTATTCATGATGACGAGAAAGCATGATAATTACAAACAAACAATAAACATTAAAGCATTCTTTCCCTTTTTTGTAGACAATTGTATTAATAATCAAACAATTATTAAACAAAAATTTAGAGATAATCTTTATTTTTTTTTTATTTTTAAACAAGACATATCCAAAAGGTAGGGGTCATCATTTTTGTTTTATATTGTTTTAGGGAGGAAAAATTAAGAGAGAATTGTTACTGCATACGTATATACTACTCTCAGTATTAAAATTTGTTTCTAAAAGTTTATGAGTTGAAGTGACGTCAATGGTGGTCATAAAAGTCTATTTTTTTTTTATAAATTGAGAAGTGATTGTAACAAATACAATATATAGCGTTACTTTTATTTTGTTTTATCTAAATGATTTAAAATAATGGATAAGCTATGTATATTTATAAAAATTACAAGAAGTCTTTGTCTTCAGAAGGTTTGCATATTTCTACTGTTGGTGTATCTGATAATGTGTTTGAATTTGTACTTGTATTTGTTGGAGAGGGTATATTGCTTTTGTTACCGTTTAATTTTATTTCGACACTTTCTTTTTCTTTTAATAATGTTTTTTCACAAAATGAAGACTCATGAGGTTTACATATATTTTCTTCATATGATTTAATGTGGTTCTTTTGTTGAGTATCATATGGTTTTAATCTACCTTCTATATTTATGTTGGTATTATGTTCTAATACATTTTTTTCATGCTTATTATCAGAAAGTATTATTATATCATTTTCATCCATGTTGCTATATGGTTTGATTATGTCATACAATGATTTGCGTGGGTCCTCTTTTTCTAGTTGTAATCTTTTCTTTTCTTTTTGGCTTTTACGTTTTAAATAAACGATAATTCCTATTATTATTGACTAAAAAATATCAGTGATGAAAAGAGATAAATTAATATACTAATATATATATATTCAGATAGATTTTAATTTTTAAATTATTACCAGAGCGGTTATAATGGTTATAACAATGATAATAATTAATGTAGTTCTACTTAGTTCATTATTTTTATTGTTTTCATCGTTTGTTGTTTCTGCATTAATTATCCATATTGGTTTTAATGGGTCTGTAATGTTAAGAACATTTATAGCATCTGATGCTTTAAAGTTTTCCGTGTAACCAAACATTAATAATAAATAATTGGAATTATATAAAGTAGCTATGGTAATTTAATAGATATATATATATATATATATATATATATATATATTAGAGTTAGCATAGGTATCACTTGTATAAATATAAATATATTTTGAAATATAGCTTCTAATTTATTACCATAATGACCAAATCGTTTTTTTGAAAATGGATAAAATACTGTATCTTCAATTCTTATATAAGTATTATTTGTAACATTATAAACAACGTAATTGTCTTCCAAAAAGTCAATATCTAAATAAAAATTACTTTGGTTAAAACAGAATATTACTGTATTCATTATTGTTTACTTTTTTTTTTTTTTTTTTAATTTATACTAACTATTATCTCCTAAAACTAAAGATCCACCATATAAAAGAATTATATTTTTATCAGGAACTATAAATAAGAAGAATAATAATAGTAATACTATTAATGATCTGCATTATGTATAAGCATAAATATTTATACTTAAATGTATACATTACGATAAGTTGCAGTATGATATTTTCTATCAGAAGGTCGAATACCGTTTGTTACAATATTGTTCCATGTCATGTTGATAGTATTGAAAGCATAAATTAAAGATATTGCAAATTGGTATTGCATTTCAAAATAATATTGACTACCACCTATTCTATAGATTTCTGAACCGATTAACGTAATGCTGTGACCAGTGATTGAGTACCAGTAATTACTTGATGGATCTAAAACTTTATCAGACCAAGTTGCCTATTTTGTTATTATTATTTATATTGAAGGTAAAAGAAAGGTTAAGAAATTGAAGATAAAAATTTCGAATAACGAAACTATTACTTACACTTTTATAGTCAAATAATGCAGCTGTATTGTTCATCAGTTTTATTGGTATACTATTCAAACAGAGAGAAGATATTATTATTATTATTATTACTATTATTATTATTGTTATTATAATTATTACTGCTATAATTATTATTATTATGTTATATATATATATATATATATACATTACGTCTGTCCACCACTTTTCATTAGAATATCATTTCCTATATTTATAATAGCTGCACCAGACCTTTTTTTTTAAAAAAAATAAATAAATAAATACAAAAACAAATTACTATTCTTCTTATTGTCAGCTTATTTTACAATTCATACTAGCGATGTTATTAAAAATTACATGAGTTGATCATCAGGTAATGCTGGTAAAGGATACCAGCTATTTTCTTTTGGATTATATTGCATAAAAATATCATCAGGAATTGAATAGTTATTATTGGTATATTGTACTCCGCCATAAAATACATAACTCTTATCTGAAGAAAGACTGGCTGCAGCTGAAAAGGCGATAGGTTGAATAGGGTTTCCTGTCTTATTATTTATATTAGATAAATTCATCCATGTTAGTTGAGATGGATTAAATGTTGAAAAATCACTATTTATTTGTGATAAATTTAAAGCTATATGATCATTTAAATATCGTGCATTGAGATATGATTTTTGATTATATACTGCTCCGCCTATACAATATACCATGGAATCAACCGTAGAACATCCTAATACATATATATCAATATATTTATTAAATCAATGTAATATATATATATATATATATAGGCAAAAGTTTACCTGCAAAAGCTCGAGGACCAATCATTATATTAAAATAAAGAAAAACAAAGGAAAAAGAAGAAAAAATAGGATTATTAAATAGAAAAAGTTTTTATAATGGCTGTGTAACATAAGAAAAATAGAAATGATTTTTATTATTGAAAAACGGCATATATAGCAGATGGACATTTATATTTTTTAACATATAGCCTTTGTTGTAATACAATATTGTATTATATTTTGTATAATATAATAAGGTAGGAATTTAAGTATGGAAGGATAACTGTCCAATTTTTATGTGCATATGATTTCAAATCATTTTAATGGCTATTGGTTAATTGTCAAAAAAAAGTGAAGTCTACTTCATATGCCTTGTATTTTTTTACATGACACTTAACTAATTGGTATATCTATTGTGATTGGCTAAAATACTGTGTGATTTATAAAGTTGAGTAACGTCGAGAGATTTTCTTTTTTGTGTACTTTTTTTTTTTTTAAAAAAAAAAAAAGCTACGTACTTGGATGATAATGAATTACGTTGGTTGTACACCTTTTTTTATTATCATTTTTGCTCATTTTTTATTTTATCAAAGTGATTTGGTATGATGTTTCTAAATTTATATAAACAAAGTAAGATTTAATTCCATTTATATAAAATGATGACTGAAAATCGCCTGGATTCAAAAAAAAAAGTCCTTCCCAATGAAAATGGCCCAGAGTAATTTATCGTTTTTACTACTTTAACTTAATTATTTTCCCAAAAACCTATATTCCAAAATCGCCAGTTCTATTTTTTTTTTTTTTTTTTGTTTTGTTTTATAGATTATTCTGTATTATATCGTACTTCATGCCATGAATATTAAGTTTTTACATCAATTTTTATATACTTTATCGAAATGACTTTATTAAATTGTTAATATAGTTATTTAAGAGATGGGTTCTCCCTCAAACTAGATTTCTATTTTTAATTGAAGCTTTCAAGAAGTTTAACTGAATTCTAAAAAAAAACGTTTATTCGGTGTCCGCGTTTTTTTTGTATTACATAAACCAATAAGTTTCCCTCCCCCTCATTTTTTTATATACAAAGTAATTTACAAAATGATTTGATTCCTTTTATTTATTTATTTATTTTATTTTATTTTATATTTTGATTTTCGTTTTTTTCTTCCCTTTCCTTTTTACTTTTAATTTGGATGTTAAAAAACATATTTAATTTTATCCTTCTCTTTTTATTCTTTTCTCGATTTAAAGTCGAAAGTCAATTTGTGCCAACACCTCGTGGATGGGCCGGTATATAATATTTTGAAATAAATATTTTAATTTATTCATAGTATAATTTATATATATATATTTATATTTATATTTATATTTATATATATATTTATATTTATATAGGTTGTTCGCTGGTAGATAGTACGATTCATTGTTTTGGTGGATTAACAGCATTTTATCAAAAAAAACTTAATGCTGGACAAGATTATAATCTTACTACTGAACATATAACTTTAGACTTATCACAATATAAAAGTGATTTTTCAAATTTTGATAGAACAAAAGTAGAATGGAAGTTATTATCAAATAAGGTTAATGTAACAAATAATCCTATTTTACAAGGACTTGCCGAAATAGGAAGCGCTCCTATTTATTCAGATAATAGTTTTTTAATTTATGGTGGAGAACAAGATGGTTATGGAGGAAATGCTTCGATAAATTTTCCTTTTGCTCATTATAATTCTCAATCAGATATTTGGAATCCTAAAAACATATCTAATAATGATTATTATGCGTAAGTTCGCGAATTTATATATATATATATATATATATATATATATACAATTTGTATACTAATAGTTTTTTTTTTTTATAGCTCTCATACAACTTTAGTAAACCTTGGTAACGACACAATTTGGATATGGGGTGGATATGAGTATGCATATATAACGATAATAATATTAACATTAATCATTAATGAAAACTCATATTTAATACAAATGTATTTTATAGATATGCAACATTACATATAGCTCCAAATAAATTAAAGCTATACGATTATAAATCAGTAAATACACACACACACACACATATATATATATATATATATAACAGTATCAGTGTAATATATGTAATTAATTATTACTCTTATTCTTATTAAACAAAAAGTCAAAGTGGACTATAGGGCCAACTATGAATTGGAAACCCAGAGCTGATCACACCGCTACACTAACTAACAACGGCATGATTTATATATTAGGCGGATTAGTTACATATATGCTAAATGGATTTGAACAAGTAGATTATGTTCCTCTCCAAAACATCACTACTTTTAATTCAAATACTATGGAATGGAAAGATATTATTGCCACTGGTGATCAAGCAACCTTTAGAATTGCTCATACTACTACATTTTGTAAATAACAATATACATTATATATATAGTATTACATCATATATATATAAAAATATAAATATGCTAATTAAGAATTTTTTTAATAGTGCCCAATAAAAATTTATTAATGGTTTATGGTGGTTTTGTTTTCAACGTTGTAGGAAGTAAAAACAAATATTATATTGCTATAACGATATTCAAACTTTTTTAAATTTATTAATTTTTATTTTATATTTTATATTTAGGTTATTCTTCCCCTGATCCATGCTATATTTATGACATTGAGAAAAATTCATATAAAAGAATTACCTTCCCAGCTTTAGATTCTACCAATCTTCGATATGGTCATTTCGGTAATTCTCCTATCAGAAAGAAAGAAAATATCCAAAAAAAAAAAAAAAAAAATAGCTATATTTTAATATTTATTTATGTATTATTCTTTTTCAAGCCACTTTATATGGGAATGATTCATTGATAATGGCATTAGGGTTTACTCATGATAATATTGGTGGTGACAGTTTAAGTATATTAAATATTACAGATCCATATAATCCAACTTGGTTGGGTACACCCTCAATATTACCACCAGAATCTACACCATCAGTTTTATCAGAAAACAATAATGGATTAAATCAACAATCTAAAATTGCAATTATTGTAGTTATGGTCATTGTGGCAGTGGTAATATATATATATATAATAAATACGTAATAACTAAACAAGTATTTATACATGATATTATTTATTTTATTTTTAAAAAAAAATTGAATATAGGTCGGTATAATTGGTATTTTCTTCTTTTATCGATCAAGAAAACGAAAACAAAAGAAAGCTTTTGCTTTAGATACTGATGGTACCACTGTATCTAATACAACAGACAGTCAAGATGTATATTGTAAACCTTTAGGTGTAAATAATAATGAAATTATATTTACTAAAGCTTATGATATAAGTCCGGATGAAAATATATGCAAACCATATGAATCCAAATAATTTAATAAACAATTAAAATTTATGTATTATAGTAAACATATAGATATACCTTAAAAATAACTTTTAGTGAAGATTCGAGAATTCATATCGGGTTATTATTTTTAAAGAATTAAAATCATGTGATCCAAAATTATTATCATCACCCCCTTTTTAAATTTATTACTATAAATAATAACAACCTTTTTTGGGTCAACTTAAAAAAAAAAAATTCAAACTATAATCATAATTATTATTTAAAAAGAATGAATTCGGTAAGGATTTGTTTTTTCATAATAAGTTTGTTCATCCCAAATAAAATTAGGGTCTAATTGTTTATAAGGTAGAGCACAACTACCATCCCACCAGTCGACACTTCTTTCTGGGTCACAATGGCATTTTTCTTGCAAGTAACGTTCTGTAGGACAATGAAGTAAAGGAGGATGATTATAGCCAATGTCATTAAAGAAATGTATCTGATCTTTTTTTAACATAAGAGCGGCAGCAATTGAATGAACTATAAAAGTAAATTATTATGATTAATTTATATTCAATTTTTTTTTTTTTTTTTTTTCACTTTTTTGATACTAACCTGGAGCATCACCCCTAGAAGAAGATGTATACATATATATATATATAATATATATAAAAAGAATAATAATGAATATCTATCTTACTAAAAAAAAGAAAAAAAGAAAAAAAAATACAGTAGTGATACTTACCAACGTTCATAAAAGAAACCACCTTCATTATCTAAATGATTAAAAAAATCAATGTACTCTTTTGACCTAAAAAATTCTAATGAACCAATTTCAAAGTTTGACCAAAAATGACACCCATTATAATCCGTCGCATCTTCATTTAATATCCAAGGCATAATACTTTCCGATGAATCTTTAATATAATGAGGATAATTTTTCATAAATTTTAAAGTAGAATTCCATAAAGAAGGAATAGTTTCTGGGATTTCGGTAATTGCAATATTCCATCCATATTTATATCCATTATCTTTCATCATTTGAAAAACATCATAATCAATATCACAAAAAAAGTCTACATCAGGTTCCACTCTCCTACAAAGTATACAAAAATTAAAAGATATGTATATATATTTTTAATTATTATTACTATACTAATTATTTACCAGTAGTACTCATAAGGGTCTAATAAAGGGTGCCTAAAAAAGAATCCAGATTGAAATCTACACATATGTCGATAAGACTCACTATCAGCATAAGGCACTTCTGGATCTAGACTAGCCATGATTTTTCTTGACTTGGCAGCTTTTTCTTGATCAATAAAATTTGGATAACTCCACATTGTTGCTTTATCTACTAAGCCATATTCTACTTTTCGACCAGGACCAATAATCAAATTAACATAGTGTTTAAAATCTTCGGTAAATGGCTCTTCATTTAAAAAGACATAAGGGTACTGAAATTTGTGATTAAACCTTTCTTCAAATTGACGAACGGATGCCTTGACGCCATAAAGGTTACTATTTCTTGCTAAAATAACTATACATGCTTTTACTTTTTCTTTATTTGAATAAACTTGTTGTTGTAAATAATTTTTAATCCTTACAGGTGAGGTCTTTTTAATATAAGTCGGTGATGATAAAGCAGTAGAATTTGGATAAAAAAATAATTTTATTAGTATAATGACTAGTATACTTAAGATACTTATTTTTATATATCGATGCTTTCGACTTGTCATTTAAAATAAATAAATAAAAAAATAAATAAGTAGAAATAAGAGGAAAAGAAAAGATGATAATGTATTTATTTCATTTTTTTTTTTTTTTGTATATATATATATATCAACGAGAGAAATATGAATACTAACAAATGGTATGTTGGTTAAAATAGGTTGGAATTCAAATCGAATTGCATTCTTCTCTTACCAATTTTGAAATTGTAGGTAACTTTAAAAAAAATTCAAGGGGAGAATGATTAAAAAAAATTAGATGGTGCTTAGAAAATTGGCCAATCAGTTCATTTGTTTTATAAAGTTAAGAGATCATTATTTTTTTTTTAAAAAAAAAATGACACCGCGCTTTTTTTCACTTTTCTTTTCTTCTCTTTTCTTTACTCTTATATATATTTTATAGATAAAAAAACATAATAATAATGCCTTATACACTTCTTGCTCTTGAAAATCCTTTATTAGATATCCAAGCTAACGTTGATGATGCTTTTTTAGCTAAATACAAGTTAAAAGCTAATGATGCCATCTTAGCTGCTGCTGAGCATCAACCCTTGTAAGATTATTTTTTTTTCTTTTTTTTAATAGTAGAGATAAGAGATTTAACTTTAATATATTGTATATGTGTATGTATATTCCAGATACAAAGAACTTGTTGATACTTATAAGGTAGTTTATGTTGCTGGAGGTGCCGCTCAAAATACAGCCCGTGGTGCTCAATATTTATTACCACCCAACAGCACTGTCTATATGGGAGCCGTTTCTAATGATGCCTATGGTGAAGCTTTACAAAAGGCTGCTGAAGCTGATGGTCTTAAAACCAATTATCAAATCATTACTTCTGCCCCTACTGGTACTTGTGCTGCTTTAATTACTGGCCATAACAGGTAAAAAGAGTAAAAGATGGATAAGAGAAGAATAGCGAAAAAATAAATAATGTATGTATATGGAAGAGTGAGGGTTTATGATTTTATATATGTTTGTACTCATTGAATGAGTATTTATATATATATGTGTGTATACATAAAAGATCTTTATGTACAAATTTAGGTGCTGCTGATTTATTTAGTTTCGAATTTGTTCAACAACCTGAAAACTGGAAATTAGTCGAAGAAGCTAATTATTACTATGTTGGAGGTTTCTTTTTAACACACGATGGAGGATATAACTCATCTAAAGCTATTAGTGAATATGCTAGCCAACATAAAAAACCATTTGGATTAAATTTAAGTGCTCCCTTTTTATCACAATTCTTCAAAGAACGTTTAGATACTATTATTAAGAACACTGATATTTTATTTGGTAACGAAGATGAAGCTCGTACTTATGCTACTCAAGCCGGCTTTGAAAATAAACAAGATGTTCCTGTTATTGCTACTAAATTATCTCAATTACCTAAGGGCAATGATCGTCCCCGTATTGTTGTTATTACTCAAGGTGCTGATGCTACTGTCGTTGCCGTTGGTGACAAAGTATTCACTTATGAAGTTCCTAAAGTCACTGATGATGAAATCGTTGATACCAACGGTTGTGGTGATGCCTTTGTTGGTGGTTTCTTAGGTCTTTATGCTCAAGGTGTTGAAGATCTTGCTCGTTGTGTTAAAGCTGGTCATTATATGGCTGGTCTTGTTATTAGACAAGTTGGTCCTACTTATCCTCAAGGTGAAGCCAAGGGTACCGTTCCTACTTTTTAGATTAAATAATATATTTTTTTGTACTATTTTTTTTTTCTGAGTTTATTGTTTTATGATGTAACAATAAAATATATATTAATGTAATGGATTCATATATATTTAAATTATAAAATATAAATTGTAATATCTTCATAAATTTAATTAATATGATCTTATTTCATGATTACATTGCAGTTGTCATTTATTATTGCTATTTACCTTATACTTTGGGAAAGTAATCATTATAGTAGCGCAAAGCATATTGAAAATAGTGTCCATAATCAAAACTTAATTGAAGAATAACTTGACTTAATGTATATTAAGAAATATGTTTGACTATTTGTCCATCATGAAATAAATCACCTCGTATTAATTCAGGTTATTTTAATATCATTTTAATTGGTCCTGCTTTTTTTTGAATATTTTGTTAAAATTTACAGCTCACAATTCATTCGACTATCATAGCCAAGGAATTTATTGGAGAAGGCATAAACTATATTCTTTGCTATATGTCTTAATTTAGTTCCAATTACTTTATATCTATAATGAAATAATAAAAAATAATGCATATATGTACATATTTTTTTCAAACATATACAGCTGATATCGCTGCCACGAAACATAGGTGATCTATTATATTTTCCTTTTATGTGATCATGATTTAATTTGCTACCAAAGCGATTGAATATAGATTTATCTCCAAGACTTTTGTTAGTACGTAATGCCAATTTTTCTTCACGGGTATATATGGTTACAAAATAATAATGAAAGGAAAAATAAAAATATCTGGATAAGTACTTTACGTAAGTACCTCTAAAATAAGAAAAAAGTACCCAGAGAGTGAAAAAAAAAAATAGCAAAATTAACCAATTAAATCAAGTATTTATTTATTTTACTTTGATAATTATGTTCATTTTTTTATCTCCAAAAAAATGGCTACGTAAATTTTTACTCTTTCCTTTTTTCATTGTTTAATGAAGAAAATAAAAAGAATAAACTCAGATATTAATTGATAATTTAACGAAAATAATTATATATGACATATTTAATAAGAATATAAATATATTGCTGTGATCTTTACTTAATATAGAAATGTTCAGTTGAGAAGTCTTTCAAATATAAAATAGACAACTGACTTTTTTTTCATGTATTTCTTTCTTCTTTTTATATATTATTAATTATGAACATAATTATAGTTGATAAACTATTTGACTATATATCTCTTCATGAAAAAATAAGTGTAGAATATATCATTGTTAACAAACAATGGTATCAAGCTTCATTGCCTCATCTTTATAAAAAATTATATATCTCAACACTAGATCATCAGCACCAAGATATCCATACTTCACCTCATCTATTATCAAAACTTGTTAAAAAAGTCAACTCATTTGCATTACATACTCATTATATTAAAGAGCTTCATTTAGATATGACTTACTTATCATTTTCACATTCTCATTCAACTATAACTCCTACCATATTAACAAAAAAATCAATACCGAATGTAGATCACAAAAGACTCTCTATATCTTCGACTTCACCCATAAACATGCTGACTTCCTTCTTTCTTTCATCTCCACATAGAAAACAAAAACAAAATAAAAGAAAACAGTCAACATCATCATCATCCTTTTCTTCATCATATTCTCCTCCGCCTCTACTTATGAATAATAATGTGGATGAAGAAGATGAAGAAGATGAAGATGAAATGGATGAGGATGAAGAGATATATTATTGCCAATATTGTTTAAGGTTGTATGATATTGCCGATATTATTACTCAACTATTAAATCAAAGTCAATATATAGAAACACTTACTATAGATTTTAATCATAGACCATTTAAAATGATGACGTTAACGAATATATGCGACGATGCTATTCATTATTTTTTTACTCAATTAGTTAAACATAGTGTTCAATTTCCATTATTAAAATCTTTAACAATTCAACACTTACCAAAATTAGTATCGTATTCACCAAGTGATGGTGGACATAGCTTCTGGTATTGGTTAACGCATATTTTAACATCGCCTACTTCCCTTCAATTAATTGAAGTAACTACTTCTTTATTGCAAAATGAATTTATCAATATGTTACACCAATGGTCAACGTCAGCTTCTGATTCATTAAGATCTTTTACTATAGATGGCTTAATGTTACAATGGAATAGTAGTAAAGAAAGCGAAGATATACCTCAACTTTATTTGCCGCCTTCTTTACATTCTTTTACATTGAAAGATTATCATCCATTTTGGTTTCAAGATAATGTTTTTTCAATATTAAAGCAAGATTGTCCTCATTTAAAACGTTTAGCTATCCTGGATTCCGGCCAACGATACTATTATAATTGGAAACAGCAGTTCTCTTCTCAACAAAATAAGAATAATAATAGTAACAATAATTATAACAAAGATATGACATTAAAAATCATGAATGGAATGATACATTTATTACATCATTGTACTGAATTAGAACAATGGTCTATTCAAGGCTTTCCACATTCTTTTCAAAATGATGATTTATTAAGATTTAAAATTATTGAATTGGCTACTCGTTCTACTTCTTCTCATGATATTTATCATCGTGATCATGACATTTGGCAACATCACCTGGACCACTTTATCAATGAAAATTCTAATATAACCTCTTAAACATACTCATTTTCATTTTTTTTACAATAATAATAGAAATAAAGTAAAATGTAAAGTATAAAGTCTATTTATAAATTATTTTATTATTTTCTTTTTTCCTAATGACTATCACCTCTTTCAATTCATCATGGCTTTTAAAAAATTCTTTAATTGGAAATATCATAGGAATCCTCGCCTTATATAAGTAACGTGATCATATAATCATTTTATGAGCCATAAAAGCCATCAAAATACAATGGAATCTGCTGTGTATGAATTGTTTATATTATTTTCATTTATTGTTGCATTATATAATACAAATTTATTCTATTTTAGTTAGATATAATGTCATATAAATTTTTATAAAAAGTTATAAGTATCACAAGAAGGTTGTGGTATTTTTACAGAGTTTTAATATGATAATCTATTTTATATGCTTAATTTTTTCGCTGGTGCGCTTAAAACGGGATTTTAATTAGCCTCGTGCGCATATGCTTCTCTGAAAAATTTTTCAAAGAAAAAATCTTTTTTTTTTTGTAACTTCATGTGAACAAGTAAAGGAAAAGAAATACTTTATTTTGTTTTATTTTAATTAATAATGGAATATTACCCTCTACAGCATAACCATCAACAACAAAAAATGGAGCGACTTGATGTGCAAGGATTATTAAATATTATATTTATTAATCATCATAATGACTATCAACAAAGAATAGACTATGCAAAAGATTTAGAAAGGTTTATTATTGAAGCAAGAACCAATGGAAATATAAGATGGTATCGACAAGATATGATGCAAATTGTAGAAACATGTATATATACACAACAGCAAAGATTAATTCAAGTGATCAGCTACGAAGAAACAGATAAAGAAATTAAAAAGGCATTGGTTTCAATAATATCAAATTCAGCCTGTTACACCCGTCTTGATATACTAATTGGTTGGGTATTAGAGCAATTCAGCCAACAAAGCTCAAAGAAGTTTATTTCATGGTTATTTGAATTATTACTTGAAACTATTAAAAATGCACAAGTAGATTCTTTTACTCATAGACAATTACAAGAGCTATCCCCATCTATTATGTCAACACTTGTATTATTTTTAGATACCATAAATGCGATGGAGTATCTTAATGAACTATTGGATAATTTGAATTCTTTGGCCAAATATCATTCAAATTCTTTTATTAATCAATTTCAAGATATTATTGACATATTAGTTGGGTGGTATCTAGATCCTTCTATATCAGATAGTGATAGAAAAATAATAACTAGTAAATGTTTATAGATATTTATAAAATATTTAGTCATATTTTATTACTCTAAGGAAATCAAATATATATTAATTTTTTTTTTTTTTTGTTTTCTTCTTTAGATTCATTTATAAAATATGAACCTTTTTGGAAATCAAAATATTCATTTGGATTTGAGTTATTACAGCATTTTTTGACAGATATTTATCAACGTATCCAACAAAAAGAAGAATATGATATACTCCATTTATTGCTTGGGTGTTTCGATTCATTATTACAATCCATATCACCTTTGATTTTCGATTTGAATAAAAATGAACTACAGTATCAGATTATCTTGACCTCTTTTGACCAACTACGTTCAAACACATTATCATTATTTATTGATGTTTTGGAAAATCATCAAGATTCCTTCAAAAATTATCAAAAATGGCTACTTCGAGGTAAAAAAAAATACTAGTTGTTATATATAAAAGACCTCTTCTAAACAATAGTATTGATCCATTTTCTGTTTCTTTTTTTCTTCTCTCTTTCTCTCTTTCTCTCCAGCAAATAGCATATTTTTTTTTATGATCAAAACTCATCCAATATCCTTTCAGCCATTACAATATTCCTTTTTTAATTACATTACAACCCAAAATCAATGCAATTATATATCAGCTGAAATTTATATCACTTATCTACTGAAACTGATAACTATATCTTCACCTACCGACCAATTTAAAAAGCTATTGCTAGATGTAAATACCTCTCCTCTTTATACTTTAATAACAGAAAATCATAACAGTAATATCAGTAAGGGCATATTTTTACTTTTACAATATATATTACAAACTACATCTCAATCTTTACTTAATGATATCAGTCATCAATGGTTAACTTTAATACAACCTTATGAGATCAAAACAACTATACCAAACATGAATAAGATTACAAATAAAACCAAATTTAAGACTTATTCATTTGATGAACCTACTTTTAATGCTTTGGATGAAGATCAATTGAAATTAGAATGGGCGAAATATAATTATTCAGTATGGGCGAAATGGAAAGCACTTGAAATAGATCATAAATATAAATATCTAACAGAGATAGGAAAGGAAGGGGAAGAGAGAAGTGATAGAATGAAAAAGGGATGTGCATCGGATACTATGGAATCAAAGACACCTGTAATTATACGGTTGGATCCACTAGTTTATTGTCAACTTTTATTATCTTACTTAATAACACCATCTTCTATACCAATGGAAATGAAACAGCGTCATGTATATCGTATTACATACTTAATGTATTCATCATGGCAAAAAGGTGAATTTCAACTTTTTCAGAATATGTTAGATATATTAATCAATTCATGGACTACATCAAGCTCTATCTTAAATCTAGAAAACGATATAATTCAATCATCTGTACTAAATGATTTAATCGACTGTTGGTTACAGCTTAATTTACGCGCCAAAAACACTATTTTAAAGTATTTCAACTCTCTAATATTATCTACAACTCTTATAAATAATGATGAAACTCCCTATTTTTCTAATTTACTATTGAAGTTATTAAAAATTGAAGGTAATTGATAGTAATTAGTAATTAATATTCATACCATATTCTGAGATAAATAATTATATTCGCTAATTTTACTCTATTTATTCAATATTTTTTGTATATATTATAAAGAATATGAAAAAAATGGTCAAATAAAAGAGAAAATAGTTAAGCTAGTAAGGAATTATTGTCAGCTATTTGGATCATCCAAAGAGATAGATTTCATTTTACATCATATTAAGAAATTGGCAGCCAGTAATTATACATCAGTAAAAGAAACAAGTAAAGCGATGTTATGTGAACTTAACCCCTTTATGATATCGGAAGCTGATGATTATCCAGATGAATTGATCACAACTTTAAAAACATTAATCATGGCTACCCCTCATACCGGTATGTTCCGACCTGTTCATTATGAAATTGTAATGAAACACCTTAGCTTGGAAGAGCATCTCGTTAACAGCAATTGTACTAGTGATAATGAAAAAAAAGAACATTCTCAACTTAACCACCATAATGACAATGATGGAAATAATGCAATAGATTCATTGGATTGGGCTAAAAGAATTTTAAACTATTGTGATGGTGTAAATCAATTGATCAAATTGAACAATAAAAAGGTAGACGACAATTTCATAGAAAGTGTTATGAATGGATCAACTTCACTATTATATTATTGGTCTATATGGGAAATATCGAGGTACTGTATATTATCAAGACTAAGAACACCTTTTGGGGGCCCCCAGCAAACTTTTGCAGCATTTGAAAAAGCTTTACAATCTTTTATTAATACTAAAGATCCAACTATTCAACAGCAATTGTCCTATCGGCGTTCATTATCTATGATTTTATTATTATTAGATCGGTTAGAAATTCAAATTTATCATGCTTTTACATCAGATCCTTCAGCTAGTTCAACTAATGCATTACCAACTGTGCCTAAACCTAGTTTTACGTTTTTCAGCACCAATCGGAAGACATGCCAGGATTATTTTACACGGATTCGCCCGCTTATTATCCAGTCTGCAAAAATAGTTCATCTTGATACATTGACATTGAAACACACAATTAGTTATTTATCATTTGCTAAAACACAACTTAATACAATAGCATCTCTTGATATTCTCGTTAATTGGTATAAAAGTTTAAATGTATATATTAAAGATATGGCAGAATTGTGTATTCGACAAAAATTAGTAGATTCTCTTGTTGGACTGGAATTTTGGTATCAACATTTATTGAACGATATACCCAAACATATAATGGAAGAATTTGAAAAAAAATATTATTTCATTGGTTGGATTGGCCCATTGTCAAAAAATAAAGACATCAACGAAAGTGCTGATATCACCTCTTGGTTCCAGATTGCTGCGAAATTTGCTATGGGTCATGATGAAGAAGCTATTAAACTATTATCTCAGTATCCTCCTCTAATTAATGGTTCTTATGGTATTTTAGAGATGCTCCATAGTCAAGTAAGTTGTTCAATTTAACAGAAATGTTTATATATATATATAGTGCCTTATACATTTTATCCTTTTATTTTTCACTATTTTTATTAGGTAATTAACTTTTATACCTCGTTGGAAGATTATACCTCCATCCAAAATGTTTGTGAACGATATCCAAACTTATTCAGTACCGAAATAACAAATGAACTCACTAATTTTACCATTAGCAATAAACAAAGAAATAATCATTCTAATGGCAACAAGTTAATGGACTTCATTACTTCCTCGCCATTAGATAAATGTGTTCAATTGGGCAGACTCACTCAGTTTCGTCGTTGTATCATGGATAAAAAGAACGATGATAAATTTACAAGCATTCTTAAAGATCGTTTATTACGTTCTGTAGTAGAAGACTCTATAGTGAGTGATGGTTATTATAACAAAACACATCTAGTTGAATTACAAATTACTCATCAGCAGCCATTTGAACTACAGCGCTCTGCTGAAGATTGGTTAATCACTATTAAAAAACGTGAATTAAATCCATGGTGCTCTATACCAGATACAAAGCATTGGGTTAGGTTGGCCAATTTATCAACAGATAAATTCCCAATGATTCAACTACAAGCTGCAAAAGTCGCAAAAAGACAATGTAATTATGAAACAGCTACCCATTTCTTGGATATTTGCCAATCTCACCATATAACTAAAGATTTATCAACTTTAGAAAAAATTAGGCTTAAAATTGATCAACACGAATTAATGGAAGCTATTGTAGATTTGAACCAATTTATTATATCGAATGAAAAGAAGGGTTCAAACAACGACAAGAAGGAAGACAGGTTGATTATTGATTTTTATTTGACCTTAGGACTATTACTACAAAAGAAATTAGATTACAATGGATTATTTGATGACACGTTAGAGCTATCTTTTATGAATGAATACAGCTACAGTGATAATATTATTGATAAAACATTTGCAGATTCATCTTTATTTTACATTCAACGTAGTATTGAAACAGTGTTAAAAAAATCAATTGAAGAGTCATCCGCTTGGTCAAAACCTTGGTACAGCTATGCTAACTATCATTATCAACAAGCTTCATATATTTGTGATGAAAAGGCAATAACAGCTGACTTGAATAATCATACGGTTACCAACACTACCAATGTATCACTCACTAATACTAATAATACGGTAGAAGTATTAATTAAAGATAAAGCAATAATGTTATGGTTAGATAGAAAGTTTAAACAGATTTTGGAGAATTATTGTATTGATTTGCCAGAAGACCTATATCAACAAGTTAAATCAAGATTTCTACATTTATTTAAAAAACGGTTTGTCGATATTTGTAACCAGGGTAATCAGTTTAGCACCTCAAGTATAGTTTTAAATGATATTCAACAGGATGACATTTTAAAGAATAATTTATTTCATAAAGGTGCTTACATGGAATGTTTGAAAGTAATGGATATACTACAATTGAATAAAATAGAACACTTAAAAGAAGCGACCACTGGCTATTTTCAATATCTACAATTCGTTGGTGAAAACGAAAATACAAATAATCAACAGCAAGATCGCCGAATTTATCATCACAACAGCAATAATAGTCAAACTATATTATCAGCTTTAAGACTTTTGCAAATTTTGGTGAATTATGGAGATGCATTACAACCTACATTTAATGAATATATAAATAATAATAATAAAACTGGTTTTGTAGTTATGATGGCTTGGAAGCATGTAACGCCTCAACTATTTGCCAGACTAAATCATCCTTCTAACTTTGTTCGAAGCGTGATCAATCACTGGATAACTCAACTTGTAGATACATTTCCAGATGATATTGTTTACGATGTTATGGTTGGATCCACTTCTACAAAGACAAACCAAGAAACAAAGCAAATTCTACAACAGCAGGCAAATAGAATGATGCAGTATGGAAAAGATGATTTATGGATTTCTACTAGACGAATGGCAG
The DNA here is from genome assembly GCA_017871115.1 of Cunninghamella blakesleeana. Lineage (NCBI taxonomy): Eukaryota > Fungi > Mucoromycota > Mucoromycetes > Mucorales > Cunninghamellaceae > Cunninghamella > Cunninghamella blakesleeana. The sequence goes on from JAFCIZ010000011.1 coordinate 843,417, forward strand.
AAGAATTTGAAAAAATTACTGTTTTATGGGAAGAACAGTGGTTACATCATTTAGCATCTTTACAATTTGAAGTCATGACTCAGTATGAACAGTTGGATAAAGAATTAGCTTCAGCCAACACTGTAGTAGATAATAATAGCAGCGAATTTGTAGAAATCTATACAAACACCATGAAATACATTATAGGGTCGGTTGAAAAATTAATAAATAACACCATTGATAGTTCAATAATTATGACACCCCATGAACAATGGTTTAATACAACTTATGGAAAATTAATTAGACAAGCCTTTGATTTATTGGTTAATCCTGAAAGCAAATCAAATTATCGTAAAGGATGGGATAGATTTCAACAAATTCATAAACGACTAGCTATGGAAACACAAAAGTTACGTATTTTTGACTTGGATCGTATTTCACCATATTTAGCAAAATGGCAAAAGACTTCTACTAAAGCAGTGATTCGAATGCCTGGTCTTTCTGGTCAACAGGTTGATCAAAATAATCCTCATTTTATCAATCATTTTGGATCTACCGTGGTGGTTTTACCTACTAAAACAAAACCTAAAAAATTGGATGTTTATAGTACAGATGGAACGACGTATACTTATCTATTAAAAGGACTAGAAGATTTACATTTAGATGAACGTATTATCCAGTTGTTGAATACAATTAATATTACATTAAAGGAAGACCCAGAAGCTAGCATTCGTGGATTAAAAGCAAGGACTTATGCAGTTATACCAATGAGCGATCATTCTGGAATGATTCAGTGGGTTAATAATGCTACACCACTATTCTCGTTTTATAAAAATTGGCAAAGACTACATCACAATGGGAAGAGACCTACTGAAATATATGTTGAAAAGGTACTAGGAGCTTTAAAACAAGCTGGTTTAAGAGTCACTGCTAATCGACGACACTGGCCATCTCATATTTTAAACCAAGTCTATTCTGAAATGATAAAAGAAACGCCTCAAGATTTGTTAGAAAAGTTCATTTGGTATACTAGTTGTAATAGTGGTCATTGGCTGAATAAATCAAGATCATTAACAAGGTCTATGGCAGTCATGTCTATGGTAGGCTACGTTATAGGCTTAGGGGACCGTCATTTGGATAATATTTTAATGGATGATACAATAGGTGATATTATTCATATCGACTATAATGTCTGTTTTGAAAAAGGAACTAGCCTTCGTGTACCAGAACGCGTACCATTTCGATTAACTCAAAACCTAATCTATGCTATGGAGCTACACAATTATAATGGATTATTTAAAATAAGTGCCGAGCATACTTTAAGAATTATGCGACAACATAAAGATTTATTAATTGGATTACTGGATGCATTTGTTTACGACCCTTTGGTAGACTGGCGTGAACAGAATATATTACATCATCATGAAAACCATGAAAATCATTGGATAGAGTTACAAGCTAATTTAAATAAAGTTGCGAAAACATTAAGTGATACTACGACTAGCCGAGAAAACCAATATAAAGATATGATGGATCAGCTTATATCTATCAAACAAGAGCTTCAGGATAAACAGCAGCATTATCAACAAATTGCATTGGATAATAGTGAAGAGGAAGATGAAGAGTATGGAGAAGTATACGAAGATGAAGAAGAAGAAGAGGGAAATGAAGTTATTAAACAAGCTGAAGTAGAAGGAGAAGACATTGATGATAATGAAAAGAAGAAAGTAATGATGGATCGATTACGCGAAGGGCACGATAATAAAGCCATGCATCAACAATCACTCTTTAATATTTTAAAGACCTGCCAACACTGGGAATTAAAGCACAAAGAAGCATTGGATTATTTAATCAAAGATCAGCCTATGTTGAAAAATTTGATTAAGCAACATTATTTAACAGCGGATACAATGGTACCTTTTGAAAATAACTTGGAAACAAAAATCACTTCATGGATGTGCAAACGTGATACTGTTGATCAACTTATAGCTCAAGATTTTAATGTTTATTATCAACTAGCTCACCCTGTTTACTTAAAGTTAAAGCAACAAGATACGTGCTCTATATATCATGGCCTTTTAGCTAGTTTAATTCAATCTACTAATACCATTAATACTACAACTGCTGCATCTACTACAAACAATAATAGCAACAATAATATTAACAATAATAGTACTGGGGGCAATATCAGTAACACAAGTACGAGTAATAGTAATAGTAATATAGTATCATCAACGGCAGTATCAAACCCTAATATTAACGCAAGCCAGCATTCATCAACTAGAAATGTTTCAAACCAAAATAATACTGGAAACAGCAACAATGCAAACGCGGGAGTTTCAATTGCTGCTGAAGGTAGTGCAGTTTCAGCATTCATTAATTTTCCCAATCAACTGGAAACTATTCAAATGGAACTAAACCGTGATTTATCAGATGATATATCTATTATACAACAAATGTCCAGCACTATTTATCAATTTGTAAACCAGTTAAACCAATATGTAGATTTTGCCAAAAAGGAAATACAGAACAGCCAACAGGATTCACTTGATAATATTCATATCTCTTCAAATATGGATAAAATGATATTAGTCGATCATATGAAACACGACATCAATCAACTATTGAATTATAAACAACATCAAATGAAAGCTGAACTTAAATTAATTACCAATGCTGAACAAGAATTGGAAAGGAAAAGCTATCTTGGCCTTAATCTTAAAGAAGAGAGCAATTTTGGCTGGTTAACTATAACTCAATACTTCAATAATCTTGAACTAGGTAAAAAAATATGATAATTGGAAATGTTATTCACTCAAAAAAAAAAAAAAAAAAAAAAAAAATTAGAAAAGAAAATGCGACTTTACTAAATGATATATATATATGTACTTATAAACTAGATAATACTATAGAAAGTAAAGATGATATACTGGAGGCATCAAAGTGGATTTCAAAATCATCAATAGCATTATATCGCTTTGAATTTAACTGTTGGCAATTCTGTAAAAAAATCTATGATTCTTTATTCGAATCGCAAAAGCTAGTTGAAGAAATGTCATTTTATCTGGATGTTACTGATCATTCTGCCATGGTAAATAATAGCAATAATAATATTAATTTAAATAGCGATATTTTTATTTTAGTTTGATATTTTTATTTAATATTACTATATGAATTTTAATTAGATTAATCCTGAATTTGATGAGCATCACAAGAAATCAAAACCAAAGTTATGGAATAAAATTCAAGAGATATTTCTACCCATGGATATGTTATATATTTCTTCTAAGGTACATAAAAAAAAGTTGAGCACAATTATTATGACTTTTATGATGTACCAGTACTTATATATGCATTATATATATATATATATATTGATATATAGAAAATGGGCCATAATCCAAGCAACGATGTTTATTCTACACTGAAAAAAGAGGTATTACTTGTTTAATATAAAATTAGATTGGTATGACTTTGGGATATTATTAATTGCTAACTAATGTATATATATATATATATATATATATATATTATATTATATTATATTATATTATCAGTTAATTACGAAGCTATTGAAAGAAACTATTAAACGTTTTAATATGATGCCATCAGATGTTTGGATGTCTTCTTTATTGCTATCTTGGTCATTAACAACATCTATATCAAATTTTACCAGGAAATTCATAAATGTATTTTTATATGATATTCAACTTCCATTATGTATATCAATATTAACAAGTTTAACACCTCAACTAAGAAATGGCTCTCCAGAAAAGATATGCACTGGCAATTCTTCAGCATACTTAATACAATTGGTAATAATATATATAAAGGTTCATTTGAAAAAGAAATTCATTTTGCTCATATAATATATAATACTTTAATAGAATGAAGCCATATTAGAAGATTGTGAAAAACAGTTGAAGCAATATCAAATTGACTATCATCGATTCCAATGGTTTAATATTTCCTATTTGAATAGCAATCAGGACTCCATTAATCAAGTAATTATAATACGAAAATAAAACATAAAACATGAAAAAAGGCATTTAATTAATTTAATTTATTTTAATTTACTTATTATTATTAGGTCGCCTCAACAATGATGGCAAGAGTTGAACAAATCTCGAATATCATATCAGACCTTCATTCATTAAATGACTTTATATTAAAAATATCTTCTACTGATGAAAGTTACTGGGAACCATTATATCAACAAGAGCTTGAAAAAGTATATAAAAAGCACAAATAATCTTCCATAAGAGAATATTTAACGGATTAATCATTCTTTCCTTTTTAATTTTTTTAGTATACCTTCTTAGGCTCACTGTGTTCAGTTATTGTACATTTAGAAAATACTCGCAAAGGATGTCAGCAAGGTATTCAAATGGAAAAAGAAATTCAACATCACTTACATTCACTCTACTCTAATACGAATACAGCCGGAAGAGGAGGAGGTACTTCATCATCTTTATCATTATCTAGATTAGATTCAACTATCAATTCATCAATGGCAACAGTAACAGGTATAAAGGATCAGCAACAACATGGGAAAAAGAAGATAAACAGCATCCCTTCTCAATTATTCAATACTATTAAACAAAAAATTAAACAAATATTTAGTCCATTAGAAGAGTATTATAAATCACCAAATTTTATTTCTTTATTGGAATCTATTATGATGATGGAAATTGAGCAAAACAATGAAATGCATGTTGCACAACAAAGTGCAAAGGTGATATATATATATATATATATATATATATATATAGTTTCCTCATAGCTAACATATGTTTATTATTTGCACTTTATATATACATGTATTATAGGTGATCTCGGATACAATGAATTACATTTCTACATGTCAAGAAAAATTGGATTATGAATCCACTTTTACTTTATATGAATTGGTAACATATATAGTTATATTTAATATATCACAATAGTATTTTTTTTTATATGCTTTTTCTCATTCCTTTATTTCTTTTTTGTTCTTTTTAATATTAATTATTAGATTGATATGATTCAAGAAGCCATGAATATATTACAACAATTTTATTCTTCCTTAAGAGTATTAGAAACATTTGGTATTGACCCTATACAGCCTATTGATGAAAAACCGGTCATAAAAAATGGTAAAAGGATATATAAGTTGAACATTACAGTGCTTATAGATATATTACTAATATATATGAATGTATATATATTATATGTATATATTTAGTACAACAACAAAAAAATGCACACGTAATGAAAATAATTCAAAGAGTTCAAGAAAAATTAGATGGGTATGATTTCGGTATTGATCATGCAATGGATATTACAGAACAGGTAAATGATAATAAAATAAAGTAAAGCAAAATAAAATAAGAGTGCTTATTAATATTTTTCTTTTTCTTTTTTAGGTATCAATAACCATTGATCAAGCAACTTCAGCTAAAAATTTAAGTTTAATGTATGAAGGTTGGACAAGTTGGGTATAAATAGAATTATAAAAATAATGTATTATTTTAATAAAGGTGATATATAAACAGTGATAGAAATCACAATAAAGTAGCATTTGGAGTAATCGATTATTTTTATATGTTATTTATTTAAAATATATGTACGAAAATTAAATAAAAAATAAAATAATACATTGTTCACGCAAAAAAAAAAAAAAAAAAAAAAAAAAAAATTAATTATTTATTAAGACAATATTATTTTATAAAGATGGCAGCTATTAAAAAGTAGATTAAGAGCAAACTTTATTTAATGTTATTGTAAGCATGTATCTATATTTACAAAAATCTGAATTGGTGAGTTAAAAACTTGTACTTAATTCATTAGAATTAATGACTGAATTTATTTTTATTTTTCTTGCATAAAAGATTGAATCTTGTATTAAGAATAATAATAATCTTTTAATCTAAACTTTCATGAAAAAGCTTAGTTAAAAACCCATTTGCCCCAAAAATTGAAGTAATAGAATTGATTAATTGTTGAATTCTTTCTAGCCGCGCAAATGATTGTGATACTCAGGTAAGAGCATTACTACTGTTACTGACGGGGACCTTATTGATTACGGGAGAATCCAAGTTTGAAAAAAAAATTGATTAGGAATTAAAAAAGGAAAAAAAGGAATCTACTAACCTGTCTATATGCTAATATTTACTATTGTATATAGGTTTAACTTTAGTAATTCTCACCTTATATGAAATTTTTTTAAATTTGTGTTAAATATTTACTGATTTTTCTTTTATATTTTTAACTTATCTTTAAAAATAAATATAGTCTTATTTATCTTTTTTTTTTTTTTTTTTCACAATGCTATGCCTCTTTCTTTCTTTTTTTGGTTTGTTGCTGATTGGCTACCTGTTCTATGGATGAGTTATAAAAATCCTCAAAGTTTCACAACCATTATTTTTCCATAGCCAATCATAGTAATGGTATTATTTTGTAATCTTCTATTAAAAAACTAATATAGGTATGGGTTTCTTTATTGATAATTGAGTACTTGGCTATTATAATGAATTTTAAATTACCTCAGAGGTACATATCCTTTCATATTTAAAACTTTTATCTTTTAATATAAAATACAAACTAACAATAGAAATCAAAGAACATCCAGATTTAGTAATAAAGATCGATTTTATTTTGGGTTACACAAATGTTTAATTAGAATATATATAGACTTTTTTTTTTAATTTCTTTTTTCGACAATTGCTTCTTTTCTCCTTCTTTTTCTTTTGAACAAAGTTTACGTTTACTTTTTTTATTATTATTTAATAAAATGGTAGATCTTCGAGCTTCTGCTGGTAAATATTTATTCCTATGCCCCATTCACAATAGCTAAATACATGTATATTAACCATATATATTAGGATGCTCTAGGATTGACTCCATGGTTTATTGTATAGGCGGAGCAGTTTATAATCAAAAATCATATCTCAATGCACAATATTTAAACGATCATATAGCTTTAAATTTATTGCAAATAAATAATGATTTTTCAACATTTAATCCATCTCAACTAACATGGATGACTTTGTCTAATATAAATAATAAAACAGGAAAACCCATTCAACCTATCGCCTTTTCAGCAGCCACCAGTCTTTCTTCAGATAACGGATATGTTTTCTATGGTGGAGTACAATATACCAATAATCATTATTCCGTTCCTGATGATATTTTTATGCAATACAATTCGAAAGAAGATATTTGGCACCCTTTACCAGCTTTACCTAATGAAAGAGAATTGTAATTTTTAATAATAATAATAACAATAATAATACTAAGAGCGATATAATCAGTAGCCAATAATAAAGCTTTTTTTTTTTTTTTTTTTTTTTTTTTTTTTTTTTTTAGCTCTAGAACGACTATTGTAAATATAGGAAACGACGTTTTATGGAAATGTGGTGGTCTAATGTAATAAATACCTACATATGTTGTAAATTGATAATAGCAATAGTGATGAATATGTATATTGAAATAATAATAATAATAATAATAATAATAATAATAATAATAATAATAATAATAATAATAATAATAATAATAATAATAATAATAATAATAATGTACATTTTTCTTTTCATTTGAGCAGTACGAGCGGAGAACCTGTAAACAATACAGCTAATTTATACGACTATAAAAATGTAAGTCCTTATTCCATTAATCATTTTTTTTAATTTTTATTTCTAACCTATTTCATATTTTTCGCCATAAATAATAATGTTAATAAAATAGTCAACATGGTCTGGTAAAATTATTGATCCAACATATTATGCATGGTTTGGGGTTTCTAATCACACCTCCACATTAGCAGGTACAACTATATATAGAATAGGTGGTAGTCAATTTAGTAGTGTTGAAAGAGAAACTTTTCCACTTTCTCTAATGTACACCTTTAGTACTACTGATATGAAATGGGCAGTAACTGAAACGAAGGGTATCCGACCTTCAGATAGAGAACATCATACCGCAACCTATCGTAAAGTATTTTTATATGTATATAAATATTTATATATTGTCCCTTACTAATATTTTTATTACTGCTTTCATTTCTTTTAATTTATAGTTCCTGATAAAAATTTAATTCTTCTATACGGTGGTGCCATATTTTTAGGAGGTTCTGGTAAGTATTATAAAGAATTATAATAATAGGAAATATAACAAATTAATGAGCACTAAAGATATTAATTATATTATGGTTTAATTGTTTTATAATTTTTCATAGCTAGTTTCTTGGAAGACAATTATGTTATTTATAATATTACAAGTAGCTCATATATAAGGATTGAAGAAACAGTATTTTATCCATTTTCAAAAAAACGGTTTGGTCATTATGGTAATAGACTAGAATCTATACTTCAAAATATATATATAAAAGTAATGCTAGTGCTAACTCTAATACATATATTAAACTATCATAGCTACTTTATATAATTCCAATTATTTATTATTAATGTTCGGTTATACGGAAAATCTTCAAGCAGCAGATGCTATAAATGTAATTAACATTACAGACCCACTGAAACCGATATGGATAGCCAATAAAGAAACAACTATTGGTGAAAATAATCAAAATGATGGATTAAGTAAAACAACATTAATTATCATCATTGTTATAACCATCATAACCGTACTGGTAATATATTAAAAATGAATATTTTATCTGGAAAATAATGATGTTAATATATTAATTTCCTTCTTTTTATGATTACTATTGTTTATTACTTAGTCAATAATATTAGGAATTGTAATTTATTTACGACGTAAAAGCAAAAAAGATAAAGAAATAATACAACTAGAAAAAGAGGATCCACGTAATACATTCTATAGCATTGCAAAACCATTTGACAACATTAATGAAGACGATGTAATTAAACCTTTTGACAATAGTGAAGATCATGTAATAAAACCTTTTGACAATAATGAAAGGGTTGTATTAAAACCATATGATAGTACAAATGGAGATGATATAGCAAAACCCCATGATTCTCAGCAAGAAAATCATATTATATCAAACGAAGGATGCAAGCCCAAACCTCTTAACCCTCTATTTTGTGAAAAAACACTACTAGTGGAAAAGGAAGAAGTAGAAGTAGAAGCAAACAAACGAGAAAGCACTATCCTTTCTCCAACATTTACAAGTACAGACTCAATCACACTCTTAGGTACACCATTAGTAGAAATATGTAAACCTTCTGAAGATAAAAATTTCCCATAATTTTTTAAAGTATTATAAAAAAATATATCCAGTTTTATATATCCAATTATATGTATATACGTATATATAGTTTTTTCATTATTATTAATTATTTAAATAAAGTAATATAAAAGTAATGCCATTTACTATATTTTTTAATACCACTTGTAAGCAAAAAATATATATAAACAACAGTTTTTGAACAGCCTTTGCTCAAAAAAAAAAAAAAAAACTAGAATTATAAAAACAAATAATATAATTTTTTTATTTTTATTTTATGATTATTATTGTTAGTTTTATATATATATATATATCGAAAACGATTTTTATTAATATTGTGTAATCACTTGCAAAATATAGTTTTCTTTTTATTCTTTTTTTCATTGATAGAAACGATGATGATGACATTAATCATAAATATTTTCTTCCTTTTTATCTTGTACTTGATTTCCATTATTTAACTTTTCCTTATTTAATTCAGTCTTGCTATTATTATTGTTATTATTATTACTACTACTACTGGATAAGTCATTTATATTGGTATCTATACATAAAATATGAATAAGTATTATTATATTCTTTTTCATATTTTCTTTATGGCTTTTATATTTATTATAAACATTATTTATTACCATGTTCATCCACTAACAATAAATCGTCATCATCATCTTCGTCTTTAATGACATATGCACTTTCTTCAATCTCCCTTTTTTCAGACTTTATATCATGATTTGGAGCAGTTAAAGTCACTAATTGACCTATATTAATATATATTGAATGAAAAACAAAAAGAAATGATAGAATTATTATTATTATTATTGATTTTATTTGATTTAAATACAATTATAATTATATATAGATAAAACTTACCTTCATCGTTATCATCTTCATGTTGACTAATCATACTATGAGTTATTGGTCTTGAAAAAGGTTTAGGAGAATGTTGTTGTAATAAAGGTGGTTGCTGCTGCTGTTGTTGAACTTGTTGCCTTTGAGCCGCTACAAGATAATTTTCAGTGTTAGATTTATTTTCCTTATTCTCTATATTCTGTTTTTATTCTTTTTTTTCCTCACATTTTTATTTTTATTTTAAAAATATATAATTTTAGTATTTACCTAATCTTTCTAATTGAGCGTCTTCCAATGCTAACCTTCTTGCAAAGGCTTCATCGTCAAGCATTTGTTGATCAGGGGTAATTGTTGTAGGTTTATCTATTATGTTTATATATATGCATATTTTTGAAAAATGCACAATGTATTATTTATAATTAATGAGAATAAAAACTTTATAAAAAAAATCGTATTTTTTTTTTTTTTTTTGCTTTATATATTTTAAAGCTGTTTACCATGTTGCTTCATAGGTGTATTAACGGATATATCAGAAACACGTAATCCTCTCATATCATTTACTAATCCATCACCTCTAAAATAATAAAAATTAAAATTGAAGTCAAAACCCATGATATAGTATAATAAAAGCTATCCATTTTTTAATTTTTTTTTTACCTTATTGAACTAGATGTTGCTGTATTACTTTGATTATTTTGTTGCTGATGATCATCACTATTATTAGCTCCTTGTTCCATGAATGAGTTGTAAAAATTCATAAATTTTTTCTTGGCAACTTTTCAATAAAAGAAAAAATAAAAATTGCTTAGTTTTTAAAACGTAAATACAAGATTTTATCGTTATTTCTTATATATATATACAGTGTCAAACTTACCATTTCCGGCTTCAATCACTCTTTCTTTAATAATAGGCAATTCCTCTATAATAACGTCAATAATCATATTAATAATAATAATAATAATAAACCAAAATTGAATATATTATACATGTCATTTGCTTTTTACAAATAGTGAATAATAATAATAATAATAATAATAATAATAATTACCTTGTAAATTAAATGTAGGTTGGTTTTGTTGTTGTTGTTGTTGTTGTTGTCTTTGCTCAAGGATTCTTTGCTCTTCTTCAAATTGCTCAGCTAATTGTCTAGCTAAGGCTTCATCGTCTTGTTCTTGTTGAAATATATTATTTGTTGTATTTACATTAGAAGGTTGATAATTTGGATCAGACATGCTTAATAAAGTATCAAATGTGGCATCTAAATTATTATTTTGACTGGAATAAATAACATCAATGACTTCTTTATCAATATCAGGAAAGGCTTCTTGGAGAGTCTTTATATCTTGTTCATAAGGTGATAAAGGCTTTGGTGGTGTTGCTTCTTGATTGGTTGCTGTGGATGTGGGGTTTTGATTAGTTTCTTCACTTGTTTGTACATTACTAGTTTGTTCAGACATAGTGTTATATATTTACATATATTTCAATTAATAAATTAAAGATAACTAATAATAAATATTAAATAAAAGAGAAAGAAGAGAAAAAATAGATAGTAATATTAATAATAGTAATAATAATTAAAAAAAAAAGTAGCAAAATAGAAAAAAGTACATTGGCGTTTTTTTTTTTTTTCAATTTAGGCCGAAAAAATCGGTGTTAGAATTTTTTTAAAATGTGGATTATCATTTTTTTTTTTAATATTTTCTTTCTCTTTCTTTTTTCTTTTTCTTCCTCTTTTTATACTCTATTGTTTTATTATTATTATTATTATTATTATTTTATTTATATTAAAAAATGTCCTCTGATCCATTCCCTAGTCAAGAAGAAGTTCAGGAAATTAAGAATAAATTGGTAGGAAAATATGTGCTTGGTCCTGAAGAAGTTGTTGCTGAAATTAATGAAAACGAAGTGGTGCGTTCTAATACCTTAAAACAACCAGTAAGAGTAATAAAACCAGGTGATCCTGTTACTAGAGATCTTATTCCTAACCGAATGAACGTTTTACTTGATGAAAATAAAAAAGTAACCAATGTTTACTTTAGTTAAACGTATTATATTAAAACTATATCTAATAAAAAAAATCACGTAAAAAACGTTTCTCCCTAAATATAAAAATGTTATCAAAAAACTGTTGGTGTAACTTAAATCGTATGACGTCATTGATTATCGATAGTAAAATGACAAGAGTTTTGAAGTGAATGTATTTGATATGTAATTATATATATATATATATGTATATGTATATGTTGGAAACGAAATGAATGTCATTGTCTATAAATAATTTCTATTATACAAAATAAAAAGAACCCTTTTATTTTGATCCTAATATCCGGAAAGAATTCCAGGTTAGGTGATTAATCGGAGTAGTACCCAAAAAAAGAACAGAAAAATTTTATTTTAAAATTATTATATAAACGTATATACTTTTTCTTTTTGTCCTTTTTCTTTTTTCTTTTTTTTTTATTATCAAAACATTAAAACAAAAGCAATTTATTCTCATTTTAATATGGAAGGGCCAAAATATACACCCGATATGTTTCAACCAGTAAGTGAAGAAGTCGTTAACGAATGGAAAGAAAAATTAGTTGGTAAATATTTACTTGACGTGGATGAAGTTCGTGCTGAATTAAATGATGATCAAATCGTACGCCGTGACACTATACCAAAAACTACAAGAGTTTTATTCCCAACTACACCTTGTACTATGGATTATATTCCTGGAAGAATGAATATTGGTATTGAAGAAGATAAAAAAATAACTAGTGTTTACTTTTGTTAAATAAAAAAGTTGATTAGCATTAAAATCAAATAAAAAAAATCGTGAATGCAAAACTGGCAATTAAAAAAAAAATCATTTTTTTCGATATAAATTTTCCCAAGCTCTTTTTTTTTTTTCCCCTTTCTTTTCTCTCTCTTTTTTTTTTTTTTTTTTTTTGAAAAAATAACATAAATGCCTTTAATAGTATCAAGACCATTATCTACAAAGTCAATATGTTACATTATTATTATATCTAGTTTAGTTCTTATAAATATATATATATTATATACTATATATATTTTACCAAATTTATCACCACCATCGTCATCTCCTCAACCAAAACCTTCCTTGCCCTATGACCCTCCTTATTATGGCGTTCCTTATAAACGTATCGTTTCCTCTAAACGAAAATATAAAAGTCAAATTGTAGATAAATATATTCAACTGAAAGCTGATACTATGAACGATAAAGACTTGGCTACTTTATTAAAGAACTGCTTTCCTAATACTTTGGATACAACTATCGATTGGTACGATTTAAATAATCCATATACGTTTCTTATTACAGGCGATAGTAGGTAGATATAATTATGCACGTATATTTATTTATATATTTATATGACTTACATATTCAATTATATATATATATATATATATATATATATATATATCTATGCTTCTCTTTTATTTATATAAATATAGTCCCCGCTATGTGGATCCGTGATTCTACTAATCAAATACTACCTTATATATCATTTATTGGAAATGATGAAGCATTAAAGCAATTGCTTCTAGGTGTTATCTTTACACAAGCTTCCTTTCTTGAATACGATCCATATGCTAATGCGTTTTTAAAACCTTGGTATGCCAAAAACGCTCAAGATCATGCATCCATGGGAAGATTATTAGATAAAGTCATACCGCAATATGATGCACAATTTGTGTGGGAATCAAAGGTAATCTATAAATAAAATAAAAATGAACGAATATATATTTACATACTTACATTTATTGCTAATAGTATGAATTAGATTCTTTTGGCCATTTTTTTCAATTAAGTAATGAATATATGATAGCAACAGGGGATGCAACTTCAGTGATTAAAAACAACAATTGGATTCAAGCAACTGAAAGAATACTTCAAGTCATTCGTCAACAAATGAAAGGTACTTGGGAACTACAAAATGATGGATTAATTATGAAGAATGGAAAACACCATATACCTCATCCAATCAATAACACTTTTATGCCATTATCAAAACCAGATCCATTACCTATTCACCATGGTTACCGATTTCAAAGATGGACCGACCGACCTACTGAAACATTAGCGGGTGAAGGTTTGGGTGGGGTCTCCAAATCATGTGGTTTAGTAAGAAGTGCTTTCAGACCAAGTGACGATGCTACTACCTTTCCTTATTTGGTAAGCTATAAATGCCTCAATAGTCATATATAATAAGTTTTTATTCACATTTAAATTTATTTATATAACATAGATTCCTGCCAACGCTCAATTATCTGTCCAACTTAAAAAATTGGGACAAATTATTCGTACATCTATCCATAAACACAATTATGATGATCAGCAACTTGATGTAAATACTATCAATAGATTAAATGATATCGCCAAAAGAGCACAATCCATAGGTGATACCATCCATGAAGCTATTTATCAGCATGCTGTCATCGATCATGCTATTTATGGCAAAATATTTGCTTACGAAGTGGATTGCTATGGCTCTTTTATTTTAATGGATGACGGTAATACGCCTTCTTTATTATCTTTACCATTGCTAGGTTTTATTCAACGGGATGACCCACTCTATCAACGTACTCGTCAGTTTTTATTATCTACTAATAACCCTTGGTATTTTGAAAGTCAAATAAACCAACTCGGTAACAATTCTTCTACCAGGTTTCAAGGTATTGGTAGCCCTCATACTGGGTATGGTATGATTTGGCCAATGAGTATTTTGGTTCAAATACAAACATCGACTGATGAAGATGAGATCAAAAGTTGCTTGGATATATTAAAGCAATTGGCTGCGAGCTCAACAAATGGTTATATGGTAGAATCTTTTTATAAAGATGATTTAACTCTTTTTACAAGACCATGGTTTAGTTGGGTTAATGGTTTGTTTGGTTCTATGATTATGGATCTTGATACTAGATATCCTCATTTATTATAGTTTGGTTATTTTATATTTAGTTTTACTAGCCAAGTGTTTTTATTTTATAATATATCAAGTAAATAAATATAGTAATAGTAAAATGGAAAAAGTTTTCGCGTAAGGGACTTTTTTTTATTTTTTTAGACTGGTAATATTTTCTATTAATTGTAATTTTTTTAACTTCAATTTGAAGTTACTTGTCTTACTTCGAAAATGGATGAAAAAATTATTTATATATGTCTTTTTTTTAAAAGTTTTTTTCTTTACCTATTGTTTTAATTTTAATAATAACTCTTTAATTACTATTTTATTTTAGATAGCAAACTTTTTCGTTTACATTTTCTCTACTATCGAAAAAGCTCCTATTCCTTCAGTACCTCTTTTACTATCAGCTGTAGTAAAAAGGAAATTAATCAAAAAATAAAAAATTAATAAAAATGTTTTGAATAATTTCATATTTATAGAAAAAAATATCTTTGTATTATTTTTATTATCTCAATGTGATAGCTCTATTTTATTGGTCTACACCAAGTCCCACTGTTATATTGTATATGTTAATATTAGCATTATTGTTATAATTATCGGCCCAATACTATATTGCACGTTTTTATTGGCATTATTGTGTTACTTCTATAACTAAAGACTTAAAATTCCGACCGCAACATATATTATTAATAAAAATTCTTTGGGCAATATTCCCCCTCCGCATAGATTTTACTCAAAATATGGTATTTTTTTTCCAAATCAGTTTTATTTCTTTTCTTCTTTTTCTTTTTTTCAAAAAAAAGTTGTAATGCCATCACCAAAATATAATGTAAATTCTGATTCATTTTCATCAACATCCTTACCATTTTCAAGATCACATAAAAAGAGTACATCTAAATTATATAAACCTAATAAAAAAACCGGAATTTATTATCAACAAATCTCATCTAAAGAAAAAGTAGATCCAAAACAATGGATAATAAGATTATTATTTTTTTTATTAATATGTTATTTTATAATACAATATATATCATCACCTAACACTAATGAATTAACAACCGAAGACATACCTGAATTGATGATAGCACAGAAGTACCAACCTGTGCTATCTTCTTCTTCAGCACTCTCACTTCATCCCCGTATACCAAAAATTGTTCATTTTGTTTATGGATTAAAAGGGCCTGAGCCAACATTAGATTTAATTCATTATTTGTCAATCAAATCAGCTCATGATCGACTTCAACCTGATACAATCATGTTTCATTATCATTATTTACCAACTGGGGAATTATTTGAAAAAGCTAAACCTTATTTAACTTTACATCAAGTGGATTTAGTACCTGAAATCTTTGGCCAACCTATTTCTCATTTTGCTCATCAAGCTGATATTATACGATTAGATGTATTAAATGAGTACGGTGGTATATATTTAGATATGGATGTCATTTCTTTAAAATCTTTAGATGATTTACTGGATTATGATTTTGTTATGGGTCAAGAAGGCATAGGTAAAAGTTCATAATAAACAAATATAAATATACTTTTTTTTTTAACTTATATATATATATATATATATATATATATATATAATAGATGGTTCCATTGGATTGTGTAATGCAGTTATTTTAAGTAAACCCGGATCAGCATTTTTACAAAGATGGAAACAAACGTATCAAACATTTAATCAAAATGATTGGAATTATCATTCGGTAATTTTACCTGGAAAATTAGCACCTTACTTTAAAAATGAAATCCACGTCATGAATCACACTAGTTTTTTTTGGCCACTATGGGATAGTAATGGGTTACGAACTTTATTTCTTGAGAAATCCTACCCATTTCATCAAGGAAATTATTTAACACATATATGGGAATCCGCTGCTACACCACACTTGATGCATGGATTATCAACCGATCTCATTAAATATATAGATAATAGTTTATACTGTCAGTTGAGATTCTTTTTAAATAATGATAGTGTTGATGAACCTATTCAACCTTGTCAACATATGGAACATAGTGAAAGAGAAGATCGACTTATTGGCCATTGGCCCTTAAAAAAATATTTAAACAAACAAATCAATCCTACACCAGCTTTAGATGCTTCAGGCAATGGTATGCATGGCATATTAAGAAATGGCTATTATTATTTAAATGAAAATCAAAATGACGATGGTGCTTATGTCAATGGAAAAGACAGTTATTTATTCCTATCAATGCCTACCAACATGTCGTTAGAAGAAAATGGTTTAACGATTCATTGGTTAATGAAAACAAATTCTGAAAAAGAAAATGGAACAGTAGTAATGATACAAGCAGATACTTATCAATTACATATTAAAACTCAAAAAATTCCAACAATGACAGATATATCATCATCATCACCATCAAATGAAAAAAAAAAGGATTTATTATCTCTAGCAATAGATACATATATATTAGTTGATGGTTGGCAATGGTCGTATCAACCTAATTTATCAGTCTCTTCAAGTATTATTCCCATAAACCAAGAGGATCGTTATTCCCAATATACATTAGTTGTTCAAAAAAATAAAAATAAGGATGATAAGGATAATATTAATGGATCAGCTTTAACACCTAACTTAGTATTATATAAGGATGGGTATGTCATGGCAAGTCATTCTCATTGGCAACCCTATTTTGATCATTTATTAGAACAACAACAGCAACAAAAGGAGAAAGAATTGGAAAAAGAAAAAGAACTGCAGGAAATGAAATCCATTATTCGTGGTATTTGGTTGGGGTCAAGGGAACCTAGTAAATATCAAGACGCATGGGATATCAGACCTAGTTTAGATGCTTGGTTTAAAGATATTAGTGTATGGGAAACAGCTTTAGATTTATCTTTTATAAAAGATCATATCCTATCAAAAGATATCAAAAATAGTATGGAAAACATAAACAATAGTAATAATAACGGTTTATTCAATACGGTATTTAATAATGCACCAGATCAAGGTACAAAGTTAGAAAACGATTCAAGTGACACTGATAATATTTATTTTAATGATAATAATGATAATAATGTTAGTGGCGATACAACTGCAATAGAAAATGAATTGGAAGAGTGATATATGTAAATTGGGTAGTAAAAAATTTTTTTTCATTACTCCTTCATTTTTTATTAGCTATATTATATTAATAAATGTATATTTATAGTTAATACTATGTATATTATCTGTTAAAACTAATAAAAAATATTAATAAAAAATATTCAGTCAATCTTTTTTTTTATATGTAAGATTTGATGTCTTGATTATATATATTAGTTTCATTAAATGGTGGTTTTCAGTAAAAAAAAATACTGATTCAACTACCTTTTACTTTTGTTACTCGCATACTATAGAAAAAATAACTATGTAAATAAGTAATAAATTACATTATTATGTAACAGCATATAATTTATTCAAAATATATGTAATACGCTGATATGTATGTATGTTGTATTTTCCATATTAAAATATATTATTTTATAAACTTTAACATGATACTAATACATCATTAATACAGTAACTAATATCTAATTTATCAATACAAAGTAGTTTATTATAAATATAAATATCATTCTTCTAAATAATGTAATTATACTATACTACTATATTCTACTTAGTATACATAATATATGCAAAATTAAAATAATACTATATATTCCCAAATAGGACAAGAATTCGATGCACTAAAATCCAATATAATGTCTCTTGTATATATTTATAAAAAAACATACAAATATCTATTTTATTTTAAGTCCAATAAAAAATATCATCAATTTCACAATATTTCTTTTGTCTTTAATTTTTTATCTTTTAATTTTATTATATAATATTATATTTATTTTAATAAAGCTAACATAAGCAATTAAACTATCTCGATTACAAACTATTTTGATCTATGTACTGTCAAAATATCTAATTCTTTGGCTTTTTTTCTGTTTTAGTCTGTTGGCTCTAAATCGTACACTAAGCATGCAGCTCGCCTGAGCGTGATTATTGGATAAAAAAAGGTAGAAATTAAAAGTTGGAAAAGAGGAAGAATAATATATCACTAAATTCTATTATTACCATATAAATATCTGTCGGGCTTTTTTTCGATCTTTACAAAGTTAAAAATATTAAAAAAAGCGCGCCTTTTTTTTTTGGACGCTCCTCTTCTTTTTTTTTTTTCGTTTTGCTTTATTTATATTTAAGTTTTCAATTTACAATATACTTTTATAGAAATATAATAGAGCAATTGAATTGTAATGAAACAAGCTAAACTTGGGTAAGATATACACGATGTTTTAGTGTAGATAACATGGTTTAAATCATGTATGGTTGGATCTATATATTGATCAATATTTCAATTTCTATTTTGTATTAGATTTTTCTTTAATGGCGAGGCGGCAAAGCAAAAAGAAGAGGAAAA
Source organism: Cunninghamella blakesleeana (assembly GCA_017871115.1). Lineage (NCBI taxonomy): Eukaryota > Fungi > Mucoromycota > Mucoromycetes > Mucorales > Cunninghamellaceae > Cunninghamella > Cunninghamella blakesleeana. The sequence continues at coordinate 862,768 of JAFCIZ010000011.1, forward strand.
AAAAAATAAAACAAATGATTCCTCAGGTCAAACAGTACAAATGGATATTGATACTACTTCAGTTGGTAAACTACTATATATTTATTTTATATATATATAAAAGAGGGTATTCATTTTGTATTCTTGGATTTCATTATATAAATTCTCATACTCATTTATACTATCTTTCTACTATTATTATTTAATATATATTAGATGATCAAGAACAATCTAATAAACGTAAAAGACAGAATGAAACCTCGGATTTGGATATAGAAAATGAACGAGTGAATGTCAAGCCTAAAAAAGGGATTACTGATATAGAAGAAGAGGAAGAAGAGGATCAAGAAGAATCTGAGGAAACTGACGCTATAGTAGAAGAAGAAAAGGAAGAAGAAGAAGAAGAAAAGGAAGAAAAAGAAAATTTAAAAGCCTTGTAAGCAACAAGAAGAATAAATAAATACATAAATAAAACAAACTAGTAAAAGAGTTAAAACTATAAATATTTATATATCATTTATTATTGTTTTTTTTTCTTTCAGAACAACAATGTCTATAAGTGAAAAAAGCGAATCATTAGGAACAACATGGAAGAAAAATGATCCGTAAGTAATACATCTAACTTTTTTATCTTTTTTTTATACATATGCTTGTTTATATATACTAAAATAGCTCGTATTATTATTATTATTAAATTATACATTGTCTAAATTAGAGTACCTTATTCAGTTTTGGCTAAAATGTTTGAAAAATGCGAAACCACCACGAAACGATTGCAAATTACAGAATATGTCATTACTTTATTTATTCAAGTAATGAGACTTTCACCTTCTGAATTATTAGAAGTTCTATATTTATGTATCAATAAATTATGTCCCGATTATGAAGGATTGGAACTTGGTATAGGTGAATCTTTACTAATGAAAGCAATTGCAAGATCTACCGGAAGAAATATGCAAGTACTTAAAGCTGATTATGTAAAGATAGGTGATCTTGGAACTGTAGCAAAGGTAATTTTTTTTAAAAAAAAGTGAAGGAAAAGAAAATATATGAAAAAAATAAGATGTGAGTATATAAACATTAAGTATGAAATATTAATTTTGTAATATCTTTCTTTTTTTAGGATAGCAAAGGATCACAGAGAACTTTATTTAAACCAAAATCATTGACTACAAGCCATGTATTTAAAACATTAAAAGAAATTGCTACATTATCAGGGCAATCCGTAAGTTTATATATATCAATAAATATGTATATGTGCTAGTTCATCATTAACAAGTTAGATTTATTAACTTGTTAATATTTCTATTTTATTTTTATTTTTGGATAGTCTCAAAATAAAAAAGTAGATAAAATACAAGGATTACTGGTTGCATGTCAAGAAAATGAAGCAAAATATATTATAAGGTATATAAATATATATCTACATATATGTATGTATAAAAGGCAATATGAACCAACATATTAATACTATATGAATGATTAAATATAGACAATTGGAAGGAAAATTAAGAATTGGATTGGCAGAACAAACAGTTTTATCGGCTCTTGCGCAAGCGGCTGTAATGAATAAACCAGGTAATAATAAAGAATTTTATATGTGGTATTATATTATATACTTTAATTTATGTACCCATATATATATATATATATATATATATTATATAGAATATTCAAAATGGAGTCAGGAAAAAAAAGAATCAAAATTATCGAGTGCTATTGATATATTAAAATCTGTATATAAGTAAGCAAAATAAAGTAAACGAAATAAAAAAATTTAACTTTTTACCTAAAATGTGCAAATTAATATATATTACTATAAACTTATAGTCAATTACCTAGTTATGATATGATTATTCCTGCTTTATTAAAATATCCAATTGAAGAACTTGAATCTATATGCACAATGAGGCCCGGTATTCCTTTGAAACCTATGTTAGCTCATCCTACAAAATCTTTACCTGAAATTTTGGATCGTTTTCAAGATAAGAAATTTACTTGTGAATTTAAGTATGATGGTGAGCGTGCCCAAATTCACTTGTGTCCCGAAGGTAAAATCTCAATTTATAGCAGAAACTCTGAAAATATGTCAGTAAGATATCCTGATATTATGGAAAAGGTTAAAAAGGTAAATATATCATCTTTCTTTCTCTTTCATTTATTGTTTTTATATAATAATAATAATCAAAAAAATTTATATTTCATTTTTACTTATTTGTTATTATCATTACCATTACCATTATTATTATTATTATATATGTAGTGGTTGAAGCCTTCAACACAATCATTTATATTAGATTGTGAAGCTGTTGCATGGGATTTAGAAAAAAGTTGTATATTACCATTTCAAATTTTAAGTACAAGAAAACGTAAAGATGTTAAAGAAAATGAAATCACTGTACAAGTTGCTATATATGTATTTGATTGTCTATACCTTAATGGAGAGGTAAATTGAAATATATAACTATATTTATTAATATTTTAAAAAAAAAAACTTATTCTTTTTATTACTATTTTATCTATTTATTTTTAGTCGTTATTACAAAAATCGCTTCAAGAAAGACGTGAAATATTAAAAGAAGGGTTTACGGAAACAAAAGATGAATTCTATTTTGCACAACATATGGATTCCAATGATATTGCAGATATTCAAACCTTTTTAGATGTATCACTACAAAATAATTGCGAAGGGTTAATGATAAAAACATATGAAGGGAATCAAGCTACATATGAACCATCAAAAAGGTCATGTAATTGGTTAAAAGTGAAAAAGGATTATTTAGATGGCATAGGAGATTCTGTGGATTTGGTAGTGTTGGGCGCCTTCTATGGCCGCGGTAAAAGAACTTCTGTTTATGGTGCCTATCTTTTAGGATGCTATGATCCAGACCAAGAAGAGTATCAAACGATTTGCAAAATTGGTACAGGGTTTTCTGATGAAATTTTGCAGACTTTATACAATACATTAAAAGACCATGTGATCGAACAGCCAAAGCGATTTTATTGTCTTGGTGAAAATCCTATTAAGCCTGATGTTTGGTTTGAACCTGTTCAGGTATGGGAAGTGAAATGTGCAGATTTAAGTATTTCTCCTACGTATATGGCTGGTGTAGGTCAAGTGAATGACTCGAAAGGTATTTCTTTAAGATTCCCGCGTTTTATTCGTATTAGAGAAGATAAAGATCCAGAAGAAGCAACAACTAGTACACAAGTAAATATATAATATAATATAAAAGGAAAAGAAGAAAAAAATAGAAAAAGAAAAAAACATATCTAATACTTTTATTTTCAATTTTATTATAGATCGTAGAGTTTTATCATAATCAACAGAGTAATAATCATTAAAAATGCATAATTTTATAAATTTACATAATTTAAATGAATCATACATAATATATAATAGTATTATATAATAAAGCTATTTATAATTAATTGTTTGCTATCATCATTTAAATTTATCTTCTTTTTTCCAATCAGCAACTAGTAAAGCAGCACTATTTGTAGAAATTAATATATAAAATATGAAAAAACAAGAGAAAAAAAAGAAAATAAAGATTAAAAACCACTGAAAAGTATAACTGCATGCATATATTTATATTTTCATTCGCAAATTTATAACTTACCCAATTTCATTAGTATACGAAAATATAAATCCAGCAAAAGGAATGATCTCCAAAGCCGAAGCAATCAATCCAAATTGATGATATTGCCAGTATAAAGAAGATAAATGACGCTGACGATGTTCTCTGGACCAATTTAAATGATCAAAATAACGACGGTGAGCTAAACCACCTTTCACGTTAGCATTAATACTAATAACCGCTAAGGGACCCACGATAGGAATGATAGCTAATGGTAAAGTGACTATATACAAAAAGGTAGGAATACATGATACCAAAAATGATTGATCGTTTTTATCACGAGCTACTGCACCCATTATATGTTCCCCAGAAATCCACCATTTTGCCTTTCTTTTCAATTCTGCTTCGGTTTTTGGAATATGGAATGTTTCAACTACTTGACTCACGAATTCTTCTTTGGTATTAGGTAAATGCATTTTTGTAGAAGAGGAAGTAGAAGCTATTTCTTCTTGACTTTTTTTCTTCTTCAATTTCTTTTTATCTCCGGGTTTAGGAATATCAATACCATTGTCTATTAAAATAGCATCGAATAACCGAGCACGGATCGATCCAATAAAATAGTATCCTACTTGGCTTGTTACAAAAAAGGATTCAGCAAGGCATAATAAAGAACTTGTAACAGAGGCCGCAAAAGAACTGGAAGAAAAAAAAGTACGAATAATAGAGGATAAAAAGGAGGCAGCAGTAGAACGTTGATCAGAAGTTAATACATCGCTATAAATAGTACGTAATAATCTTGCTTGCCAATGATATCCAATATGAAAGATAGGAATCAATGCTAATATACTAATGGCCCCAGCTTTAAGAGTTGATAAAACTATAGGACCGCCGAGTTGCTTTCCATTATCAAGTAAATGAAGGATACCTTTGAAAGGATACACGGCCGGTGAATTTGATTTTCTGTTTAACGAGGATGGCGGAGGTTTAGAGAATAAAGTTACCATGATTTTTATTGCTATTGTTATTTACTTTTTTAAAAAAAAAAGAGAAAAATGGTAAAGTGGAAATAAAGAGAAGAAAAAGAGAAAAAAAAGAAAAAGTGAAAATCACGCTTGACAAAAAAGGAAAGTATTTCGGGCACCTTAATTTTTTTTAACTCAGTCTATGTGACTACCAGTTCGATGGCCAAGCATAGGCGGATTTTTTTTATACTTCGTTTCTTGTTACTTTTTTGTAAACTTTCATTTTTTTTTAAACTATATCAATTGATAATATAATATTATATATCTTATAATAATAATATATATTATTTTATATATTATTTTATAAAAAGTAAGGGTAAAAATATTTTTATTTAATACTTGTTTTTTTATTTTATATTAGTTTTAATAACAGAACAAACAAACAAAAAAAAAAAAACAACACTTTTGCTCACTCCCTTTTTTTTCTCTCTCTTCTATTTCACTATTTTACCCTTCTCTCTCTCTCTCTCTCTCTCTCTCTTTCTTTCTCTTTATTTTTATTTTTATTTTTATTAATAAATAAATACAAAAACTCTAGTGGCCAGTAATAAAAATCAAATGGAAATAATAGAAAGAAAGGATATTCAGGTTAATAAGAACGTATTACGGCATTGTATTTATATTATTAATAAACTATTATCTTATGAAGAAAGTGGCCCATTTGCAACACCTGTACCCCTCGATGCTTATATTTATTATGAACGTATAAAACAACCTATGGACTTTGCTACTTTAGAAAAAAATGTTTATGACAATAAATACCCTTCCGATATGGAATTTGAAGCAGACTTAACGCTTATTTGGAAAAATGCTATGGAGTTTCACCATACTATTGATACTATTTATAAACAGGCTGAAGCTCTAAGAAATCATTACCATGAAGTTTTTACAAATATACAAAGGTAAATATATATATGAATATGGATATATCTATTTTTATAGTATAAAATATAAAAAAGAAATTATAAAAAAGGTTTGCAGGATCAGAAGTAAAATATATGATATATAGTCTTATTTATTTCATATGCTTTTCGTACATTTATCCTTATTTTCATTTTTATCATTTTAGAATGCCATTCGAAGAAAAAAAAATATTGATTCAAAAGCCTGTTCCTGAAGAACATTTGCCACTTTTTACAACGAATTTGTTTGATTTTGATGCCAACAGGTAATTTTCAATATTTAAAATCAAAATGAGAATAAAAAAAAAGAAAATTTCATGCAAAATTTTTTCTCTGACTTTTTTCTTTCCTTCTTTTTTAACATAAATATAAAAAACTAATAGAGATGTTTATATGGTACAAGTTGTTTTACCCACGGAAAAATCAAAGGCAATACGTGGCTATGGAAAAAAATTACGCACCTTATATGATGATTTAAATAAACACTTATACGACTGCATAAACGACGATGATTTTTTCAACAAATATAAAAAAAATATGATACCATTACCTCGTCTTTATGTCTGTAAAAATCGAACATTACTAACGGAAGCCTGTAAGAAACCATCAAGCTATATTACTATTTTATCTAACGTCAAGTCAACTATACCCACCTCTTTTAAAAACGGACAACGCAAAGATGTATTGATCATAACATTTGATGTTACAATTTGTTTACCTATGTCAGAAAATGTCCATCGTTTTGAACCATTTGCACTTGATACAGATACAACAACACATTTAGATTACTGTCCAAAAGCTTTTATTAAATTGTTACCATTGAAAACATATCGTCACGTGTCTGCTGTAATTTCAACTAATATGGAAAAGCAATATTTTAGACATGCTTTTACAAATCATCGCTTACAGCATGACCCACCAGTTGTATCTAAACCAGCCATTCCTTCTAACTTACCTGCTAAAAGAGGTAGAAAGCCTAAAAAGGAAATCAAGCCTCAGTCACCAACCGTAGATCAACCATTGATACAACGTTTAATGCGTGCTATATGGACTGGTGAAAGCAATAACATAATCCCGATTGAAGAAAATGACCAAACCTTACCCCCATCTTTATCTTCATCTCCACCCCCATCATCATCGTTACCTGCATCACTATCAACATCTACAAATACAAAAACTACTAGTGCATCAGTGCTACCACCATCACCTTCAGCCGCATACAAAGATTTAGTAACAAAAAAATTAACTTTAAGACCACCTCTTGAGGAAACAAAATCTACACCTCCTACCTCATCGTCATCATCATTTACACCGAAATATGAGGAAAAAGCATCAATACCATCTTTCCCCAAAAAGGAACCAATAAACCACGCACCTATTATCAATACACTTTCCACTATTATGAAAGATAAAGAACTAATGGAAGCAACTAATAAATATTACCAAGATTCTCAAAAAGTAATAAATGAACTAAAAAAATGTAGGTATATCATTAAAAAAAAAAAGGAAAATCAATATACTAGGATAGAGATATCAATTGCTTATATATATATATAATTGTGTATTGTAGATGCGGCACTAAAAAATGTACCTGTAGAAAAAGTGACTAAATATGCAAAATATACAACAACATACGCCAATGCAGAAGGATATTTTAAACAAGTTAGATATGTGGATAATGATAAAAGCATAGTAGTACAAACATTTCGGAGAACAACCACCACTCAACGTTTAACAGAAATTGTATGTTTATTGAAATTAAAGGATTTGCCACATATGGCACATATTAAAGAAATATTAGAAGATGATGAAGGTAATATTGTTGGGTTAACCATGAAAAGGTATGAGTATACATTAAAGCAATACACACATGAGCATTCACATCACGCTTTATCAGCATATCAAAAATGGGATATTATTCAGCAAATATTAAACTGTTTACAGATTATTCATGAAAATGGAATTAGTCATAGAGATCTATCGGAAGTTAACTTTATGGTCAATAAAAACACTAAAGAATTATTAAAGGATGGAAGTCCTTCAGCTCAAGTACATTTGATTGATTTTGGTAAAGCGATTTTCACTCAACAACAAGATGTAGAGCATTGGTGGATTAAGCCCATTCCTACTTTTATTAAAGAAAGAAGAGAACAATTATTAAATGCCTCGTCGTTATCATCATCATCTACACCAATACTATCAACATCATCGTCATTATCCTATTTAGATCAACTAGTTTCGCTCACGTCTTTATCATCATCTACACCATTATCGCCATTAGCTTCGTCTATACCAACTACATCCATTGCATTTTGGACATCCTTGTTTGAGTATGAAGGTGAGGTGATACCAGAAACTGAAGAGAAATTACAAGAATGGTGTCAAGCATTACCTTGGATTCAGGTAAAGCCTGATCATGGCTATCGACATTATCGATCGATTCAAACCTTGCCAAGAAATAGAACAGATCACGAAATCTTACCTTGGTTAGTAGATCCTATAGCAGAAGATATGTATTCTATTGGTACAATTATTTGGAAGATATTTTCAGGTATGGAGCCTTGGCATGGTATACTGGATAATGATTTACGTGGATTAAGGGAAATCGTAGAAAGTGATAGACGGTTAACATTAAGACTGAAACGTGAAGTCAATGGGGATTTATCAAAAGAATTATTACTCCTTTCTTTAAAAACGCAACCCGAGGATAGAAAAAGTGCTCATGATATTTTAAACTGGTTGGACCAACCAAATATAAAAGAAGGCTTAATAGAAGAATGGAATCAGTATGCTCCAACAGAAAGAAAAAGAAGAAAGGCAAAACCTGGTCATCAGTTTGAAGAAGAACAAGCTAAGCAATTTCAAAATACATCTTATTTCCCAAATTCAATTATCAATAAAAATAGAATAAAGAAAAAACGTAAAACAACTGAAACTTCGACAACAACCACAGCAAATCCACCCGGAAGAAAAAAATATAAAACAAAAAACAATAAAGGAGTCAATAATAACGATATTTATAATAATAATAATAATAATAGTAATAATAATAATAATAATAATAATAATAATAATAATACTGGCAGTACAATACATATTGATGGTATGATTTTCAATAATCAAAATAATAACTATAATAATTATCAACAGCATCTTTATAATAATAATAATAATAATAATAATTACATTCATAATAATATTAATAATCATTATCCAAACAACGGCAACAACAACAACAATAATAATAATATTAATAATAATAATAATTATCATACTTATAAAATACCAATTTATCCTTCAAATGGTTTAATACCACCATCATCCATTGCATCATCATTACCATCAACACAACCACCACATTTATCTACTATTACGTCACCAACTATTAGAAAACCACTTCCTACTATTATTCCTGCATTACCAACACCTACCTCTTCACAATCATCATCTGAATATTCTCTACCAACCGAATTAAAGCCATTGAAAATTAAATTTTCTAGTAGATGGCAAACAAGTAATTTTAATAACAATAATAATCACTGTAAAACAAATTTTTTTTCTGAAGTTACTAATTAAAATAATTATAATAAATTAATTATTCATATAAATATATATTTTATTATATTATTCTATATTATATTTATACATCTGTAGCTTCTCCTAATTATAATATTGATTGACTTAAGTAAAAATACATGTTTGGCCTTCTACATGGTGAATATATATATGTATATATATTATTTATTTATTTGAATGATGTTTAATGAATATTTAATTTAATACATAAAAAATATCTTTTATGTACTGATTATTTTTTATATTTATTTAATTTTGAAGGTGGCATAATAAACAAATAAAAAAAAATGATTGTTACATTTCACTATTTTTTTTAATAAATGATAAACATATCAGGCTTTCTTATTAAATAGGAAAGAAATTAAAAAAACTATAATGGTTATTTATTACTTTTAATAGTTATTCAATAAAAAATAAATGACTAGCCTTAACCATATGAACTACACACACATAATAAATAAAAGCACAATATTATTTGAAAAAATGAATTGTGTGTGAGAGAAAGTGTTTATTTGTTTTTGTTAAGGGGAGATGGGAAAAAAAAATATAAAAAAAGTACAAGATGAATTGAAATATACTTTACGATTAAATATTATTATTTTTATTTTGTATTACGTGCTTTATTATACGTACTTGTACACACTTTTTCATCATAGTGTTTTTTATTACAGAACTACTTGTATACTTTATATGTATATGTACATGCGTACGTGTATGTATACTATTTATTAAATATGTAAAAAAATGTACATATAAATGAAAAAGGATTTAACTTTTTTATTTTTTGGAAAAAAATGGACAGATATTGAAAAAAATATTTCAGGCTTTTTCTTTCTTTCTTTCTTTCTCCAATGTTGATCCTCCTAAATATTATACCCACTTTTTATCATTTTAATTTTCCAAAAGATTAGATTTGTTTATCTTTTCATTTATTTATATCCCCAATTCTTTAAGTGGGGTATAGACGATAATTTTGGTGAAATTACCATTTGCGGTCATTGAATAATGACAATATCAGAATGACCTAAATAAGGTAATGCATTTCCAGCAGTGACTTTTTCGTTTATTATTATTACAATTATCATTATATATTAATATTAATTTCAACATTACTGTTGGTACATATATATTATATACTTATATATATCACATATATATATATATATAAATGGTATATATATGATGTATTATTATTTTTATTGTGAGATATAAATATATGATACACAAAACTTTAATGTTGTGGGTAAAAATAAAAGAGTAGATGGTGAAAAATGCGGGGTATATAATAGACGATTATAATTTTTTTATTTTCACATGTAAATTTCAATTTTTATTAGAAAGCAGGTGAGCGTCATTGTTGTAGAAATATGCCTTGAGTTTAAGTAAATCAAGCTATATTTTTTTATAAAGGTTAAAAAGCAGCTAATGGCACGTGTAAAAAAAAGTCTCTCTCTCCTTCTCTTTTTTTTATATATTTATATTTTACACTTTTTTTTTCCTTCTATCTCTTTTTTTTTCTTTCTCTCTCATTAACTCTCCCCTACTCTTTTTTATATATACACAATTTTCCTATAATGTCTAAGAATTTCACCGTAGAAGAAGTTGCTAAACATACTTCAGACAACGATTGGTAATAATAAAAATAATACTGGAATAATATAATAGAAAAATGCGACATTCCTATATTTATATATTTACATAAATATATATATATATATATATATATACATAGTTGGATTATTATTCATGATGGTGTTTATGATCTCACCAAATTCTTAGCTGATCACCCAGGAGGTAAAAAAATTTTATTAAAGAATGCAGGTACTGATGCCACCAAGAAGTTTGACTCCTTCCATAATATTGCTACTTTACATAAATTGGGTGCTCAATACTTAATTGGTAAAGTTGGAACTGGTGAAGCTGAAGCTGAAGCTGAAGAAGAAATTGAAGATAGCAATCCTTTAGTTGTTGGTAAACCCTTTGGTGAAATGGTTCCTTATGGTGACCCTATGTGGTATCAAGATTGGTATAGGTAATGATTTATTATATAAATATACTTGTAGAAATATTTGGAAGAGAGTTTGACATGTGATACTTTTTTTTTAAAAAAAAAAATGATACGATACAATTGATTCATTTCTTTTTTTTTTTTTCAATTATTATTTTTATATATTTATAATAGTCCTTTCTATAATGATTCTCACCGTGCTGTACGTAAAGCTGTACGTGAATTTGTTGATAAAGAAATTACACCTTTCTGTCATGAATGGGATGAAGCCAAAAAATTACCTCGTGAACTTTACATCAAGGCCGCTAAAGCTGGTATTTTAGCTGGTTGTATTGCTGAAGTAGAAGATGAAAGTTTAATTCCTTACCCAATGCCTGGTGGTGTTCCATATAAAGAATTCGATGCCTTCCATCGTTTAATTGTTTTGGATGAATTATCCCGTTGTGGCTCTGGTGGTGTTACCTGGGGTTTAGTTGGTGGTTTAGGTATTGGTATTGGTCCCATTGTCCACTTTGCTAATAAGGAAATTCAAGGTAGAGTGGTAAAAGATTGCTTATCTGGTACAAAGAACATTTGTTTAGCCATTACTGAACCTACCGGTGGTTCTGATGTTGCTGGTTTGATTACAGAAGCTAAAGATATGGGAGACCACTTCCTTGTTAATGGTGAAAAGAAATGGATCACCAACGGCACCTTTGCCGATTTCTTTACTGTCGCTGTTCGTACTGGTAAACCCGGTTTTGGTGGTATTTCTTTCCTTTTAATTGAACGTGGTATGCCTGGTGTTACTACACGTCAAATGAACTGTTCTGGTGTCTGGTCTTCTGGTACTGCTTATATTACCTTTGAAGATGTTAAGGTTCCTAAATCCAATGTTATCGGTAAAGTTGACAAAGGTTTCAAATACATCATGCAAAGTAAGTATTAATCATTTTTTGAAAAAAAAAAAAAAAAAAAAAAAAAAAAAAAAAAAAAAAAAAAAAAACAGTAATGTTAAGAACATTGATAATATACATAAATGTATATAATGTTTAATTATTCAACTGTATACTAATCTTTTTTTTAAAAAATAATAATAATAGATTTCAATCCTGAACGTATTGGTTGTATTATTCAAGCTAACCGATTTGCTCGTATGTGTATTGAAGAATGTATTAAATATGGTAATAAACGTGAAACCTTTGGTAAGAAATTGATTGATCACCCTGTTATTCGTAACAAGTTGGCCCATATGATTCGTAAAGTAGAAGCTACACATGCTTGGTTAGAAGCCTTAGTATACCAATCTACCAAGATGGATCCTAATTTACAAGCTGTCAGATTAGGAGGTCCTATTGCTTTATGTAAAGCCCAAGCTTCTCGTACCTTTGAATATTGCGCTCGTGAAGCTGCTCAAATCTTTGGTGGTTTAGCTTATACCCGTGGTGGTCAAGGTGAAAAAGTAGAACGTTTATACCGTGAAGTACGTGCTTTTGCTATTCCCGGTGGTTCTGAAGAAATTATGCTTGACCTTGGTATTAGACAATCTATTAAGGTTGGTCAATTCATGGGTGCCAAAATGTAAATAGCTTAGTATTATTATTTTTTCTTTACTATTATAATTATTATACTTTATTGTATTTTTTTAAAAAAATAAAAATGAAATAAAAATGAAATAAAAATGAAATAAACATATTTTATTATGACTGAGAAAAAAAAATGGAATTATCATTATAGTTAATTGCTACTAGAAATGTCAAAATTTGATTGATCAAGAGTTTTATTTTATTTTTTTAAATAAAACATCAATCTATTACTCAGTACTTTACATAAATAATTCTCACAATTTAGCACATGAACAATCAGCGATTATAAAATGGCTTTTTTTTTTTGTTTTTTTTTTTTTGTTTATATATTTTGTTATTCGATCAATTTCATAAATGCCGGATGAATATATCAAATAAGGTATATCAATTCGGTGGTTGCATTAAAAAGGAGAGAATGTATCACCAGCTAGTTTTAATTCATTTAAATAGTAATAAAAATGAAAAATATTCTTTCTTTTTTCTTTTTTCTTTCCTTTTTCTTTATTTTAATTTCCAAGATATATAAAAAATAAAACTCACCTTCCTCTATTGAACAGTTACAAATAAAAGGATTTTGCTTTTTCCTCCTTCTTTCTCTATGTAAGTTTTTAAATATAAAAATAAAAAGAATGAAATATAACTTTTAATATCATTTATGTTTATTTTATTTTACTTATATTATTATAGATGTTAAGCACATGAAATGCCGAGGAAGGTGATAAGAGAAAGATGGAGGGAGAAGAGAGAGAGAGAAAGAGAAAGAGAGAAAATGATATACTAGATAGAGAAAGTTTAAGGAATTAAACCTATCCCTTTCTTTCTCTATCTGTGTGTGTATGTTTTTAGTAGAGTAATAAATATGGTAATTCAAGGTAACTAATAAAAACACGCTATTTGTTTATTTATTTTTTATATCAATTAATCATTTAAAATTTTAAAATACATAGATAAATTCAACAAGGAACATTTTGTTTGGTGCTGATCTATTGGCTAATAGCGCCTTGGAATTTACATTATAATAATAATAATTTTAATTGGCCATAGTTATTACAAAAGCATAATTACTCAATAAAAAAAAAAGAATAGTGTTATTTTAATTATGTGTTAGTTTTTATTATTCTCTTTTTTTTTGCAAGCGCCATGCTTTTATTGAGTAAAACATGAATTGATCAAGTGAACAAAATTTAAAACCTAGCTCAATGCTTAAAATAAAAAAATTCTGTACTTAAAAACCGTTTCAACCTATTTTTGAAAAAAACTTTCTTTCCCATTATTTTTCCTTTATATTATATTTGTATATCGCTTATTATAATGGCTTGGGCTTGCAGTGGTAAAAATAAAAAAATTATATTTTATAAATCTATTTATCTTTCTATATATTAATATGTGTATATGTGTATATGTTTTTATAGGATTGTCTAATATTGAACTTATCTCTAATTTAAAACAGGCTGGTATCATTAAAAGTAATAGAGTATTCCAAGCAATGTCCGCAATTGATAGAAAGGATTATTGTGAATATTCTCCTTATCAAGATAGTCCTCAAACTATTGGTTATGGAGTTACTATATCTGCTCCGTAAGTTTATTATTGTAATTTTTTATTATGTTTATATACAACATAATACATGCCAGGTTTATGGATAATTTATTCACATTAAAGTTTATTGTTATTATTATTATTTATACTATAGTCATATGCATGGTTATGCCCTTGAACAACTAGAAGAGTTTCTTCAACCTGGAATGAAGGGTAATATTTATTTTATATATTATAAAATTCATAATATAATTAAATAATTATTAATGTTTTATATATATATATATATATATATAAATTCATGTATATATTTTTAGTATTGGATGTTGGATCAGGGTCAGGCTATTTGACCGCGTGTATGGCAGAAATGGTAATAATAATAATAATAGTTGTAATGAATGGCCAAAATAAAGCAATACGCATACTGTACTTTCTTTTTATGAATTAGGAATGGCTAAGAATTGTATACGATATTTTTTTCATTTTTCATTTTTATATTAGGTAGGACCTAATGGTAGAGCAATTGGCATTGAACATATATCAGAATTAGTAGACTATTCTATTAAAAATGTAAAAAAACACCATAGTGATTGGATTGATTCTGGTCGAATTAAATTTGTAGTTGGTGATGGTAGACTAGGTTATACTGAAGATGCTAAATATGATTGCATGTAAGTATGTTTATATAAAATAAAATAGCATCATTAATAATAATAAAAATAGACAATTATTAACATACAAGCATAAATGTAATTATAAATATAAAGACATGTAGGTGCTGCTTCTCCAAAAAAACCGACTGAACTAATTGAACAATTGAAATCACCTGGAAGGTAATAATAAGCATATAGATAAATAAATATAGATTTATGCAAAAATTAAGGAAAAATTAAATAATATATTTATATATATATATATATATATACATGCCTTAGATTATTTGTACCTGTGGGGCAATATCAACAAAATATTATAGTCTATGATAAAAAAGAAGACGGTACAGTCGAAGAGCAAAAAATTATGGGTGTTATATATGTACCTCTCACAGATGCTGATAAACAACGAGGAACGAATCATTCTTATTAAATACTTAATTCAGATATATCTCCACACACACACATATATATATATATATATATATGTTTTAAAAAAAAAATTAATATAGCTTAATAATATCACAAAAAAAAAAAATGCATTTTTTCTATAACCCTAATAATCAAATATTTTTTTTTTCTTTTAATGAAAATAACTATATCAAATAAATTTATTATTAATAATAGTATCATTCTAATCATAAAATAAATAGTGAATTAATTATAATATTTTTATTTATTTATTTAATAAATAAATGCAAAAAAATAACTTGTGATTTCATCCTTCAAAAATAGTTTCTTGTTAGTGCCTACAATAAATGATTTTTATAATAAATATATTCAGAAAGGAAAGGGAAATTTGAAAATTAGCCATCACTTTCTTAAAGCTTTTTTTTTTTTTTTTTTTTTTTTTTGCTTTTTGATGCTCATTTTTTTTTTATAGTGAAATATATAATAGAATATACGTATATAAAATAAATGTATCTATTCAACTAATTTAAACATTAATATGGTATAATTTAACTATATAACATTATAACAAAATTTTACCAATTTAAAATTGGAAACTTCCAACATTTTTTTAATAAAGAATAAGAGTTTTCAATTACATTTTTCAAATACTTATTATTATTTAATGTATTAATAAAACAATGTCATTTTGTTTTTTTAATCATGGAATTCTAATCCATACCTTAAAATAAATAAATTTATAATAAAAACATAGAAGAATTAATGTATAAAAACTAGCCACAAGATTTTTTTTTTTTTGAATTTTTTAAAAACTTGATGGATCATACACCTATTTTTTGGGTGTAGATATTTTTTGCTTTTTTATAGTAAGGTCCATAACAGAATATAGGTATTAAAAACAGGTAGAAATATACAATCTTTTTAAAGTGTATTTATTATTAATCAATTATAAAAATTATAACTTATTTTACATAAAAGTTATGTACCATGCTATTTTTAATAGTAAAAGTGAAGTTTTAAATAGTTTATGTGGATAATTTACCACTATTATCCTTAAAAATGTGTTTCTAAGTTTAATATGCATGATCGTCTTATGAAAATCAATCAATATATCATGGTTGATTATTTAATAGACCTATTAAGATTTTTGAGTTAATGGTAAAATATATTCAAATTTTTAAAATACCTTTATTGAGAGATATTTTTCTATTTAATTATGACTTCAATATTCTTATTTTTTTGTTCATATTGTATAAATCTTATATAAAAGAGTAAATAGATAAAAAAGGATGATAATAATTGGTTAATCATTGTATTATTTATGAAATATCCAATGTTATATAATTACATATAACTTAGATGCTGAAATTAAATTTTGTTGTTGAATATATTTTAAAAGGTTCTAATCCACTTTTTCTAAATATACTAGTTATATAATTGTGTGTTCTGGTTGGGTTTATTAATAGTATAAGAACAGCTGTCCTAGACAATAGAATAAACGAATATATAACAATTGAAGTGAATTAGCAATTGTTCTGGCAATCATTAATAATAAAAATAATAATAATAATAAAAATACTATGGTATAATTACTCAACTTACAAGTGACCAATATGTAGTTCTAGGTATAGTAATCCATTTGTATTTATAACTGAGTTCTGGAAATCGTAGAATGCTCTTGATACTGTGAATCCATCTATTATATATGGAGACGCTTTTTATATTGTTAATGTTATTTAAAAATTACTTTTTTACCCCAATCAACACCGTGGATTATTACTATAACAGCATCAATTCTTTTTTTATAATCCTTGATAACTACTTTTACTATGCAATTCTACTCAAATATATCCAACAGTTCATATAAAACATAACTTGTAATTGTAATATTGAAATTATACTTTTATGTAAAATTTAAAACTCCACATTTTTTTAAAAAAAAAAATGGCATGCAACCTTTTTTTCTTTTCCTTTTCGTTTCAAAACTATTTTTTGTATATACTTATATATATGTATATATGCTAGCTTCTTTATTAAAAATTGAAGCATTATTAAAGTGTAATATATGGTAAGTTAAAAAAATGATATACATATATTCTCATAGATATACTTATAAAAATGAAAAATCATAGTAACTAAAATTTATAATTAATATTTATTATATTAGTGGGAACCTGTTACGATCAACAAGAACTCTAACAGAATGTAACCATCGATATTGCGAGTAAGTAATAGTTACGTTATACACATATACTAATTAAAAAAGATATGGAAGTATAACTCAATAAAATATTTCTTATAAATAAAAAAAGGAATTGTATTTATGATCGATTAGGTACAGAAGGAAAATGTCCTCTATGTCATTTACCTGCTATAGTCAAAAATTTACGTAAGGATCCAAAGAATGATACCCTTGTTACTTGTGTTAAAAAATTAAAGCAACTTATTATCGAAAAAATGGATAAAGAGGAAGAAGAAAGTTATGATTCTACCTCACTACAAATGACAGCTACTTTTGATACTTCGACACGTAATTATCGTAAACAGCAACAATTTATGGATCAAAATAGCTACTCTTTAAATCAATTGGATAAATTATCTCAAGACTACCAATGTATGAATGATAGTGATGATAATGATGATAATAGTAATGCCAATATTTTAAATTCATTGATATACACTACTACACCTGACAATAATAACGATAATCATCTGTCTCAGCAAAATAATCACCTTTCAACAACTCCCGTAATAAATGATTCAAAAAAAGAAAATGAAAATAATAATAACCTACATTTGAAAAACAAACAGTTTTTTACCAATAATAAATACGATAGGTCAACAACTGGTATAAACCATTACCATCATTTATTGAAAGAGAAACAATCACAATCACAACAACTTCAAATACAACAAAAACCAATAAAAGAAAACATTATTACAGATGATTTACTTTTGCAGTTAAGATATAATGACAAAAATGCTCTTGATTATGATGGCTATAATAAGTCAAGTAATAATAACCACAGTAGTAGCGCAGGACAAGGAAATGAAGATAAACATCAATTTAACAATCCACAACGAAAACATGAACACCATGGTACAACTGAAGAAAATGTTGAAAACCTACTTTTGGAAATGGAAATCAATGAAGATATCAATGATAGTGATGATGACGATAAAAATAAAATAAGCATATGCAATGGTTTTTCAACTATAAAAAATACATTACAACAATCAACTCAATTAAATAATAACCTGAAAAAAGAAAATGGTGGTAATAATAAAAATAGAAAACAATCATGTACTAGTGTAGATGATTTATTGATGGCAATGGAATCTGAAGAAGCTGCAATAGATGATGAAGAGGAGGATGGAGAAGATAGGGGTGGTAATAATACAACCTCCCATGAACCAATATTGATTTCGACCGGTAACATTTCAAAAATGATAACAACAACTAAATACAATAACAATAGCATTGATACAACTGACAATATACACACAAAATACGAAAAGAAAGTAGATAAGCATCATTCACTACCATCACCCGCTAGTAAACGTAGGAAACTTACTTTTAATGAATCTATACCTCATGTAAAATAATATGATTTTTTTAAAAAAAAGAAAGTAATATACTCTTAAAATTATGATAATAATATTATATATATTCCGTTTATAGGATGACAAGTTGAAAGATAATGATCCGATGCTACTTTCTAGAATAGAGAAGTGGGAATGCACTTTTTGTAAATTTATGAATAATATGGATCAAGAAATATGCGTCATTTGTAGATATAAACCAAGTAATAGAAATGGATTGATAGGTCATTATAATTATAGCTCTTTAAAGCAATCTCTACAACAACAATCTACAATTCCAAATATCATCGATACATCTCCAGTTTTTATACCAGCCACCATAGAGATAACAGCATCACAAGCTCAAACGTCACAATATCTAAATCAGACTATAAGCATTATGTCTACTGCATTAAATAAAAATGATTCCATATCTATCGATTCAGCCATGACAAAGGTGATTGATTTGAATTTAAAATTAGAAATATGTTCAAATATTAGAGATATAGATCAAGTCACTCATTTAATCACAAGTATTAATTCTGATGGATTATGTACTAGAACATCAAAATATTTAATTGGTATCATCACTGGCAAATGGATAGTTGACACTTCATGTAAAAATAAAATAAAAAGAGCAAGAAAAAGAAATAGTATTACAAATATATAACTAAAATATACTTATATATATATAATATTCTAATATCTAATAAAGGGCTTTTAACTAGTATTCAAGCTGGCTATTGGTTACCAGAACAAGATTATGAAGTACGTGGAGATAAAATGTTAGGATATACAAATGGACCAAAGCGTGGACGTGAACGTGATTTAAGCCAACCTTTTTTTCACGATCGGCAATTCTTTTTTTATGGTGATTATCCTTCGAAAGATAAATTATTATTAATGCAGCTGGTTACAGCGGGTGGTGGTACTATTTATTCAAGAAGACCTTCGGAAAAAAAGAAAGACGCTGTCATTATCATTATACCTTCGATCTCAGTTTTACTTAAAAAAAACAAATCGACAGTTTGGTTAAACCATTGTAAATATGTTAAAGATCGCGATTGGTTAATTGAAACAGTAGCTCGTGGAGTTCCCTTAGATATTTAGTTTATAGGTTTAAACATACATATATACAATCACTTGACAATTTTTTTCAATTTATTAATATTATTCGTATTATATATCAAAAAAGAAAATAACAATTGTAAGCTATTATTAGCTAAGCAGATTTTGATTTATTATATAAACGTAAAGATATTTAATGATCCATAATTGTGAGATTTCCTTTTGGGGTACCGTTTATAGAAAAATAAAAATTATAATATATATAATAGAAAATATCAGTACATATTCTTTCTCTACCGTTACTGCCTCTTCTTACTAATCACATGTACTAATACATAACTAGAAAGTCGAATCTAGTCCTTATACAGCATAATATATTTGTTTTTCTAATTTTATAAATAGACGCATGAAAATTTATTATATGAAATATATATATTTATATATAATAAAATTTGTTTTTTACAAAAACAATAAATATTTTTTTTATTTAAATATATAATAAAATAGAGAAATAATAATAAATAAAATAATAATAAAAATGAAATATATAAAACAATATACTAATAAATTTATATATAAATATATCAAAAATGAGATTTAAAGAAAAAGTAAAAAAAATAAAATTCACTGCCATGATTTATTTTTTTGTTTTTTTTTCCTTGATATAAATATATAAAATAGAAAAATGAAAAATGCAAAAATTAAAAAGTAAAAAAGTAAAAAGAGAATAAAAAATTATAATAATAAAAAAAATAGAAATATAATAATAAATATTATTTTAAAATACCCTTACAATAAAATAACACTAATAATATATTTAACCTCTAAGGTTACCCATAACGAGAGCCAATAAAGCCATACGAACATATAAACCGTAACGCATTTGACGGAAATAAGCAGCACGTTGATCATAATCGACTTCAGGTTCAATTTCATTTACACGAGGTAAAGGATGTAATACAATCATTTGAGATTTGGCCTTGCTGATCATATCATTGTTCAAAATAAAGGCATCCTTGACAGCGTTATATGCTTCATCTGTTTCGAAACGTTCCTTTTGTACACGAGTCATGTAAAGTACATCTGTATTACCAATGACTTCATCTAAAGAACTGTATACATTTTGAGTGACACCAGCTTGAGCTACTTCGTCCATAACATCTTTAGGCATAGCTAAAGAAGGAGGAGCTACATAATTAAGTGTTACTTGATAATAAGCAAGAATCTTGACTAAACTGTGGACGGTACGACCATTCTTCAAATCACCAACTAATGTAACGGTTAAACCATTGACAGTACCAAGTTCTTCACGAATAGTGAATACATCAAGGAAGGCTTGAGTAGGATGTTCTCCAATACCATCACCAGCATTGATCACAGGGACTTTAGAGTATTTAGCAGCTAATTGAGCACTTCCAGGTTGAGGATGACGAAGGACAATACAATCAGAGTAGCAACCAAGAGTACGAACAGTATCAGCTAAAGATTCACCTTTTTGAACAGAGGAGGTAGTAGCGCTAACAGATACAACTTTACCACCTAAACGGTACATAGCGGCTTCAAATGAAGCAGAAGTACGAGTGGAAGGTTCAAAGAACATGGTACTTAATACACGACCTTCTAATAAATTGATACATCCGTAAAGTTCAACTAAATTACGCATTTCATGAGCAACACCAAATAAGACATGTAAATCATTACGATCAAATTGTTTGGATTTAAGGATATGGTTACGGTAGAAAGGTGAACGAGTAAAGACACGAGCCAATGAAGCAGAGATTTCATAACGAGGAGAAGCAAAAGAAACTAATTGCTGATCAGAAGCACCGGCAAGCTTAACGGATTCACCAGTGGTAACAGCATCGGTTGTCTTTTCAGCAGCAACAACAGCAGGAGCATTATCTACAGCAACAGCTTGAGCCTTCACTTGAGGAGCAGGAGTTGTTTCACTAACTTGTTCTTTTTCTTTTACTACAGTTTGAACAGATAAATCACGACCAAGATTACCTTGTGATTTACATAAACCATCCATAAAGACAGTCTTTTCAGACATGACTACACGATGAACAGATCCGCTAAGAGTTTGACCTTCAAGTGGAGACCATTGTTGATCCTTGACCTTCCATACTTGTTTACGATCTAATTCAACTTCAACATAGGTATCGGCTTGAGGCACTAAACCAAAGATACGACGAGGGTTTTCATAGAATCGTTCGGTAATGTCAGCAAGACGTAATTTACCTTGGGCAACAGCATTTAATAATAAAGGTAAAGCTTCTTCAATACCAGATGAAACAGTAGCAGTCTTTCCTAAAGATTGGGCTAAAAGACGAGGAGTGGAGCCAACAGAGAAACAATCAACGGCTTTAAGGTTAGCCCATAAAGCTTCTTGATCCTTCTTGGTAGGTAATAATTTAGTGTTATCATAATCTTCAGAGGCCAAGAATAAAGCATAAACTGATACATCACAACTAACATCAAGTCCCTTTTTCTTACTAAGTTCAATAAGTGCTAAATCTTCTTTACTAGAAACATTGGTAACGTGAATGACACGATTGTGTAAGGAGGCCAATAATAAAATAGAAGCAAGATCGGTACCCTTAGCATCAGTAACTACTAATTGAGAGCTAGGCCATGAAGAAAAGACAGAATCAAAGATAGACACATTACCACTTCCAATCTTATCAGTATTGATATAAACAGCAGCAGCTTCAGAGGCAAGGTTACCTACATTGTTAGCATTATTAGCTGTAGCAGTGACATTAAGTAAATAATCTGTGTGAGCAGCCTTGTGAGCACTAACGTTAACAGCATCAAGAGCTTCAGCATTATTAACATCTTCGGCAATAGCAGAGATAGTGGTATAACCAGCACAAACTGATGCTTTTGTAACATCAGCAAATTCTTCAGCCTTTCCTAAATAAGCATTAACATTGATCAAACCAGGTAAAACAGCAGTGGTATTGCTAGTCTTATAATCCACACCAGCAACTTCAAATTCCTTCATACGAGCAAGAGCTTCAACAAATAATTTAGCACATTTGACATTGGTTAATAAAGGAATGGAGTAATCCACAGCCATACGACGAGAGCGATAACCTTTAGACATGTATGAAGCAGGACGGCGGTAACGGTTACGAGAAGGTAAATTGATATACATATCAATTAAGTTATTGGATAAATGTTGTTGTAAAGAGTATTCAGCCTTAAGTTTATCATTGACATCACCATCTAAAGCTTCCAAATGTTTGACAGGAATGTTATGTTCTTGAATAAAATCGGCAGTACCAGTGGTGGCAAAGATATTATAGCCCAATTCATGTAATTTCTTAACAGAGGGTAAAAATTCTTGTTTTTCCTTATAAGAACCAATAGACAATAATATATTCTTCTTGGGAAGAGAGAAGCCAGTAGCTAATAAAGCTTTAAGGTAAGCAGAGTATTTATCTTTACCGAAACAAGCAACTTCACCAGTAGAAGCCATTTCAACACCCAAAATAGGATCAGCACCAGATAAACGACTGAAAGAGAATTGGGGAACTTTAACACCAACATAATCTTTACCGATAGAGACCTTAGGATAAGGTTCGACAGGTAAACCTAACATAGCATGTGTAGCCATTTCAATCAAATCTACACCCATGACTTTAGAAACGAATGGGAAAGAACGAGCAGCACGAACGTTACATTCAATAACCTTAATTTCATTATTCTTTGCAATAAATTGAATATTGAAAGGACCTGTAACATTCAAAGCACGACCAATCTTGGCAGTAGCAGTTTCAACCTTACGAATGGTTTCAGGATCAAGATCTTGAGGTGGAAGAACTAATGTAGCATCACCAGAGTGAACACCGGCATTTTCAACATGTTCAGAAACAACGTGCATGATTAATTTACCATCTAAGGCAACAGCATCCATTTCAATTTCTTTTGCTTCTTCAATATATTTAGAAATTACTACAGGATGATCGCGAGAAACGGCAGCAGCTTCTTTAAGATAAGATGCAAGATCATCTTTAGAAGATACAACGTTCATAGCAGCACCTGATAAAACATAAGAAGGACGGACAAGAACAGGGTAGCCAACATTAGCACAGAAGCTTTCAGCTTCTTCATAACTAGTTAACTCCTTCCATAAAGGTTGATCTACACCAATACGATCACACATACGTGAGAATTTATAACGATTTTCAGCATTATCAATCATTTCAGGTGAAGTACCAAGTACCTTAACGTTTTGACGGTATAAAGGTAAAGCAATGTTATTAGGAGTTTGACCACCCATAGACATGATAACACCAGTGGAGTTTTCAATTTCGTAAATATCCATCACACGTTCCAAATTGATATTTTCAAAGTATAAACGATCAGCTTCATCGTAATCAGTAGATACAGTTTCAGGATTATAATTTACCATCACAGTCTTGATACCCTTTTCACGTAAAGTACGAATGGCACGTACAGCACACCAATCGAATTCAACAGATGAACCAATACGATAAACACCAGAACCAAGTACCATAATACCATTGTCATCAAAAGTAATATCGTGTTCAACAGCATTATAAGTCATGTATAAGTAATTGGTGAAAGCAGGGAATTCAGCAGCAACTATAATATATAAACATTTGTATCAATTATCACTCTTCACATGGCCCTAATCTATTACCATTCACATATTTATTTTATTTAATTATTACCTGTATCAATTTGTTTAACATAAGGTGTAACACCAAATTCTTGACGAAGACGACGAACGGCTAATTCATTACTGTTAATACGATTAGCAATTTGACGATCAGAGAAACCAAGTTGTTTAGCAGAGCGAATGAGATTACCAGGAATATTGGTCTTATTGAAACCGTCTAAACGATTATCAAGGTTCACGATACGCATTAATTTATTCAAGAACCATTTATCAATCTTGGTTAATTCCCAAACACGATCAACAGTATAACCATTATGTAAAGCATTAGCAATGGCGAACAAACGTGTATCAGAAGGATTGCTTAATTCCTTATCAAGGTTATCATTACCGACAACATCATTTTTACTGAAACCAATAAAGTTATAATCAATAGCACGAATAGCCTTTTGAATGGTTTCTTCAAAGGTACGACCAATAGCCATAACTTCACCAACAGATTTCATAGAAGAATCCAAAGAGGTAGAGACACGATTGAATTTCTTAAGATCCCATCTTGGAATTTTAACAACACAGTAATCCAAAGAAGGTTCGAAACAAGCACAAGTGACTTTTGTAACACTGTTTTTAATTTCGTTCAAAGGAATACCTAAACCAAGTTTGGCGGCAACGAAGGCTAAAGGATAACCAGTAGCTTTGGAAGCAAGAGCAGATGAACGAGAAAGACGAGCATTGACTTCAATAATGCAATATTCTTTAGAAAATGGATTAAGAGCATATTGAATATTACATTCACCTACAACACCAAGATGACGGATAACATTGACAGCAGTGGTACGTAACATGTTATAATCTTCATCAGATAAAGTTTGAGAAGGAGCTACAACAATGGAATCACCAGTGTGAATACCTAAAGGATCAAAGTTTTCCATGTTACAAACAGTAATACAATTATCACGGCAATCACGAACTACTTCGTATTCAATTTCTTTCCATCCCTTCATGGATTTTTCAATCAAGACTTGAGGAGAGGTAGCAAAGGCCTTGTTACATAAAGCAGCTAATTCTTTTTCATTATCAGCAAAACCAGAACCAAGACCACCAAGAGCATAAGCAGCACGACAAATTACTGGGTAACCAATTTCTTTTGCAGCAGCAAGGGCTTCTTCATGATTGACAGCAGAAGCGGATTGAGCACATTTTTCATTAATTTGATATAAGGCTTGAGCAAATAAGTCACGATCTTCGGTGGTAATAACAGTATCAATTTGGGTACCAAGCACTTTTACACCAAGAGATTCAAATTCATCCTTCAATTTAATACCAACATTAAGAGCGGTTTGACCACCAAAGGTAACGTAAATACCATCGGGTTTTTCGAATTTAATGACTTTACGTACAAATTCAGGAGTAACAGGAAGGAAATAAACCTTATCAGCAAGACCTTTAGATGTTTGAATGGTGGCAATATTAGGATTAATAAGAATGGTGTAAATACCTTCTTCTTTCAAAGCCTTAATAGCTTGAGATCCAGAATAATCAAATTCACCAGCTTGACCAATGGATAAACCACCGGAACCAAGAACAAGTACTTTACTAACATTAGCACGAGGGTGTTTCTTAGTATTTTCTTCAATGGTACCACCTGGAATAGAGACAGGAACTAATTTGTTTTGTTCAACACAAGTCTTAGCAGTATCAATAAAGACATCAAATAAGAATTCAGTATCACGAGGACCAGCTGTAGATTCAGGATGGAATTGAACAGAGAAAATAGGAAGTGTTTTATGAATGATACCTAATATATTTTAAAAATAAAAAATAATAATAAAAAATTAATTATTATTATTATTATTGATTTATTTATTGATTTATTGATTTATTTATTTTTACCTTCATTAGAACCATCATTTGCATTCACAAATAATTCTTGGAAATCATCGGGAAGAGAAGATGCATCAACAGCATAACCATGATTTTGAGAAGTAATATAACAACGACCAGACAATAAATTGGTACAAGGAATATTGTGACCACGATTACCATATTTCATTTTCATAGTTTTGGCACCAGCAGCTAAAGATAACAATTGATGACCTAAACAAATACCAAAGATGGGTTTTTTACCTTCTTTAAGGAAAGTGCGAAGATGGTTAAAAGTAGTAGAAATAGTAGTAGGATCACCAGGACCATTGGATAAGAAAAGACCATCAAAGGAATCTTGTGGTTCTTTTGTAAAGTCATAATCCCAAGGGACAACCTTTAATTCTACACCACGATGGACAAAACAACGGATTTGATTGAATTTCATACCCACATCAACAGCAAGAATACGTAAAGTACGACCGCTAGGAGTTTTGATAGCTTTGCTAGGATCAGGTAAGTACAACTTAGGTTCTTTAATAGAGACATCAGCTACCAAGTTACGTTCATTAGGATCGACCCATGCGACATCTTGATAATCCTTCATCCAACGTTCAGATTCAGGTAAATCAGCAGTAGTAGAAGCGCTGGATAAACCAAGAGCAGAAGCAGCAGAGTCAAGGACAGATAAAGTGGTTTTAGGGAAAAGAATTTTACCAAGGAGGACACCACCATTACGGATTTTTTTGGTTAAAGCACGAGTATCAATACCGTACACAGCTGGGACATCATTTTCTTTTAACCAAGCACTTAAAGAAGAAGAGGCAAGATAATGAGAATAATCTTGAGAATAATTACCAACAATAAGACCAGCAACATGGATTTCATTGGATTCAAAATATTTAGGAATGTCCTTTAATAATTCATCCATATCTTCACGAGAGGGGACACCATAGTTACCGATCAATGGGAAAGTCAATACAAGAATTTGTCCGCGGTAAGAAGGATCAGTTAAAGATTCAGGGTAACCAACCATACCTAATGTATGCAAATGATAGATAATATGTATAGTAATGAGTCATCATCATTCATGTGTATCAATACATTCATTTTCATTTTTTTTTTACAAGCCACTATTTAAAATGATCAATTATTAATTTATTTTTAATACCTGTTTGGAAAACACATTCACCAGAAATGCTTTTAGTTTCAGCACCAAAAGAAACACCTTGGAAACTAGTACCATCTTTTAATACTAAAGCAGCCATAGTGACATCTTTAGGATCTTCAACAGCTGTGACAGGACGGTGGGGTTCAGAAGGGGATCTAGGAGATACAATTAAAGGAGTAGCTGTAGCAGCAGGAGCAGGAAGACGAGCACCAATATTTAAAGCGGAAGCCATAGTTTAGAATAATAAATAGTAATAGATAATAAATATATGAAAAAAAGTCTATATAAAGTATGCAGAATAAATTTTAAAAAAAAAGTTTTTTTTTTAAAAAATAAAATATATGATACAAAATCAAATGCTGTAATGTATAAAAGAAAGGGTAGGTTTATATATATGTATATATATAGTATATTTGCCTATTGAAATAGAGAGAGAGAGAGAGAAAAAGAATATAATTATGAATAACTCAATTCATTTGATCGATTAAAGATCGGTTACATTTAGAACTTTAAAAAGTTTTTTTTTATATTCTTATCATTTTATGATCTCTTTTTTTATGATCTCTTTTTTTTTTTTAATCATATAAAAAATAAAATAAAACTTAAGCTTACTTATTTCAAATTGTGTTTGGCAGTGATAACAAAATGATTTAGAGCAAATATAGAAAATAAATTATGAAAAGACAGAAAAAAGGGTTTTTTTTATTGTAAGGGTATGGTTTGTTCAGCCAAGGAGCTGAAGAAGAACAAAACAAAATAAAAAAAAAGTGCGCTTTTTATTCTTGACAAAAAAAAATTTTTTCTCGCGTTTGAACTCCGCTCATTTTTTACAAGCGACAAAAAAAAAAATTTTTTTTTTTTTTTCATAGTCTCTAAATGATAACCAATCAAGATATATATAAATCAATTAATCTTTTAATATCAGATTAGTATAAAAACGATGTTTCAATTATATAATCAATTTGAATTATAGAATTCCTATATGTAATAAAAGTCTTTATATTTTAATTATCGATGGAATCGTTGGCTTTATATGTAAAAAATATTAGCGATATATATGTATATATACATCACTTTCATAAAAAATGAAACCCAAAAAAAATATAAATAAAAATTGATTCATCTTAGATCAACGATGAGTCATCACGTGCTCTGACGTGTATTTTTTTTTTTAAAAAAAAAAAATCTTGATATTTAATAGATTAAACTAAAAAAAAAACTCTAAAAATTGTATCCCATTTTTATTTTATTAAAAAAAAAAGTTATTTTTTTTTATAATTTAAATTCCATCATATCAATATCACCTCCACGTAAAACAGAACGATCATGTATACCCATTGGAGTTTGTAATTGATCTATACGAAAACGATTATTCTCAGCGTCTGTTCCTTTATAAATACCGGTGACAATTGTATTTTCAGCCATATGGACTTTTACATTTGGAGTTTCTCTATTCATACTTAACCAAAATGCTAAATATTTCTCTTTTAATAGTGTATTTGAATCCATGAAATTTCTTTTTTTACACTTGAAAATTAAGAAAAATAATAAAGCAAGTTTAAATAAAATAAAGTCAAAAGGGAAAAGAAAAAAAGAAAAAAAGAAAAAAGAGTATATATATAAATAATATCCAAGAGAGAGAAAAAAAAAAGAAAAGAAAAGGAAATAACAGTCAAAAAGAAATTAAGGTTTTTTTTCAGTACCGCCTCCCTCGATAACTAAAAATATTTTGAAACAAAATATTACACCTTATCATTTGGCTTAAAATAATAATAACAATAACAATAAATAAACTATTACATTGTTATGAATTCTGTCGAGAGAAAGAGAGGTTTCCAAATGAAAGATGGTACTCCGAATATACTTATAGATATATATTTGTTTATTCTTATTTAAAAAAAAGAAAGACTATTAAACTTTGTATTTTGTTACGCATAAAATGTGTTTTCCCCATGTTGTTTTATTTTAATTATCTATATCTAAACCAGTACGACCAACATGGACTTTTAAAATCATAACTTTAAAATGCAAATAAAGAGAGCGAAAGAGCCAAAGAAAAACTATCTCCGATTCGAAAAAAAAAAAAAAATATTGTTTTTATAGCAGAATAGATTTTATAAATAAATAAATATATTAGTATAATAAGCTTAAATTAAATAATTTACAAGATCAGGGTTAAATATATAATGTATGTAAAAACGAAAAAAAAAACTCTCTCCTCCCTATAAATCTAGATGATGATGAGAAAGAATGCAGTTGAAAATGGAATCAATCAATCAAATAAAATGTTTCCCATGATCTTTTTTTCAAGCTGACTTGGAAACACCCTTTTTTCTTACTTTTTTGATGGGCGTAAAATAAAGAAAAAGCGATCAATCTATATTTGGTAATTCCAGATGTCATTGACTTGATTTGGTAAGCCGAGTATTTTTATTTTGTAAGATGTTGGAAAAATAAAAAAAGAGTGGGGGGAGGAGAAGAGAGTGAGAGAGAGAAAGGAAGACAAACAGAAAACAAAAAGAATTAAAAAAGATAATAATATGATGAAAATATTTATTACCATCTATATTCCCCTTTTTAATTTACTTTTTTTATATTAAAATGGATATTATAGAAAGAAAAAAGTATTGAGTTTTATTTTTTTTGCATGAATCATTTTTTTTTTTATGTTGAGAATCAAGATTTGTTCTTGGAAATATCTATCAAAAATTGATCATTTGAACAAATCAAAAGAAATAAAAATTTCTTTTTTTAAATGATAATTAATAAGAAATATATATATATACATATATATATATATATATATATACAAAAACAAATATTTATTAAACTATTTGAATATTCCAAATTTAAAAAAGAATAACCTCTTTTTTTTTATATATAAGCTTTTTTTTTCGAGTCAACCTTCGGTACTGAGTTTGAAAATATCCCAAAGAAAGAGGGAAAATGAGATCAAATGAGAAACATATACAAACAATTGATGAAACATTGAATATTTAACGATTTACTATCGTTACAATTATAAATATTCACTATTATTTGAACACCCAAATAATAAAAGAAGGAAAAGAAAGAAAGACCCAACTTGTATAAAAAATAGACTTTTTTAATTCTTTAATTATAATAATTAATAATAATTATAGTAATAATAAATATGATTCAAACCACTTTTTTTATTTTAATCAAAAATGAACTTTTTTATATATTTATTTTGAGGCTATACTTCAATTCTAAATGTTAAACAAAAAAAAAACAAACCAATTTGTTTTGCCGCCTTATTCAAACCTAGTAAAAAATTTAAGTGGAACGTTACATGTTTAATTGGATGTTTTTTTATACTCTTTTCGTTATTTATTATTATTATTATTATTATTTCTGGGTAATTTGTTACTCTATTGTGTTCAAAAATATAGATTTTCATAAATAATGATCATGTATGAAATGAAAGAATAGTGATTCTAGTTATTTTTTTATATACATACTAAATAAATAGAAATAAATAAATAAATAATAAAGCCTTTTGATTGCTTGGATCATTTATAAAAGTAGGGGGAAAAAAGACTTAAATAGAAAATGTAAATAAAAAATTATATATAAAAGATACTTTTCTAAAATGGGATTGTTGGTGTTTAACTTATTAACATGACTTTCATCCTCCGAGTGGTGACACAGTTGATGGTTTTTTTTTTTTTATTACACATGAATTTTTTTTGTATAGAGTTCCCTTTTTTTAAAAAAATACTTAAATACTTTTTTTTTTTATATTTCCTTCTTTTTTTTTTTTTTTTTCTTTCATTTAACATTTTTAATAATAATAATATATTATTATTATTACTATTCCTCTTTTCCTACATTAACTTATAAAATAATAATAATAAAAAAAAAAAAATTACATATTTATACATATATATATATCATTATGCCTGCTCCTGTTGAATATAACCCAGTAAGAAGAATGAGTACTATTACTATACCAAACCATGATATTAGTTTTGAGTAAGTCTCATTTATTTTTTAAAAAAAAAGTAATTAGAATGTTTACAAATTGATAAACATATATTTATTTGTATCTTTTTTTTTTTAATAGTTATGATTTTCAACTTTGTAAACCACAAACAGATATAAAAAATGCTTTTGAATCCAAAGAATTAGAAGCCAGTTATTGTCGTGATTTTGCTTGTTGTGGATTAATATTAAATGATTTACATGATTTATTACAACATTATGAAGAATGCCATGTTACAGTGGATGACGAAGAAGAAATCGATGATGAAGATGAAGACTTTTATTTAACCAATGATGATGACCTTGAAGATAAAATGTTATTAGGACAAGAAGTAATAATACACGGAGAAGGACACGAAGTTGATGATATACATCAATTGAAACGAAAAGCCGTTGCTTTTTTATCTGATTTATACCAACAACAACCCTTATTGTCTTCGTTAGATTCACAGCGTGATGATGACGATGACGATGATGATGATGAACAAGATAGTGATGATGTATGTATTGGTAAAAAGCGCTCTTTTCATCAATCCAATGCTGTAGATTTATTTACCCAATCCGCTGTAAAAAAATTAGCTTTGGCAACAAATATGATACAACCTACATGTTTTTCAGATGAAGACTTTTTAGCTCATGCTGGTGCTTTATTAGCTTCTACTCATTCAAGTAAGTTTATATAATGTAGTCATACAGATATATATATATATTTATATATTGATTATTTTTATCTTTTTATTAAATCTCCGTTTTTTTTTTTCTTTTTTTTTTCTTTTTTTTAGCCTTAAATGCTGATAAACCTTACAAGTGCCCCGTCCAAGGTTGTGACAAGGCGTACAAAAACCCAAATGGATTAAAATATCATAATCAACATGGTCATTGTAATCTTGTGACGGATGAGAATGAAAACGTGGCATCCAAACCTTATCAATGTACAATTGGTGATTGTGGAAAAAGATATAAAAATTTAAATGGATTAAAATATCATATCGAACATAGTCATGTTGCTGCTCTTAATCAAACCTTGGCTTCTTTTGGCTCTTCCTTTTTTCAACCTACTCCAGAATTAACTCCCTCTTCATCTCCCGAAATCTCTTGTTTATCTCCCATGTTTTAAAGAAAAAAAAAAAAGTATTATTATGTTTTTTAAAAAAGAAAAAAGTATGATGATATTAGATAGCTTATGAAAAAAAAAATCCCCAAAAATTATTATTATTATTTACTCATTATTATTATTATTCATTATTATTTAACTACCCAACTTTATTTTTTTGTAAACCTCCTTATACATATTTATATATATATATTAATTATACTTTTATAGTTCTTTGTAAATATTATTATTATTATTAAGAAAAAAAAACCCTACCCAAAAAGTAATTTATTTTATCCCCTTTCTATTAAAAAAAACAAGCATGTAATAAAAATAAAAATAAAAACTTATATGTATGTAAACCTACCTATGATATAATATTTTGACTCTAAAAAAACAAAAAAAAAAAAAGCTCTACTTTTGCATTGCATTAATGAAAAATATCATTCGACCTCATGTGTAGGGGAACGAAAAAAAAACGTCTATTTGGGTATCACCAGGTCAAAAAGTTTTATACAGTTTTGTGGGAGTATGTATGTTAGTCCGAGATCTAAAAGAATTTTCGGTTTATGTTTCATAAAATAAAAAACTATATTGGAGTGAGAATTCTTTTATTTTCCTTTTCTTTTTTTTTTCCTTCATCAAATTTTTATTAAAGAATTAAAAAAGAATGGCTTGGTAATCATAATAAATATATATATATATATATTATTTACTTATATAGCTATTATTCATACATATTATATATATATTGAAAAAAAATCTATAGTCCTTGTAAAGAAAAAAATACTCAAAAATGTACTTGTCAAGAAACTGGCTCATGTAAATGTGACGATAGTTGTACTTGTGCTCACTGTAAAGCTCAACATAGTAATGATTGTCCTTGTACAGGTAAAAAATGAATAATCATGTGCGTATATATATATATATATATATATATAATAGTTGTCGATTTATTTATTTATTTATTATTTATATGTGTGTGTGAAATAATAATAATAATAATAATAAACAAAATTAATATGATTATTTATTTATAAAATATAGCTACAAAAGAAGGCTGCCAATGTGGAGCTACCTGTAAATGTGGACAATAGTCTATAATATTTTCTATTTTTTTTGTATATAATCTTTCTTTCCCCTCAATCAAAAAAAAAAAAAAATTGTTTTTTACGAAAACAAAAAAAAAAAAATGTTATTTCCGAGTTTGATCACATATTAATAGTGATTTTTCTTATTATTATTTTCTTTTATCAAGTTTCATATATAATAAACTAATAAAAGCTACATTTTAACAATAAAAAACGATGTGTTGGACACATTTTCTTCTTTATACACATATATTTTAACGAACTTTTTTTTTTTGAAAAAAAAAAAAAGAAAATATGAAAAATATCAATGATATTAATACACTTCCAATAGCTCATTTAAAATATAAAGGTGACACAATATTATTTCAATCAATGGATAACTTACAAATTGCCTGTGGTTACTATGGTAATAATCAAAAAAAAAAAAAGGTTAATTCCATTTTCATCTTCTAAAAAATTACTTTTAAAGAAAAAATAGAAAAGCATACGGCTAAAAATCACTATGTCCCATCTTCACCTAAAGAACCCATCCTTTGGAGATTTCGAATAGTTATTATATCATTAATAATAATAAGTATTCTTATAGGTAAGAACAAAATAAACCTCAATTCTCAATCCAAATATTAATAAGACCCTTTGATTTTTTTTTAAAAAACAAATATAGCCACTGTTATTATTAATGAACTTGCATCATAATTATAAAAATAAAAATAACCTATTTTCTTTATTTCATTGTTTTTTTATTATTTTTCTTTTTGAAATTTTTTTGTTTAATAAAATATAAAACATACAGCCTCCTTTCCATATTAACAATCACTATTATAATAATAATAATGAGCTTCGCTTACCATTATTATTATTATTATTATTATTATTCATTTTCATTTTTTATAAAGAAAAAAGTGAGAGCTATCAGACGGCAGCTCCTTCCGTGCCATGTTCTTGGAATGTTGAACAGGCGAGATCATCAACTACTATAATCCACTCTGAGAGTTGGAAAATAATACACTTCACTCATAGGAAGGTCTGCTAGATGTCATCTACTAGCTTGACGAACTGGTCTAGTTTGGAAAACGTAGAACGGTTATGTACTGTATACAGATCCTGTAGAGTACGGTCACTAAAGAAAAAAAGAAATGGTTCTTGGAAAATTCACTCTTTTATAGTATTTTGGATCCAAAAAAATTTTTTTATTTAGCAGTCAAATAAGAAAAGAAAGAAAAAAAAAATTTTTTTAATCATTCTCCCTATCTCCGAAATCTTTTCATTTTCTAATACAAATCCACTTACAAAAAAGTGCTCGGTAGGAATAGTTTATATGTGTATAATATTTTATTTTTTCATTTATTTTAAAAAATATTTGAATCATTTTCTGTATTGACACCCATTATGATTATGCATTTTATATTTGTAAAATAAAAAGGAACCGTTTTACACTTTTTATACCTCAATTGATAGATTTCAATTGACTTTGAAAAAATATATTTTATTGTTACACAGTGCATTAGTAGACTTATTTAATCAAATCCAGCAAAAAAATTAATTTTTTTCATCAGCTTTTATTTTTAAAAAAAAAGGTACTTAGTTACACTTAGATCATAAAGTTTTTGTTTTTACAAAAAATAATAATAAAACTCTTCATGTTTGCTTTTTTTTTGTTGATACAAATGAAAATGAAAAAAAAAAAAAAGAAATCATATAAATATAAATTAGGATAATGATTATTATTTCAATTGGTTGAAATATTTTATTAAGCTAAATTTACAATACAGGAAAACTGCAAATCTACATAGAAATAAAAATAACATATACTTTATAAAGAAATTAATTCTTTATGAAATTTTCATGAAATAACTTTAGAATTAACAGCAATATTAATAATGGATGAAAATAAACCCTAGGGTGTCAATCGTTTTAGAATTCTTAATAGAATTACTACTGTTATTATTTAAGTCTATAAAAGGATGCTTATGGAATATAAAGACAGAATTTATGGCTTGGATAGTAATGAGTGAAGAAAATTATTATTATTATTACTATTCTCGATTATTATTTTTACAGTTATTTTTTTATCTATTATCTTTTATCTTTTCTTTTTTTTATCGCACACTAATAAAGATCGCTGAGTTTAGATATTATGCTAAATTGAATATATACGCATTTACTACTCTTTCAACTATTTTTTTGAAAAAATAAAAAATAAAAACGTATTGGGAAATATATTAATCTATTAGTACTAAAATAACCAAAAAAAAAGAAGAGTTAAAAATTGTATTGTAGACACTTTGGAGTCTAAGTTTCTTAAATTTTAAAGAAAAATCTTAGCCAATCAATAAGATTTTCATTTCCGCTCAGAACAATCAATTACCAAATTAAGAAAATTGATTTAGTCATTTATATATTTTTTTGTAGTAACTCACTTGTATTTATTTAATTATCATCTTATATAAAAAAGGCATAATGGTAAAATCCGATAAACCATATATCATTTATTGGTGTAATTTGTTTTTATAAACTTATTAAAAAAATAAAAAAAATAAATTCAGATCCGTCTTTACTAACCTCAACCCCTTGTATTCTTAAGCAAATATGTTAAATAAAAAATTTAAAAGGTAAGTGAGAATAGTAAAATATTAAAAATCTTTGAGAAATGTCGTGTTCCTCGAAAAAAAAAAAAAATTCTTTTTTATCTATTTTTTGTGGGAAATGAAACATATGATAGTATTTAAAAATAATCAAACAAACCTTTACTTTTTTTTTATCAAGAAAATAAAAAAAAGTAGCAAGTAAAAGTAATAAAAAAAGACAAAATAAAGGTCATTAATGCAAAACTACTTAAATATTGGAAGGCGATCTCTAAAAAAGGAAATCTGGAGACTCTTGATGAATTGTTTATTATAGTTTTTTTTTTAGTTCTCACAGAATTTTTTTCGAAGTTTAGAAACCTTTTTTTTTCGAATAATTGAATAGCTTTTACTATTTTTTTATATCTTTAATATTTATTTACAATATAAAATAAAACAAGAACTGAATGCATAAATGTATTATTCATACATTAAAAAAGGGTATTTTAAAGGTATTTGGTATAAATTTAAAAAAGGGTGTACATTGCATATTGTTATATTTTTTATCGGCATGTAAAAATTATAATCCTTTTTAGTCAACAGAATCAATATTGAAACTATAGTGAAATGAATGAACATGATAGGTTTTCTTTTCATTCCCCTATCATCAAATGATAAGGAGTATTATATGGAAAAACAAAAGATAATGCGTTTTAACCCATAACATATTTATGTCATTTCATCATTAAAAGCTTAGAGGATAAAAAGATTAAAGTTTAAACCTTTTCTTTCTTTTTTTTTTAACGTATTTAAAAAGGATATTTTCTTTTCTCTCTTTTTCTTTTCTTTTTCTTTTTATTCTTTTTATTATTATTATTATCTTTTAATTTATTATCTTTTAATCTATTATCTTTTAATTTTTAATTTTAATTTTAATTTTTGTATATATAAATAAGTATGGGATCACCTATAGATTCAAAACTACATATGATAGAACATCATGAACATACTTTTCCTGATACTTCATCCATACGAGAAGAAGAAAATAAACCTGAAGAACATGAAGTAATAGTTGAAATGGAAGAACATGATATTGAAGGAAAAACAAGCTGGGTCGCTTGGTTACAAGTGGCTATTGTAGTTGGAATTACAAGTTCAAGTGCTTTAATGTGGATGACGGCAACAAGTTCTCCTCAAGTTTCTGCTGACTATTTTAATGTGAGCCTTTCCTCTGTGAATTGGTTATCCAATGTTTCTGCTATAATCACTGCCATCTTTTCTATACCTGCTGGTTGGTGTTATGAAAAATTTGGTATTAAAATTTCCGTAAAGCTTAAAAGAATTAAAAATTAATACCTTAAAAAATGATCTTCGTTTTTTAATTTCTCCTTTTTTTTCATCAAAATTTCGATTCGAGTATTAATCTTTTTCTTTTTTTATTTTAATATACTATTGTCATATATATATATATATATATAAAAACAGCTTATTATAGCAGCTGCTACTAATGTATTAGGATGTTGGATTCGTTGTATTGCTATTACAGTGCCTACTAATCAGAAATATACTGTTATGATGGCAGGCCAAGTTATAGCTAGCATTGGCGGTCCCCTTGGGTTCAAGTAAGTATACACACACATATATGTATTATCCTTTTTTTTTTTTTAAAAAAAAAAAAAAAAGGAGTGGACGATAAATAAAAAAGCATTACCATATTTTCAATACAAAAGTACTAATATATATATATATATATATATGTTATTTTTTTGTATTTTTATTTTTAGCATTGCTGCAAAGGTATTAAATAAACAACTGCATTATAATAATAAAAAAGTATTATTACCATTTGTATTTAAACTAATATGATTATTTTATTAGCTTGCATCTGTTTGGTTTGCCGTAAAAGATCGCACTATTGCTAATACTTTAATTTGTAAGATTTTCAGCTGCAACAATAATTGTAAAAAAAAAAATAGTAACCGGCTTATTCATTAATTTTAATTTATATATATTTAGCTGTTCAACTTGGTATGTTATTAGCACCCATTGTTTTACCAATAATGTCCAAAACTACTGATGATATGCCTAAAACTGTAAATTAATAAATTTTTATATATAAATGCTATTATTTGTCTATCTCCTTCTCACACTCTCTTTCTTATATAGTTGTTCATCATGGCTGGTATAGCCACTATAGTAGCTATTCCAACCCCATTTTTACCTAGTAAACCCAAAATTCCACCTACCAAAACATCAGCTGAGGAACGTATGGAATTCTTCACTGGCTGTAAAAAATTATTAAAAAATGGGCCTTTTTGGTGGGGCGCTTTCTTTGGGTCATTAGCTTTAGGTGCTGCTTATACTTACGGTGTCCTTATTATGCAAGCCATTACTCCTTATGGCTATACCGATGAAGAAGCTGGTATTTGTGCATCTATTATGGTTGCAAGTGGTTTTGTTGGTGGATGTAAATTACACATATATCTATAAATAATAATAACTATATTATTACTATTATTATTACTGGTTTAATTAATTAATAATTTTTTTATTTTTTTAAATAGTAACTATGGGCTATTGGACTGGAAAAACTGGTCAATATTTAATGTTGATCAAAATCTTTTCACCTTTTGTCATGTTTTCATTTATCACTTTTATTTTCCAAAGTAAAAAATATTTCTGCTTTATTTTATTTATTTTATTTTTTAAAAAACAACAACTAAAAATTAGTGTTGCTGGTATTAACTCTATTTTTATTTAAATTAGTTCTTCCAAACGCTTATGGATCCATAGTTTTAGTATGCATTGTCAATGGCTTTTTTACTTGGGG
This sequence comes from Cunninghamella blakesleeana, assembly GCA_017871115.1. Taxonomy (NCBI): domain Eukaryota; kingdom Fungi; phylum Mucoromycota; class Mucoromycetes; order Mucorales; family Cunninghamellaceae; genus Cunninghamella; species Cunninghamella blakesleeana. Next base: position 901,919 of record JAFCIZ010000011.1, read on the forward strand.
TATTGTACCTGTCTTTATTGAATTTTGTAGTGAAGGTAACGGTCTATATATTAACTATTTGATTTTAAAACAATGAGAATAATATTAATAATAATAATAATATTAATTCCAAATTATCTTTTTTTAAAAAAAATAGTTACTTATCCTATACCAGAATCTATTACATCTTGTGTTATATTTACTTTTGGAACAGTATTTATGTTTATATTTTCAGTATTAGTAGACTCTTTAAGGGCCGGGCCTGATGCTGCTGTACCAAATAACATGACAAATTCTTTAATTGCTATGGCTGCAATTATGTGCGGCTGTTATTTACCTGTCTTTTGGTTAAAAGGTGATATGAAACGTTTGGCTGCTGATATCAAAGTTTAATCCATATATACATATATAACACTATTTATCTTTTTTTATTTTTTATTACGTATTATAATTTAATAATGCAATATACCAACTAAAAAAAACTATTTTTTTTTTTCCTTTATTATGATTAAAAATTAAAGATTAAACCAATTCTATAGCTTTATTTGATATTTATTTGTTGATAATGAAAAGTTTATCTATTTACAGTTGTTATTATTTTTGGTGTTATATTCATAAATATATTTTACATGTGATGATGATCATTTTATTTATTATTCTCTTTCAATTTTGGCATCCATTTTGATTCAGGAATATTTTTGGCCCATAATGGTATTGCATGATCAGGCAAATCAATGTTTTTCATAATATTCATAATTAAATCAGATGTTTCTATATAATAATAATAATAATATAAATTATAAATGATGAATTTAAATTTATAATAAAAAATGAATGAAAAAATAAATATTTATGTATTTATAATATTACCAGTTGGGAGTTTTTCTGATGTATCTACTGCAATAGTGAATGATTTAAGAGTTGATGGATCATTTGTTTGTTGTTGTTCGATATCATCCATAATGATATCGCTATTTTCCAACATAGTATCCTTTTTATTTATATTTTCCTCTTCTTCTTCGTTATTGTAATCATCATCACTATTTAATACACCAAATCCTTCTTCGTCTTGTGGTAACTGTTCATATCCAAAAGGTATATCCCCATCCTCATCGTCATCGTTATCATCTTGTAAATGTGGAGCATTCATACATACTATAATTAAAAGAATAAAGAGAAAAAGAAAATAAATTAATATTTTTATATAAATGTTCCTCCTAGTAATATTTTTTTTTTATATTTTTATTATTAAAAATAGTAATTTTACATTCATCTAATTGTCTAGCAAAATCTTCAACAATATCAACTCCTGGATATTGATCTAGGTGATCTTGGTTATCAGAATCTATTATTTTTTAAGAAACAAAAACATTAAACAACAAACATAATAATAAATAAATATTAAACAAAAGTTTCAATTCCTTTATCAATTAGAACTATTTAAAATATATATACTGATTTCTTTTTTCTATTTACCTTCACTTTCATTTTGAATATTATCTATATCTTCATTCTTATCAGAAACTGCCATATTTTATAAGAAAAGAGAATGAGAGAATAAAGGTGGAGAAGGAAAAAAAAAAAAAAAATTAAATTTCTAATTTTTTTTTTTAGTGATATTTACGGCCCGCTTTTTTTATGTATACAATGATTGATTAAACCAAAATAGGATTTATGGATGGAAAAACAATCAAAAATACAAATAAACAACAATATCAAATCGTGATAAAAGATAGACTCTGATATCGGAGACACATTAGTATTGCCTATTAAATTATCAAATGATGATCAAAAAAAAGATTTTCATATAATTGTTTTTTACGTTGAACAAAAATTTATGCGGATTATTTTTATTTAATTTTTTTTAACCTAAACTAACTTTTTCGTTTTTTTTACCCTTTTCTCTTTTCTCTCGTTTTTTTTAGCAATTTATATATGAATTTTTAATTTAATTTAAAACTGTATATATACATATATTCTTTACAGCGATTTTATTTATATATATAATATAGCATAGCACAGTACATATAAATATAGATATAGATAAATAAATTTATACTTCTTTTTTTTTTTTAAAAAAAAAAGATGACATTCAATCAAAAAGAGCCTAGTGAAAAAGATATAACCAATGCATCGTTATCATCATCACCACCTCCATCTATTATTCCTAATAATAAATTGAAGCCTTCAGTATCAACCTTAGCATCCTCTAGACATACCCAATCAATAAAACCGACATCATCTTCATCACCATCCGTAATTACTCAACAACAATTAAACCAGCCATTACCAGCCTTACCGGGAAATATAAATGATCCTTGGGAAATTTATTTTGATCCAAATTATACATTTTTTGGAGGTACTCTATTAGATAGTCGTAAACATAAACAGCAATATGAACTTTTACAAGCCATGGCAATACAAGATCATCATTTACATTTACACCCTCCTTCCATTGCAGCTTTATCTTCATCTTCCTTCAATCAACAACAACAACAACCTAGTTTGCCTATTGATATTATGAACTCGATAAATAATGAAATGATTCAAAATAATAATAAAAATAAGAATAAAGAGAAAATGAAATCAGCATCAGATGATAATATTATTCAACAACAACAACAACAACCTATGGTGAATGAAAAGGAACATTATGCAAGACTTCAATTATTAAAAGCCATCCGAGCAGAAACGTATCATGACCTTACTTTTCCATCATCTACATTTAATGCAGACCATCATCCTTTAGTAGTACTCGATCAACAACAACAACCTTCTACTATGTTGAGAAATATTAAAACACATACAATTAGCTATCAACACCGTCAAAGATATCGTCATCTTCAGCAAAGAGCCACTTCTTTTAGCCAGCCATTTTCCTCGTCCTTAAATCAAAGTTTACAACATTCAAAAAAGCATATTAAAAAATTAGAGAAACAAGATAAAGATAAAAATATAATGGATTGTTTTTATTCCCTATCATCTTCTCTACCATCCTTCCAGCAACATCATCAAAACGAAAGCGAGGATACTATTAAAAATAACCAGTTGTTTAAATTAGATGATGAAAAGCAGGTACCTCTATCCCACCCACCTTTACCATTACATCAACACCATTTAAACACAACTTTGAATCATAAAAAACACTCATCTACCATTAAAAAATCGAGTCCGTTACCATTCCTTTTGTTTGTATCCGGTTTTGTTTGTCCTCCTTTATGGTTAGTAGGTGCTATTTATAGTCGTCCGGAACATCATTACCATTCATCTGAGGATAGAAATAAGGATTTGAGATGGAAGAAATATTCAAAAGTAGCTTTTGGACTATTTCTATTTCTTTTATTAATTCTTTTGGTCATCTTATTATTAGTAAACCCTGGGGTGTTAGGTTGGCGTCAAAGCGATCATGATTTACATACAGCTGAAAAATTTGTACCTATTCAAACTTCCAAATCTACTTGATAGAATATTTTTCCTTATTATTTTTTGATTTTCTTTTATATATATATATAGATATATTAACTTTTTTTTTTTATAATAAATAAATTATTTGTACTGTCTTTTTTCTTTTTATTCTCGTGTGATTGGGTGGGTGAAATGATATTCAAATAAAAAAGCTTTATGAATTTTATTAAACACAAGTTATTTCTAAAAGGCTAATATATTTAATTTTTTATTATTTCATAAATAAATAGTATTTATTGGTATTAACTTGAATAGAAACCTTATCAAAGGAATATATAAGATTATTTATTTAAAGTTTAAACAAATGAAGATATAATCTTTTTTTAAATCTTAAAAATCGAATATGTTTGTATAAAATAAAAATGAAAGAGTGTAACCATAAATAGTTTGATTCGACAGGATAAAAAAATTATTTCCGAGTTCCATGAATGTAAAAAAAAATAAAACAATAGTCCGGAAGATTATAAAAACTATTAACATTATTACATCATGTTATTAAAAAAAATAAAAAAGCTGTTTGAATGAAAATAAAAAGTTTATTGAAGAATATGTAGATTCTAAAACTAAAAAATAAGGAATATAAAATAATATCTGGATGAATACTTATAGTAATATCTTCATAATATTATTGGCTGTTAATCTAAATAGGATAGGCAAAGCAGCATATTTAAAAGAAACCAAACTATCTCCTTACAATTAATCAACCTATTTTATCTTTGTTCATTAAAGTTAGTTATTCATTGTAAAATAAAGTATATCTTTGTCCATTTATCGATTTAAATTAAGACTGTCGTTTGTAAATAGAATAATAATTATAATAATAACAGCAATAATTCAATAATAGCAATAATGATAATAATCATAAAATTTACGTAAAGAGAACAAAAGCGTCATCTTTTTTTAAATAAACAAGAATATATACATCTATATATTATATAAAGCGCTCAGTCCTTTCATATCTAAAGATGTATCCATACTATTGACCTTTTTTTTTAAAAAAAAAATACTAATTTTTTTACATGTAAAATACCCTCCTATTTAAAAATATATCAAAATCATGTTACTAGAGAGAGCTAATATTAATTTTTACCCCACATAACCGAAAAACATAAATAAATTGATATTTACGAATGTATTAGAATTAGTCAGCTTGTGAAATAAACATAAATCTTATAATTTTATTTATGATGAATGCAGAAAATATAATATATATATATATATATATATTGCGTATATATATTTTAATGGGACTTTTAATATGTGCTCATTTTTTTCATTGTATTAATATTTTATAAATATTTATAAATTCAAATTACATATGAATCTATTAATAGTGAAATAGTGAGAAAGAGAGAGAGTACAGGTTTATTAAATTTTGGGAGTACAAAAGAGATTTCCTCGTTTGACTCAAAAAAGTGTACACAAAAAAAAAAAAAAATAAGGTTGAGCCACCATTTTTTTTAAAGAAAAAAAAAAAAAATACCGGAAAGATGATCAAAAATGGTAAAAAAAGAACCCTTTGTTGGTTACAATATCAGTAAATTTCCTTTCACGGAACCTACCATTGTCCGTTCTTTAAAAGGCATTTTTTATGAAAATATAAAAAATAAAGCCTGTTTATCTGATTTCAAGTTTTGACTCATAAATATTTGACTCAAATTTACCTCGACTATATTTTTTTGATCAATGAGAAAAATAAAAATAAAAAAAGGTTGATCCGTAGGTAATTATATACTATCATTTATATACTTTTGTATCCAAAAGTACATACAAAAAAAAAAATCACACGTACGTACGTATTTTTCTTTATTAGTAAATATAATGCAAGCTGTCAATCGGTTAACGTACGTAAGCAGATCTTTTATTTTTTTTTAAAAAAAGTAATATATTTTGTACATACATATTGTTGATTTCTTAAATGCTGAATCACGCCTCATTAATAATCTATTAGTCATTTTACTTGGCCAATAATAAAAAATATAGTAACTTTGTATTACTTTTTCATTATAAAATTAAAAATAGATCAAAACTATAAAACACAAAAAACAAAACGATATCTTTATATCATTAAAATATGACATATATTAAATCAATCAAGGAATAAGTAAGATTTTTTTTTATTTTGTTTAAATATATATATATAAATCCTATCATGTTTACGTATATACACATTTATTATATTCATTTTTTTTTTTTATTGTAATCACGTATATATATAAATATATATATATGAATGTATGTATAAATGTATCCGAATAAAATTGATCATTTCTTCTAAAAAAAAATTGACGAATGGGATAAATTGGAAAAACTGGATAAATTATTCTTAAAAGAGGCAGAAAATAAGTAAAATGACGACATATTTAACTTAAAATATATATTTTATGCAAAAAATAATATCTATCTATTGCACCAGCCCAGATTTGTTACCATTCTATTTTTATATAATCAGAGACTATATGCATACAAATTTTTTTATTTTTTTGTTTTATTATCAAAATGAGTATAATATTATATTATATATATATAATATTGATATGATATTTTTTTTTATGGAATTGTAATATATTTTTCAATAGATGCAATGTTTTTTTTTTGAGAAACCAAAGATGTGGGAATAATAAAAATAATATAAATGTTAAAAATGAATAAAGTGAGTGTAATAGATGAGTGAATTAAATTAAAAATAATAATAATAAAAAACATTTATAAGAATTGATTTGGACTTGGACTAATGCTCATAGCTTGAAGTTGGACTACATTTTCATCATCGCCATCTTCTTCTTCATCTTCTTCATCGTCGTCATCTTCTTCATCATCAGATTCATCATCACCAATCCATTCAAAATAAATAGGATCAATGAATTTTTTACTTCCTTCTAATTTATAAGGGTCGAAAGGAAAGAAGGTTTGTACGGTATGTAATAAATTTCTTGCCCCGTTACTTGAGATAGCATTGACATTGACACCAGGAATAGTTAATTCTTTGTTTTTTTGTAAAAGAGGATAGATATACATAAAATGAGATTGATGAGTGATTTTAGCAAATTGTCTTACAACTGGAGGTGAGCAGATCTTTAAAGGATATAATTTATTCATTAATAAACGAGGCATGTTTCTTAATCCACGGCACCATTTCTTATTGTTGCTACCATCCATGTGTGTTAATAACGTAGAAGGTTGAATTCCAAGAGAGGTTGATAACTCCATAGTTTCATTATCTTTTTCGTCATCTTCTAATTCATCATCCAAAAGCTGATCTTCGTCATCTTGTAAAATTAAATCACGCCACCGGAAACAAAAGATATACATAATGGCTTGCATGGCAGCGTAAAAAACATCATACCTTTCAGTTCCAGTTTTATTTTGGTGAAGTTCGTTATTATTTTTATTAAGGTGGTAACTGTTATTACTATTACTATTGTTATTATTATTATGGGTGGAGGATGAGAGTAAAGAAGAGCTGACTTCGATCTGGTCTATATAATCTTCACACCATTGGCACAATTGATTGATGGCTTTTTGAATAGTAGAGGATTCCATGAATTTAGCTCTAGCTACATAAGAAGAGATATAAGCAGCAGAAGCAATACGCGTTACATTAGGACGTGTTCGATCCATCAAGTGTTGCATTAAATGATCCAAGAAATGATCGTTGAACGTAGAGTTGTAGGAAGAGATGTAAAAAATTAAGAATTGTGTATATCTTGATTTAAATGTTTTTAAAATGGTTCGATCAAAACTATCCAAAAGAATTTGATACGTTTCTGATAATCCATTGGTAGAAGAATGAATTGATTGATTGATGTTGATTAATAATAAGTGCATTAATGTATCTAATTTACGAACCAAGGATTTCACCATTAATAATTGTTTAGATTCATCAGTTTTTTCTTCTTCATCCGAATTCACCATGTCTTCAAAATCACTGTCTACTTCAGATCCTTCGCGATCAAAGAGGTCATCATTATCATCTTCTTCATCTTCATCTGAATCTTCATCTGAATCGGATTGTCCATTATCACTCATATAATCTTCATCAAAGTTCATATTATATGTGTCAAATTCTACATCTTCGTCCATGTCATCCAACTCTACTTGAATATGTGTCTATCATAAAAATAAGAAGAAGAAGAAAAAATTAAAATGAGTTACCATAACCAATATTATATTGACATTATATTATATAACTTACATCAATATCGGCAATATGATCAATTAAAACACCCATTATTTGTTTACGAAGAGTTGGTGCATATTCGGTTACTTGAAGTACGTTTTTAACATAGGCAGCATGGTAAGCAGTGCTACGAAGTCTCCAAGGCATATGACGAACAATACTAATAAAGAGAGAGTTTGATGCTGTAGGGATCAATTTTAATAATTCACGAATAGCTAAATGATGTCTTTCATAAATAACACTTCTAGTAACGGATGTATCTTCAGGTAAAGTAGCTCCTAATAAAAATAAATTAAAAGAATTAGTCATCTTATGTGTATTAACTATCACTATGTATATTATTATCCGTATAAGCATTTATATGTTAAAACTTACTATAATTAAATCCATTTACGAGATTGGTAAAAACAGGAACCACATAAAAAGCGTGAGCAGATACTAAATGTTTTAAAAAGTCAATATAGGCGTCCACAAAGATTTGTGATTTAACAGACCAATCAATATATCTACATGCATCTACTAATTCCACGCAAGATTTATCCAATTGTGATACACATTGTGTTAAGGTGATGATCCATACATAAAGTTGTAAAGTAGAGGGTGCTTCAGGGTTTTTTTGAGGATTGGCTGAAAGCTTTGTAATTAATTCATTGTATCGGATTCTATTTCCCTATTTTAATAAATATAAAATTAAAATCAATTAATGATCCATTAATATATATATATATATATATCGTTCCATCCTTTTATATATAGCCCAAATAATGATATTAAAAAGAAAAATAATAGAATACAATAAATGTTATCATGTATATAAATATATATAAGAGAAAAAAAATAAAAAGAGATACAGTAATAAAAATTACATCATTTCTGTTTTCCGTCAATTCCTTATAAATATATACAATTAAACATTATCCAACAATAGTAAGTTGCGATTCATTTTTCCTTTTTCCTTAGTGCATTAAGAATAAGTAGTGGAATATATATATATATATATATATATATACTTTTTCTTTTTAAGAAGGACCCAATTCCCAAAAAAAAAAGTATTGATTTATTTACCATATAAAAGCGTTCAAAATATAAGTTTTTCTAACCCGATCACTTTTTTTTTTAAATCCTATTAAAAAAAAAGTGGGGAAGAGAATAATAATAATAATAATAATAATAATAATATAATACTATTATCATAGGATATCCATTCATATATGTATATATATGATTGTTTATCATTGATATATTCCGCAGTAATAGAATAGTAATCAATAATAAAAGAAAGCAAGCCTTTCATTCATTAATAATTATTATTCTTTTACAAGGATATATCTAATATATTATTATTCATAGAATAAATATTGTAATAATAGTAATACTAATAAGAGACAAGATCATTGATCAAACATAGAATTATGTATAGATCTAAAATAATTGGAGATTCACCAAATGTATTATTTTTTTTCCATATATATAAATTTATATAATGATAAAATATATAACTCCCAATAATAATCTTTATAAATCCTCTTTATATATATATATATATATATAAATATTATTATTATTATTATTATTATTATTATTATATTACCTCTCCATGTTCCCTTATAGCACCTTGAATATAACCTTTCATCATCATTTTCATATGGATCAACTTTTGTTTAGGTATAGTTTCTAATGTTTCTTCTACCGTAGTATTATTAATATTATTTTGATTTAAAGATTCATTCATTGGTTCCATTTTTATATTATTTTGCGCTGATCTTTCTGCAACTGGCATGATTTTATTATATATATATTAATAACTTTTTTTAAAACTGAAATAAAATTAAATAAAATGATCTATAATATGTATTAAAAAAAAAAAACAATTTGAAAGGAAGAAGAAAAAAATTTTTCTCCAAACCTGTCGTAGTTAATTCTCTGCAAAAAATTAAAAGGCCGAAGCGCTTTCCTTTTTTGATATGAACATTTCAATTTTCATTTTTAGAATAAACTGGGCTGAATGATGGTTACACTTTGCAATTTTTTTTTTTATTTTTTTTTCGCAAGCGTTTAAACATTTGTGTATAAATATGGAGATCGATTCTTTTTTTTCTTCTTTCTCTCTTTCTTTCTTTTTAAACTTTTTAATTTTTATTACTTTTTTACATTACTTTTATACTTTTTTTTATTATATACTATTGATATATATAACATTAATAATGCATGGTAAATATATATATGGTTATGATTGTTTTTATTTTTTTTATTATGAAGTAAAAGATAAAGATAATTAACCATAATTACTATATTTATTTTTATTATTAAAATTCATTATAATAGAACAAGACATCTTTGAAGGATTTATGACAATGAAGAGTAATGAAGAAGATACGCCTTATAATTATTTATTAAAAAAATCAATGACAAATAAAAACCAGCCAGTGATTATAACACCTACAAATCAGCATTATATTACTAGTGCACCTATTTATTGTCAGCATCATCATTGCCATGATCAATTAATATATTCATCACAATTTATGGTAGATAATAATAAGAATAATTAATATAGATGCGTATTATCTTTAAATAAGAAATACAGTTGTAATGATGTCTAATTTTCTTTTTTATTAAATAATAGAATCAAGCCGAATTAATTGTACCTCTTTCACCTGTATCTAATAGTGTTTATCCATCCGCCACTATTACTTCCTCCTCCTATCAATCCCTTACTCCTGCGTCATTACCAGATACTTCTTTTATGGATTTCTCTTCTTCTTATTTGAGGTAATTATTTATATAAAAAGAAAAAGTAAAAATAAACGTAAAATTAACTCTTTCACTTTTTTTTTTATGTATCTAGTCCTAATATAAATCAAAATCAGATAATGGAAAGTCTATCATCAACGTGTACAAATAACGATTATGATTATAATCATACAGCACCATTTTCATTTTACCCAACTCCTCCTCCTTCTATACCATCTTTTACACAAAATAGCCATATTGCAACGGCCCCTATTTCTTCATCACCTCAACAACAACCATCTATTCAAGTAATACCTTCGACTTCTTCTTCATTATCTAATGTCAATCCCAATTCGATAGCAATTAATAATACTTCATCATCTATTACATCCTCCCCTTCATTGTCTTCAACATCTTCGCCAGCATTATCTACTCTATCTACATCTTCTTTCTCATCATCACCATCATCTTCTTCTTCCTTATTGAATACAAAGGATAAAAAGAAGTTAGATAAAGAAAAATCTGAATCATCGTCATCATCCTGTAAAAAGAAGAAAAAGAATCAACAAGAATCTACAACAACAACACCATCATCATCGACAAAAATATATGCATGTGAATTTTGCGATAAAGTATTTTATAGAGCATATAATTTAAAATCCCATAGATTAAGTCATAGTAAAATTCGACCCTATGTATGTCGATATGACGGTTGCCCATGGCGTTTTTCAAGACCTCATGATTTAAGAAGACATGAACATTTACATGCTGGTCATCGTCCTTATGGTTGTACTTCTTGTGGAAAACGGTTTTCAAGGTTAGATGCTTTGGAGCGTCATGCTCGTGGAGATGCTGTCTGTCAAAAAGTGGCTTCCATGTTGGCTCATGCTGCTTTGATATCAAATAATAATCAATTATCTTTACCCAAAACAAAATCATCTGTATCATCTTCATCGCCATCACCATCTATTGCTTTTGTTAATAATGATCAGAACGGTAAAGATAATCATAGTGATGATAGTTTATCATCTTATTCATTATCCACTCATCTTTTTTCAGTTTCACCATCTTTCAGCCACTTTTAAATTTGTATGATTTTTTATTACGTCTTTTTATTTATATATTTAATACTATTATTATCTTTATGCCACTTATGTTTTTATTATTATTTTCTTTGTATATTGTTTTCTATTATAATTGTTATACATACAAACTATTTATTCTCGTTAATGTTTTTATTTTTTATTTTACTTTTATGTCATAAATAAAATATGATTTTTATATTCTTTAATTAGAAATTTAAACTTTCTTTTTTTTTTTTAAAAAAAAAAAAAAAAAATTTAAGATGACAGTAACATTTTCCCCTACCTCCTCTTTTATATCCTGACTATACATTTATATTATTTCCTGATTCTTTCATCGGTCCATAAAATACATGTCACAAGCTTGTATTTGTTTTGTTTTTCTATTTTTTTACTTTTGTTCTACATTAAAATATATAAAAAGAGTGAGATGAAACAATGGATCATCAACGGAATGGTCTTCCTTTTTCCTTTTTTAAATATAAGGTTTTTTATTATTATTTTTTATTATTATACTTTACCATTAATATACATAGGTGTAACTAAATATTAAAACGTAATCATATTTATATATTTTCTTTAAGTGTTTTTTTTTTTATTTTTAACTTAATAAAATCCTTAGTTTAAAAAAAAGCTTAATATCATGTGATTAAGAATCCGTCCAATAAATGTAGCATATCTTCTCTAAATTTCCAATTTTAGAATGATACGTAAGAAGCATTTTTCGGAATTTGCTCCAGCTTTATTTAACCTTTTTAGTTAATGTCAAAGGAAAAAAATGAAAAAAGTTATAGCCACATTATTTTCAATTTTCTAATTAATTGGGAAGATCTATTATCATTTATTAAAAACAATTTAAATAAAAAAACGTATCATTTTTCTTTCCTCACTTGTTGAAATTTATAAAAAAATAAAGTTTTTTTTCTTATCAATGTTATTTTTAATTAAAACGTAATAAAAGCTTGGTTTGCTTAATTAGTGAGTATATATATATATATATATATATATACATATTTGTATACACGTATCATTATTTTGTTATTACTTATTGTTTCGCATTAGCCACTTGTCTATTTTATTTTAAAAATACTTTTTATTATTGCTTTTCATTGGATACATACATACTAAAATTAAAATAGAATTTGCACATAAGCATGTGTATTTGTGTGTGTGTGTGTGTAAATCTATTATAACATTTTATATATTTTGTTATGTTTTTTTTTTTAACTCATGTCAATAATGTGATATTTTTCTGATTTATTAATAAAAATAAAATAAAATTAAAATATACATCATTGCAAGAAAATAAAAAGAATTTTTTACCCTTATTAGCTCAGCGTCCTTTTCAAAAATGAATATTGGTTTTTTTTTAAATTAATCTTGATTAGTGTTTCATGAAGAGAAAGAGGTAGATTGAGGAACAGTTATAAAAATAAAATATTATTAAATTAAAATGATACTTTGATAAAACGAATAAAATAATCGTAGCGTAATCGAGGATTTCAATTGGTAATAAAAAAAGGAAGAAGTGTAATTACAAGGATCACTTATAAAATTACTATATATGTATATATAATAATAATAATAGTGACAATAATAATAGTGATAATAATAACGTAGATCAATACAATTACAGTAATTTTTCTTGTTTACGTACATAATATAAATAATTATTTAATTAAATAAGTCCATCATAACAAACTCCAAGTGCTGAAACTTTTTCATTATATAAAAATATTCTAGAACTTTCAGATACCTGATATATATATATATATATATATATATCATTTTGTGTATTAAAAATAAACTTTGAACTATGAAATTAAATTTGATTTTTGATGTTGATATGATTTTAGAATAGAAACTGATATGACTATACATATATTCATAAAAATATGTTAGTAAAAAAATAAAATAAAAATAAAATGAGATGAATTTAAAATGAACCAAACTATACTTTTCTTTTTTTAAAAAAATAATAATAATATTGAGGGGTCTAATATTCAGCTACTTGTGTATGACAAAATTGTATTTTTTAAAGTTTAAAGACAGATCCTTGAAAAGTTTTAAGGTTTATTCATTACATATAGTAAATATATATAAATACATAACATTTATTAAGAAAATCTAAACCTAGATTGGGTATTGAGTCTACTAAAAAAGAACGCTTTCTATCTATCTCTTTTTATTATTATTATAAGACATTTATAACGCTAATGGTTTATTTAGTTTATTCTTAAAGAAAAGAATTTACAGATATTTTCTTGTGTACGCGTATGTATATGTGCATTTTCTTTTTTTTTTTTAATAATAAAAAAAAGTATCTGTCTTTCAATTTCTACGTATTACATATATAATTCGATTTTTTATCTTCACTATAAAATGACTGCATTAGTAAGAGTCTATGAAATTGTAGCTTTTACATGGTCGGTTATTAAACCAGATAATTCCATGACCATGTATGGTGTTGATGTTTCAATAGGGATCCATACAGAAATGAATGAGTTTTGTCAAGATATTACTTTTCTTAATGCTGTAAATAGAAAATGCTGTTATTTAGAACTATGGAATGCTATTAAACATAATTTATACTCGTGAGCCGTTTGGGAACTTGATTCATTTGTTTCCAATAACTATCAAGAAACTGACTCGAAAACATATGTGGCCAATTTCCTAATAATGTTCAACTCTCAGCTTACAATAGCGCGATTTATCTTAATCATGTCAAGGCTAGCTATAAAGGCGTTACTAGATCAATGTGAATTAGTAGGATTATGCTATGAAATGCCATGGTAATATTTCTCGAGGATTTTTCGGATATCTTTAATATATATATATATATATATATATATATATGTGTCACTGTATTTAATTATTACTACTGATAATAATGACATCTAGTATTTTTTTAATATATAGAACTACTTTAAATTTACTGTAGAAAAAGTTGAAAGTATTAAAAGTATGAAAAGAGCATATTTTCATTATTTTTTTTAAATCCTGTAGTCATAAAAATTCATTACTCTTCTATTTATTACACTCTATGGCATACAAGTAATAATGACTCTAACTTTTTCAATATTTTATTATGAAAAAATCACATTCTTATCTCTCTTATTTTTAAACTAACTTTTATTAAACAATTACTATAAAAAACAATATTGTTTTATTTTTTATAGCCTAGAGCTTCCTATAAAGAAATTATTGCAAAATACTTTTTAGAAACCAAAGAATAAAAATTTCTGGGTATCTTCGATTTTTTTTTTTTTTAATTGTAGCAAATTATAATTTACTATGGAAAACCTTTTTTTTTAAAAAAAAAAATTGTAATAATAGTAATAATCGTCTTTTATTAATAAAATTAAAATAGAAAATTTTATAATATATAGCTAGAAAATAAACGCAAAAAAAGTGGTTAGTGTGCTTTTTGATTTTCAAGCTCAGGTAATTCCTTTATAATGATTATTATTATTAGACGATTTAATCAAAGATAAAAAATTGAAATGAATAAAAAATGATAAAAAAAGCAAATGTATTTAAATGTTATTTTATTTTTTTTAAAAAAAGTATGCGGTAAAATAAAGAAATAATATTATATTTAAAATCAATTTATTGCTTCTGTTATGTATTTATTAGTATGAATATCTACCGCTCTTTGATATACTTTATCCAATATTGCATGCATGATATCATTAGCACTCTTAGCGGCTACGATGCTACCTAAAATAGGTATACTTTCTCCAGCGATTTCTGTTAAAATAGTAATCGTAAACATTTCCAAAAGAACTTCTTTAATGACAGTTGGTGATGCATTTCGATCCACTAGGCCGAATTCTTGAACGCACTCACTAGCAAATGAATAGCCTGTATATGATGTGTTTATTACACCGCCTGCTGGGAGAATTGCTATTACGAAACCTCTACTCGAAGGAATAATTCTTTTGTACCACTTTCCAAGTCTTGCTTTTATTTTATTTAAATTATCTATGGATATTGCTTTTGTATCATCGTAGCTTTTTAAAGCATCGTATTGGGCTCTATAAAAAATAATCCAATCTTCTTTATATTTTATATTTGTCATCTTTCTCTTGTAGTTATAGATATCAGAGGTTTTAATACATAAATATTTATAAATATGATTAGAGGAAGAAAATAAAAATAAAAAAATGAAAATAGTGTATCTTTTATATCAAAAAGATCAAGATGTGCATATATCAAACTTAAGTGATTAAACAACAATACTTTTTTTTTTTTTTTTTTTGGTTAATATTATGCAGTAACTGGTTAAAGAATATATATCAGAAAATCAAAGGTATTTCCTTTGTGTGACGTACTCAGCATCTATCACTTTTCCCCAACATTCTTTTATACATCAAGTTGCGAAATAGATATTTAAGAATATTCTTTTTATATTATACACTTGATCTAAATTATAAATGAAAAAGAAGAAATTAAATGTTAGTTGTTCTCCATTTAACTTCTATTTAGATATACTCTTTGAAATTTCTTTGGGGAAAATTTTTCCATGCAGCATGCATACTGTTGTAAGCATGTATGAATTGGGTATATATAAACAATCAGCCTCAAAGGCTTGTAGGATTATTTAAGTAATTTATCAAACATACAAGAGACATTCTTGGCAAAACGTGGCTATTATTCATATAAATGCATGTTTAATCTAGATACCTTTTTTAATATTATGACCCCAGAGTAAAGAGTTCATATGACGTAATATACTTCTTTCATTAAATAAAATAAAGTAATAACAAGAATAAAAGAAAGAATGAGATTATATAACATATATATTTAATATATATATTTATAATAAAAAAAAATGATATGATTCTATCGTCAATAACTTAGAATTTCTCTTGAGTCATATTTTATAATAAATGAATTTATGTGTAGTAAAATACATAGGTAGAATAAGTTTTTTATTTTTTATTTCATAGCTCCTTATTTTTACAGTTTTAAACAAACTGTAAAAAGCGAACTCTTTTAAATTTTATTAAATAAAACACTTTTTAGTGGTGAATCAATACAAAAAATAGCATACATTTCTATCTTTCATATCCTAGAGTTACTCTATTCTTATTTAGGTAAATGATTTTAGAATAAATAAATAGAAGAAAAAAAAAGATATTATCAAATACTAGGATAACCTGAAAAAAAGTTATTTCGAAAAAAGGAAATCAGGAGTAATCATTTTTTTTTTACTGTTTATTTTAATTAAAGTTGTAGAAATAAATTTGAGAAATACTACATACACGCAGTTATTATTATTATTATTATTATAAATACGTATATAATTATAAAAAATCGAATACTTTATTATAAAATATATAATTTATCAATCATTAAAAAAAATTGATTTATAAAGTATGATGGCTGCATATTTTATATTTTTTGTTACTCTACAATGATTTTTTGAAATAACTGGAAAAATAAATAAATAAATAAAAGGGAAAGGATAAAAAGATAATAATAATAATAAAATACGTACTAGATCGCCCAATTTTAATAATTATCTTTAATAATAATAAAAAGAAAAGATCTATCGAAAATTCACTGATCCATTTACATTCCTGTTGGCATTTTAATATATAAAGAATTAACCATGAAAATATGTTTTCTATGGAATTCCATTACAATTTTTTTTTAAAAAAAATCAAGAAAAGAAAAAGAGAAAGAAAGAATGATCGGGATCATCATCGTATTCTTTTTTTTTTGTTATTATTTACCGAGAAAAAAAACATAGCTGTTATAAATATATATATGTAAAAGAAAATATGTTAAGGGAAATTATTCTACACAGAAAGTTCCTTTTTTGGGTTACCGCCTCTCTTTTTTTTTTTTCCGCCTCCTATAGTACTTTCATTTAAAGTAATTTTTATAATATATCATATTATTTTTAATGGTTTCATAATATTACACATAGCACAATGTAATTAAAAAAATAAAATAATAAAATAATAATAGATGATCTTATTTATTTTGTAACATTGGAATTATTATTTATTTATTAATATTAATATTATATAATGTTACTTTTTTCTTTTGAAAACCAAAAAAAAGGCTATTTTGTCTATATTTATCCAATGATTCTTTCCAAAAATGAACAATGATTTTTTTTTATTTCATGGAGATAGATGTAGAGAAATTATAGAAAGAAAAAAATACGGTCAAAATAGAAGGATGATAATTATAAAAAAAAGACATACATATTAAAAAAAGGTCAAAAAAAAAAAAAAAAAGGTCGAAGGTTTAATGGAAAAATAAAAAAAGGGAATAATAAAAAGAAATAATCATAAAATAAATTATATATGAAAATGATCGAGGATATTGATAAAAAAAAAAAAGGGGAAAAGGGAGAGAGGGAGAATAAATAATAAAATATTAAATAATAATGAAAAAAAATAAAAGAATAAAAAAGGTGATCATAAAAAAAAAATAAAAAATAAATGATAATAAATAATAATAAATGTCTATAGAAGTAATAAAAAAAAATTCATGAAAATAATTATTAATTAAAATGAAATGAATAATAAATGAAATAATAATAATAAAGTAATATAAAATTTTTTTAAAAAAAAATATCTATTTTCTTGATAAAGGAGTAACTGGTCTTCTTGAAGAGGAGGATATTAAACGGGAAGTAGTGGTTGATGAAGGAGAAGTAGAAGTAGTAATAAGGCGAGAACGATGTTGTTTATTAATGTTGTTATTGTTGTTTAATAATGTTTTACGTTGAAGAGTAGATTTTGATTGTTGAGAAGTTAATAAAGTGGTAGTTTTGGTAGTAGTAGTAGTAGTTGATGGTTTCTTTTTTAAAGATTTTGAAGCTGTTGAAGAGGAGGACGATTTAGAAGAAGGAGATGATAATAAAGCTTGTTTTTCTTGAGTTAATTTTAAATCTTGTAATTGATTTAATACATGAGACATCATGGATTCTAATTCACATCTTGCATCGGTTTCCTTTTTTAATTTGGATTCCAAAGGAGCGATAGATTGTAAAGCGTCGTTCATTTTTTGTTCGTATACTTGTCTCATGGTAACTTCTTGTTCTACTCTGTCGTAAAGCATTTTTTGTTGTTGATCCATTAATAAAACCATTTCTTCCATGGCTTTTTCAAATGCATTTCGCATAGCCTTTTCTTCACGTAAATTAGATTCTAATTGTTGAATACGATATTGCATTTGATTTAATTGTTCATCCTTTTCATTCTTTTCCTTTTCCATTTCGTATTGATAGTGTTGATGTTGTTGTTGGAAACTAGGTATATCCATCATCATTAATTTATTTTCATGTTCATTTAATGGTTCATGGGGTTGAAGAGGTAAAAAGACAGAAGCGGATTCAATGGGGGATTCTTTATCATCATCTAATTCGTCATCATCATCGTATCCTTCATCACTGTGAAAGGAAGTAGAAGAGATGTATCTTGGAATATAAGATGAGGCCATGTTGTTCTTTTTATTCAACTTGATCAATACTACTTTGGAACCATTGGATAAAGTACTTGAATGGTCATCGCTTTGATGATGATCTTCATCAGAAGAATTTGACATCAAATCAGTTTCGTGATGATGAATAGGTAAATCCAACATTTCTTCAGAGGATCGGTGATAAGGATGAATACCATCATAATACATGTAAGGGTCTTTCCAATTGCATTGTTGTTGTTGTTGTTGTTGTTGTTGATGATTATAAAAAGAATTATACCATTCAATATCATTAGGTATAGTAGAAGGAAGTTCATCATCTTTATTGTTATCATCATCTTCTTCTTCACGAATAGAATGAGATAAGAAGGAAGAAGGAGCAACAATAGGTTGAGTAATAGTAGAAATAGAATCATAAGATTCTTCACGTAAACGATTATTATGATTGATTTGTTGAGGTAATTGTAAAGGAGATAAATTATGATCATGAATTAATTTTTGTTGTTGATAATGATAATGATGATCGTTATCATCATCATTATCATCATCATTATGAGATGAAATAGGAGGTGGAGATAAAGAAAAATGAGTACTATTGTTATTACTATGCTGTTGTTGTTCTAATTCCAAAGTGGCTAAAAAGGAATTGAATTCTTGATCTTCTTGAGCATTAAATTCATCCGAGATTAAGGATACATGAGAAGAAGTATAGGAAGTACATGAAGTTGTAGTAAATGACGAAGCATCAAAAAAGGAAATACTTTCTTGAAGAGAGGTATCCAATTGTTCCGATAATGCTTGTAAATGGGATTTAGGTGGGAATTCATATTGGTATTGTTCAGGTTCTAAATGCTGAGGAACATCATATAAATGATCTATTTCCGTAGGTGAAGTAGGTGAAGTGATATAATTAGCCTATATAATAAATAAATAAATAAATAATTAATAATTGTTAATTATATAAAAAAATAAAAAAAAAAAAAGAGGCGGGTTTTTAATCGCATGTATATAAGATGGTTTTTTTTTTTTTTTTTTTTCCATTGTTTGACATATTTAATTATTTTTCACGAGATAAGACTCTAAAAAAGATTCCCATCATCTGTTGTACAACCTTTCCATTTCCCAGAAAATGATAATAATAGGTTCCCATTTTTTTTTTTTTTATAACACAGCTTTGCCACGTTTTTAAAAAGTCATTGTATTGTTTTTATAATTATAATTTTTAAAAATAGATTATTATTATTTTACCTTTGTAGAATCTTGATGATGATGAGAATGATGATACATCATATTATCATCAATCATTAAAGAAGATGGATGATGAAGAAGAATAGGTGTAGGGTTGAAATGACTGTTATTAGACATGATGTAATGATTATTATTATTATTATTAATTTATTTTAATTAAAAATGAATGATGAATATAATTTTTCTTTTTTTTTCTTCTATAGAATAGTTTTTTTTTTTTTATAAATTGTTGTTGCTGGGAGAGATTAAGGATAAAAATAGGTATGATGATGATGAAATAGACTAATTTTTTCTTAGTTATATATTATTCTTTGTTGTTGAATATGTTTTACAAATGCTGATATATATATTTTTTTTTGTTTTTTGTTTTTCGTTTTTGATTATATAGATATATTTATAAAAAAAACAAGGAAGCCAGTCGTTGATTTTTTTTATAAATATAAATATATACCAAAATAATATGAATATTCTTTCTTAAAAAATATAAATATATAAATTCTATATGAAAAAAATAGCGTCTATACGATGGTTATGAAGGTTATGAAAAATTAAAAAAATGAAAAGGGATATTATTGATATTGTTGATGAGGAGATGTTGAATAGATGTCAAAGTGAGAATAAAGATGAGTTCCGTTTTTTTAAATGGAGTGTCGAAGTAAAGGAGAATAAAAGAGGAAAGAGAAAAAAACGAAGAAAAAAAAAAAGAGAGAGAGGGAAGAAAAAGAATGGAATGGGGTTTATGTAAAATGAATTAAAAAAAAGTGAGGAAAAAGAGAGAAAGAGAAAAAGAAAGAGAGAGAAAAAAAAAGAAAAAGGAAAAAATAGGAATTGTATGGCTATAAAAAAAAGACTATGTCATAAAAAATTATCACGTTCTTCTGGTATATAAGGAGAAATTGTTAAATGACCAGAACAAATAAAATGTCATCGGCATAAATTTAAACTCAGTTTCTTAATGTACCTGAAAAAAGTATTATAAAACAAATTCATCCGCATATTACTTTATTACTTCATATACCCAATTAGTATAAAAAGACATGTGAAATGAAATCATACATTATTATTATTATTATTTTACCAAATCTGTTAATTTTCTAATGGAGTGGTAAAAGAAAAAGTGGTACAATGGATAAGGTGTAAAGAGATCGATAAGGGTCTTGTAAAAAAACTTGTGAAAATGAAAAACCTTGGGAAGTTTCATGTTTTAGTGTTACTTTTAAGAATATGATTATTATTAAAAGGTAAAAAAAAAAAAAAAAAAAAAAAGGTTTATAAAACTGCGCATGTATTTATTTTTATCATCAGATAAATTTATATATCATAAAAAAAAATTTGAATTTGAATTTGGGAGAGACAAGAGAAAGGGTATATATACAAATACAAATACATATATATATATATATATATAATTGTAATGATAGTCATATTTTTTTATTTATTTTTTTATTTTTTTTAATATTTGTTTGGTTTGTTTCAGTTAGTTTAAAATAAAGAAACCATACTTTTTAATAAACGTTGCTCCATTGTAGAAGGTTGATCCCAAGAAGGTATAAAATGAAAAGGAGAAGATTGACACCATTTCATGATTTGTGATTTTTCTTTAGAAAATTGCTCTTTTCTCATACCCATGGTCATAAAATAACAATCTGGATTGGTATAATATTGGACTTGTTCAAGCTGAGGAAATAAAACCATTAAATTGGATATACCATGGCATGTTAATGGTGAAGTGACAAATTTGGTTATTGTTAATTGTTTCAAAGATGACCCAATTGTATTCTTTTTATAGTTTCGAATTCCTTTTTTATAAGGATGGTATCTAGATATAGAAGAAGAAGAAGGTGGATATTTTTTTAAATGTTGTTTATCTTTCCAATCCAACATGTTGAATAAATCTTGCTGATTAATAAAGTCCATATCGTCTAACTGTAAAGTATGTAATTGTTGACATTTCAATATTAATTCAAAAAAGGCATAGGATGAAATAGGAGAAGATGTAGTGGTAGATTGATTAGATGATGGTGATTTGATAGAATGAAATGAGGTAGAGGAGGAGGATGAAAAAGAGGAAGAAGAGGAGGAGAGTGATGATGATGACGATGACGATGTTAAAGATAGTGATGTTAATTGATACCAATGCTTTGCCATGGTTAAAATAACATGATCGGTTATATGTTTATAATCATTAATGAAATGCTTAATATGTGGGCAAGAGACCACCAACGCTTGTAATAAGTCGGTGCTTGGAAATAATGTAGAAGAATGGTAATTTTGTTGATCAATCCAAGTGGTTAGATTTTTTCCAACTCCATTCATCATCATAATAAATAAATCCGTCATGGCCATATCTAAATCACAGCCAGTCATTTCCAAATGTGTTAATTCAGAAGAGGAAGAAGGAGTTACTGAAAATAATTTTCCAAAAATTATTGATAATTGATCATATAAATCATAATCCTGTTTCATATATTCTAACCTTCTTTTGTCGGTGTTTAAATTCCGTAAAGGGGAATAAAAGATGGTGGTTTGTTGAGGTGATGGGGACGATGGGTGATGATGAGGATTGGTAAAAGGAATAGGGATAAAAGTGGTTTGAAGAAAATCAGAATAGCAATTTCTTAGGATAAAAGATTTGACTTTGGGTTGAATTTTTGTTATCCATTGTAATACGTTGATCATCATTTTTAATTCCATATTTTCCAATACAATATGTTGATATAAATAGGGATCATGGCATGATTCGTACCATCTTTTACAAACTCTGATATGCATGATATAATATAGAAATAAGTGAGTATATATGCATATATATATAATTTTTTTTTATTGACTTACAGACAAATTTCCCATCGGTCAGGAAAAGGAACATATTGAATAATTTGATCAAGTAGAGGTAAAGGTAAAGTATTAATGGACATTTTTTTTTTTTAAAATTAAAATAATATAGTAATAGAAAAGGAAAGAAAGGAAAGGAAAGGAAATATATAAGTATGTATATATATATATATATTTGTATATATATATGTATGTATGTATATATATATATGTATGTATGTATATATATATATGTATGTATGTATAAAAAATATTTAAAATAGAGAAAAAAAAAGAGAAAAAGAAAAAGAAATATAAATATTTATATTTATATATAAATATATATATATATATTTATATATATATTTATAAAAAAAAGGACCAATATCGCGCGCAATAAAGAATAGACCTAATATCGGTTTAACTTTTTTAGATGACCAATAACAAATTAAATAGGTCTCACTTTTATTTTAAAACTCCAGCCTATTGACTTGTAAGAAAATATATTATCTATTTATTTTTATTTCAGGAACAGGCAAAAATTTTCTTTTTTAATTTTGACTTAATTTATCTACTTTTTAATTTCTCTTGTACCTTTTTTTTTTTTATTTTTATTTTTATTTTTCTGTTTATCATTTATGATCATTTAATTGCTTTATATATATATATATATAAATGTCTATCAAATTAATTGGTAAATCATTTTTTTTTATTTTACTTTATAAATGATTTAAAAGTTTATATAACTCTAAAATAATTTACACATTCCTATTTTAAACATAACAAAATAAAATTCATGTATATAAATAAACAGGTATATATAAATCATATGTTGGTTTCAAAAAAAAAAAAAGAAAAAAGGGATATAAACCTTTTGAACTGGCCGAAAGAAAGAGAAAGAAAGGGAAAAAGAGAGAAACCACAAAAAAAAGTTTCTCTTTCTCTCTCTCTATGCAATTAGATCCTGACCAATGATAACCATTTTAAAGTTTTACAGTACGTAATGAAACAGAGCAAAAAAAAAGTTCGGTACAAATATAAATGGATGGATTTTCTTCAATGGTTTTCGATATTCCTCGAGACGGGGTTTTAAAAAAGTTACACCTTTTAATGAATTTTTCTTTTTTTAATGCTAATTTGTGTAATTCAAAAGTGACCAGTTCAGTGTTGGTTTACTTTTGACAGGAATCAGCCTTGTGTCTCTTTACTTTTTTTTTGTGTAAAGCAGGAGTTAAGTTGTTTAAGTTTGTTAAAAGTTGTTGTTGTTATTTTTTTGTTATTGTACCTCCTACTTTTTTTAAAGTTTTTTTTATATGACTATCTGGAATTTAAAATCAAGTTTATTATTATAATTTTTATTTTATTTCCTTCTCTTTTTTTCTCTCTCTCTCTCTCTTTCTTTTTCTCAAGTATAGTATATATATTTTCTCTTTCCCTCCCCCCCTCCCCTCCTATTTTTTTTTTTCTTTTTCTTTCCCATATCTATTTTTTTTTATACACTCTTTCCCTTCTTTTATTTATTTATTAGTATAATAATAATTTATAATCAATTTATTATTATATCATTACTTGAATTCATTCAATATATATAATTAAAAAAAGAAAACATATTTATTCATTCTTTTTTATTATTATCTTAAATCAAACTTAGCTTTTTCCCATCTCGTTTTCTCTTTCCCCTTTTTCTTTTATCTTTATCTTTTTTTTTTTTTTTTTTTTTATTTAAAAAAAAAAAAAAACAATTACTCCATTCCTTAATTCTTTTTTCCAAGTGAAAACACTAGATTGACTACATATAATATTTTATATATATATATAAATATATATATATATATATATTCAATAACGCGTTTTGTGTGTGTGTGCATATATATATATATATATAAATATATATGATTTTTTAAAATATATATACATATATCCAATAATATAAAAAGTAGTAAAAGAAAAATAAACATTGAATGACCTCTATACCAGCCACGATATCCACTTTATCTTCACACCCAGTAGCTGATGATTTAACAGAAGAATTGGATCACTTATTGGACGAGTTTTGTTCCGATGTACAGCAAAAATTCTGTTTAGATCAACATGTAGCCACACAACAACAATTAACTCGTATCAAGCAAACCATTCAACAAGCTAGATCTTTATTACATGATGGAAAATGGGTCATAGATGAACAAGATAATAATGACGAACGGCATAGTATTTTACAACAAGTGAAGCAAACCATTTTAAGAACATGTTTAGAAATGAATGATTCTTATCAAGCTATTGCACATCAACGTCAATTACGATCTTTACCAGAAGGTCAGGCGCAACAATGGATGCATGTCGACTGGCAGCAACTTAGTCAGCGATTTGATACAAAAGCAAGAGAACAAGCACAGTTCACTCATTTATTATCCAATTTAAAACAATTACAAAAGACTTGGCAAACTACAAAGCCTAATCATCAAGTATTAAAGATCATCCATTCGTTTCTAACAACCTTTGATCCCCCTACTGGATGTCATGTTGTCATGGTAGATCGACACAATTATGCTCAATTAGGGTTAAAACGAAAGGCCATTGGTACAAGGCAATTGATTTTTGAGTGCCAAGTGTTATCAAGACAAGCTCAAATGGATATTATTGCTACCATCTGTGACCGATTTGCTGTAGTATTTAAAGAAAATGCTCATCATAATTTATTGCAAATCGATACACAGTTAAAAAGAGGGCAACCAAATGATTTACAACAAAGATGTCAATTGCTACATGATTGTTTATTTACATCTTTTCCTACAGCACATAGTGATCACGATATTAATAACAATAGTAATAATAATAATGGTAATAATGGTAATAATCAGCAAGATATAATAACATTAGATCATCAAAGTTTACATTCAAATGAACCTACTTCACCTCATCCATTTCATCCATCCTCGCCATCGAAATTAAACCCTTTACAACAAAGAGTAGACCAATGGTATGCCACTACTACTACTACTACTGCCACAACAAACGAGCATTCACCACCTCATCCAATCAATACATCCCCCTCAAGGCCCACTTCTTTACCTCTAGATCCTGCCATGATTTATCCAACACCTACTACCCCAACACCTGCTACTGCTACTAACAATGCTAATATTACATCAATACCAAAAGTAACAACAACATCAGCTACCAACTTACCTTTTCGATCTACGCCTATCATTGATACCTCTATGTTAACTATTGAACAAATTCCTTTACCCCATTTTATTCCTTCTCCATGGCAATGGCCAGATTTATTAAAAATAAGACAACCTTATCGTCCTTGGTTATTTGGTTTAATTAAAAAAAGAAAGAAAAAAGGTTTATTAATCAGAATCAAGCAATTTTTTTATAATCAAACCAATTTAAATAAACGAACTTCTGCTTTATTTAAACAATTATCGCCACAACAACAAGGAAATGGTTCATCATCATCACCTATAGAAAATAATAATACTAATTCTCTTTCTCCTCCTCCTCCTTCATCTCCTCCTCCTCATTATATGCCACCTATATTTGCAAGTGTATCGGTTACAAAATTAAGTCAACATTTTATAAGAACTAGTCAAAGGTTTTATCAAGATATCATGCTACATTGTCAATTAAAATATCAACAGGATAGTATGATTTTAAAGGAAATAGGGGCAGATTTAGTTACTATGTATGCAGCTCTCCAACTGGATATTTCTCGTTTATCTATGCAACGAATCATTACCATTTTACATGAATTAAATGCTCTAGATCAACCTCAACCTCATCAACATCGTGAAGAAGAAATAGATGAACAAGAAGATGAAGAGGATCATTCTATTACTTCTTTAGATCATGATTTAAATGATCATGAACAATACCATGAAAGAGTATTAAAAAAATTAGAAAATGAAGAAAATGAAAATAGGAAGAAGCATTTACAACAACAGCAAGAAATGATCACTACTGCAAATTAAACACTTTTAAAAGATTCTTGAAATATATATATATATATATATATATTATTTACTATACTTATCATTATTATTATTATTATCATGTTATTATTATTTATTTATTTATTATATGTTATTTTATCTATTTATTTTATTTCACCATCATCATTATAATTTATTCATTTTTTTTTTTTTCGTTTTGTTTTATATCATACTATTTATTTTAATCATTATCTATTTTTAATAAATATAATTGTAAACTAAACTTTTTATAAATCTAAATTTTTTTAAGTTTTCTTTAAAACGGAGCACTAAAAAAAATAAAAATAATAAACTGTTGTTTCTATTTTTTTAATTATTAAAAATAGATGGAAAAAAATAAAATCACTGCTAAAAATAAAAAATGTATATATATATATATAATAGATAGAAAACTATATAATGAATAGTGTAAAGAGTTCTTTAAAGAATGTTATTTTTTTCTTTTAAATGTGCTATTATATAAAATCCATTCTTTTCCCTATTGATCCCCGAAATTCTTTGTTTTTCTTGTACGTAATATATTAATAAACCTTTACTTAATATAGAAATCCATAAACATCTTATATATCCTTTTTTTTCTTTTTCATCTGTGAAACAAATAATTCCTGTCAACTCCATTTAGTATTGTTTCTCTTTTTTTTTTTTTTTTTTTTACAGTCCTACTCATTTATCAATGAAGTAACGGAAAAAATTTATTTTATGAGTGAAGTTTTTTCTAGCTAAATATTGATTTTTATATAAAAAGTTTAATATACAATTTCTCTTTATATTTGTTTTAGTTATTATTTTTTTTGAAGAAAATTAACCGTAGTTAAGCTTAGCATTTTCCTTTTAAACGGAAAATAACTATAATGACTATAATAGTAATAATAATGAGAATATAATTGTACCTCTTCTATATACATTTATTTTTTTTTGAAAAATCATAATCTTATCTCGTTAAATGTCTTTATAAAAGAAAAGATGAAAGTAATACTGTGATAATTTCTGTTATTTTACACCCAAGGAAGAAGAATGGCAATTTCATTATTTTGTACTTTTTAATGGCAACCTTAGTTCAAGGAAAGATAGAAAGATAAATTCAAAATCCGGTATTGTTTTACGAAATAATTTCACTTTTTTTTTCTTTCTTTTTTTATAAAAAAGAATTATCTGTCTTTTCTATCCATATTTCGTATAATTAGATATATTTATCCATTCTATGAATTAATTAAAAAAAAATAAAATAGACTGAGTGAGAGATTGAAGAAGAAAGGTAGTCGGCTTTGAAAATTAACTCTATTTATGCATAGAGTATTCTCTTTTCCTTTTAATCTATTATTGATTTTATTATTTCATTTCTATTTTATATTACTCTTAAATATATAATTGCTTGTTACATAGGCTCTTTTTTTTTTATTGCTTAAATAAAATATATAATATTAGTTATTATGTTGTAAATTAGTTGCAAAGAGTTGTGATTTGTATGAAAGTAATAATATCTTGAAAACAATAATAAAATAGAATAAAATAAAAATAGGTTTATTTAACAAGAGATCCATTCAAAAGTGAATAAAAAATAACTATTAAAATTACAATACATACATATATATATATATATATATATATGTACATAAATATATACAGTATCATATTAAAAAAATGTTCATAAATACTATAAATTAAAAAGTTCAAATCATTTTTTTTTTTCTAAAAAAAAAAGAAAGAAAGAGAGTCTGTGCGTAAAATTCATTTTTTTATTTTTTTTTATTTTTAAATAAGGTGACCTGATTTTCCCTTATTACCTTAGTATGCTCATTCCCTTAAAAAATCACTATGCCATTTTGTGTGGTCTTGAAGAAAAAAACTTGCCCTTTTATAATAAAAGTATATAGAAGAGAAAAAATAAAATAAAATGATTTAGGATATCTGAGATTAAAAATGATTTTAGTAATAAATACTTAATACTATCGTTAATTATTTATTATTTTATATATTAAATTATTAAAAGTAGTAATGATAAAATTTACAAATAATAGTCTTTTTTTCTCAATTGAAATAGCATATATATATAAATAGATAGAATATACAAATATTACAACAAACTGCCTTACAAGGTTACTTTTTTTTTTTTTTTTAAATAAATAAAAATCCGCTTGCATAATGTCGATCTTTAAATCAACCATTCAATATGTTTCTCTCTCTAAATTATTTTTCATTTTATAATAAATATTAATACACTAGCAAAAAAAAAAGTTTTATTTTAATTGGAAAAAATGGACGAATAATAATCCATCCAATGTCCTTATATATATAGAATAGAGTATAATTATTATATAAATAAATATTATTTAAATGGGAGATCGAAGATTATTTAATCTTCTACTTGATTCATCAATGGTATCCAATTGACTTCTATAATCAAAAGTTGACATAGTTGCCACTGACATACGGTTTCGCCATTTTTTATTTGTATCCATATCAAAACCAATAGGGGAGTGAATAGGTGAAAATGGAGAAGAAGCATTATTATTATAATAATAAGAATGATTACTGATTTGTTGTTGTTGTTGAGAAGAAGATGGTGGTAAATAATATTGATCATGATGCCATGCTGCCATCATTTTTTGTCTTGTCATCCCCATATGATGGTGTTGCTGTTGTTGTTGATGGTTATTTGATAAAGATGAAAGATTATTATTATAAGAAGAAGAAGCAGACAAAGGGAATGGTTCAT
The DNA here is from genome assembly GCA_017871115.1 of Cunninghamella blakesleeana. Classification (NCBI taxonomy): domain Eukaryota; kingdom Fungi; phylum Mucoromycota; class Mucoromycetes; order Mucorales; family Cunninghamellaceae; genus Cunninghamella; species Cunninghamella blakesleeana. The sequence goes on from JAFCIZ010000011.1 coordinate 931,574, forward strand.
CAGGATATTCTGTTGCATGTCTAACAAGAATCACAGCTGCTAATTCTTTACAAAATTCTTGAAGAACAATATAAGCATGAACAAAGTTAGGAAAGTTCACAAATGGATTATTCATGGTAACAGGTGTGGCATTGGCTTTTTGTTGGAAAAATAAGGCAGATGGTGATGAAGCAGATGGCAAATTATCATAATGATGATTTCCGTTTCCATTCATATTTTGTAATGTTGAGGCAGAAAGATCTAACCTTGCTGGCAATGGAGGTGATGTGGATGAAGAAGATGAGGCAGAAGAGGAAGAGATAGAAGATAATGAGGTGGTGGTGGCTGATTTGGAATGAGTTGGTAAGGGAGGACTTGGTAAGGAATTATGATGTTTATTATGAAACATCAACTGAGATAAACTTGGTTGTTTAGATAATCCCCGATGTTGATTTGTATTAGATGATTGGTTAGAAGGTGTAAATTGTAATGCATTAGCTGTGGATCTCAAAACTTGTTGGATGGGTTCTTGTTGATGAGAGTGATGATGATAAGGGTCGTGTTGGTTAGGTGATAATGGATTGATTCCTTTCTTTTTAGCCAAAGAGATTCTAGTTTCAAAATTAGGAACTAATTGGGCACGTTTTAAAGCTTCAAAGGTAACTTGTTCCAATAAAGCATATAAACTACGTCTAGCTCTTGCTGTAGTAGTGGGTAATGTCCAAACACCTCCATATAAGGAACCATCTTCTCCAACACGAATGGTGCGCCAATCACAAATCACTCCATCTACACGACGATCCACAATCCCCGCAATTTTTTGTAAAATGCTTGTAACTAACAAGTTTTGTTCCATAGAAGCTTCCAACATTTTTGAAAATAAATCAAAAATGCGATTTAAAAAGAGTCCTTCATAGCTTTCACATTTTTTAATCAAATCATTTTCATCACTATGATTACTATAGTTGCTACTAAAAGAAGACGATCTACCAAAATGAGCCATGGAATCATTCATCATTCTTACAGCTTCACGTCCAACCACCATACTTTTAGGTCGTTTAGGTCTACCTTTTTTGTCTTCTGACTCACGATCAGTATCTTGTTTATTTTTAACGGGTGGATAAGGGAATTGCCAAAAATTACGAGCCAATATACCATATTGAAACCTTTCCCTTGCTTCATGAAAGTAATCATCATAGCTATTTCCTGGTACTACTTGTCCATTATTCATAGGATTAGCTGTATGGTTTAATTTTTGTCCTTTATCCTGTGCTATAATTGCTGATAATGCTGGGCTTTTCATTCTTTCTAATTCATCTTCTAATGGTAGTAAAGAAAGTACTCTATATATAAAAATGATGTAATAAAAAGAAATATATATATATATAGAGAGAGAGAGAGAGAAAGAGAGAGAAAGAGAGAAAGAGAAATAAATAAATAAAAAAAAGTACATATATATATATAATATTTTTTGTTTTCTTTTTTTCTTCATCTTCTTCATTACCTTTCTACCAACCATCGTACTTTTTCCTTTTTGTTTTCCTTTTGTAATTTTGAGGCATCATGATCATCACTTTTTGTTGTTGTTGCTGTTTTCTTTTCGCCATCTTTATCTTTTTCGTTTTCATTTTCTACTTCAAGTTGATTAGATGTGTTCTTTTTTTCCAAAGACGTATCATTATTTGTTATTTTAAGAGTAGATGAAAGGTATTCACCATCGGGGCCAATATCTACGAAATTACGAAGAACTAAATTATAAATAGCAAATTGATTATAGGTTTCCAATACAGTATCAAATAAACGTAAAGTGGCTAATGATAAATCCATATCGTCTGAATTCACGCGATGTATTAATAATAAACGTAAAGTTAAATCATCATCCATAATTGTTACACCGCCAGTAGCTGATTTTAAGGAACGTTGTTCACTGCTACTTCTTGGTAAAGAAGCTTTATCGCTTCCATTTTCATTGTTATTATTATCATGGCCTCTTTTTTTACTGTTACTTTGTTGACTTTGATTATCTTCTTCATTATTATTAATATTGTTGTTGTTATTGCTATTTACATCTTCTTCATCCACTTCATCTTCATTGTTATTATAATTGCTACTACTACTATTATCATCGTCGTCATCATCTAAACCAATAAATGTTGAAGTATTATTTGATTTCATTTCCGGTTCCAAATCTTTTCCAACGCCACCTTCTTCACCAACAAGTACTACCAAAAAAGCATGTAATAAAGTTTGATCTGTTAAACTACGAATCATTTCTGTCGTATAAGCCGTGGCTGCTGTGGCTGCATCAATATTAGGCGAACTTAAAGCTGTACAAACGACCGGATGCCATAAACTAGTTGTCAATTGTGCCATAAGTGCTGTCATTAATCGTTTATCTGCCACTCTTGCTACATCGTTTAAATATTCCCAAAAACTATAAAAATGATCCAAAAGTAACTCCCCTTCTTTAATATTTTCTAATGTGCGTATAAAATTGGTATCAAAAGGACTTCGCTTTCTTCTTTTTCGTCGAAAACTATTATGTGCATTCACAGTAATCATTAGACTATTATTGGTGATCATGGCTGGAATCGAAAATTGAATTCTTCTTTTAGGAGGTCGAACGGGAACAACTCGATTATTACTCGAGAAGGTGAAAGCACCATTGTTTTTTGGTAATAAAGCAAATAATACTGCTAATCGCTCAGCCTGATAAAAATAATAAGTAAATAAATAACAATAAAGTTAATAAATGAGACAGACACACACACACACACGCAATTAGACAAATAAAGTAAAAAAAAGGAGTTCAAAAAATAAATAAATAAATAAATAAATAAATAAATCAAATCAAATCTAATCAAAGCCAATATTTAAAAAAAACCTTACCATGACTTCACAAAATCCTGAATATTCCACAATATAACATACATATTCGGGATCACCCTCTAATAATCGTAAAGCAAATAAGATGGCCTCTCTAGCGATTTCACCAGTTTCACCAGGAACATTCATAAAGTCAATTAATTGTGTAAACATATCAAACCTTGGCTACACATATAAAAAATGAAATATATATATATATATATATATAAAATGAGTAAATCCTAAATCATTAATATTATCACCATTATCACTACTAAATTAAATACACATGTAATTATTATTATTTTACCATTAAAAACATATTCCATTGTATTTTTTCATCCAAGCTTTCTCTTCTTTTATGAGAAGTTTTTCCGTCTTTACTACTTCTCCAAACATTTTCGCCCAAACCACGGCACCAACCTCTTTCAAAAAACAAATCCATTAAAGCGGCATTGGTACCTTTAAAATGAGCAAAAACCCCATGCATTAATTTAACCAATTCCAAGGATAATTCAGCAATAGCAGCATGTCTTTCTTCAGAACAAGCGTCTGGATCTATTTCCAATTGCTCATAATGATGAGCTATTAATCGATGGCAAGAAGATATTAATTTTTGTAAAGGGACATGGACAGCACGTTCTGGTAAAAGTTGAGCATGAACATTTATCACTAAACTACAAAAGAATCGAAGACAGTGAATTCGCATACCAAAAGGAGTCTATTATTATTTTTTTAAATAAATAAATATATATTATATAAAAGTTAATTTTATCCATTCATTACAATTCTTAATATCTCTTTCATCTCCATCTTTTTTTAAAGAAAAAAAATTCTCTTTTGTAATATTACATCCACTTTAGCAAATTCAACTAATTCTTCAAGAACACGGCGTTGCAAAAGATATTCTAAACATGGACCCGTTTCTAAAGTATCGTTAGCACGTTCATATTCTAATTCTTCAGCTTGAATTAGCTTTACAATATTTTGTAAGGCAGTTGGTATAGGTGTTAAATCGACTGCATCTTTTAAAGCATCTAAAAAGAAAAAAAAAAAAAAAAAGAAGAGTAAGAAAAATGAAGAAAATAATCATCCTTTGTATATATATATATATATATATAAATTTACATATGTATACACATTATAATAAATGAACTTTATAGAATATTACTACTATTATAATTATTACTACTATTATGATTATTTATTTTTACCAGCTGCTGTTTCATAATATTTTTGAATATTTGACCATGATTGTGCTAATAATTCAAGTTTTGTCTTTGAGCTATTTCTTCCTGATAATAATTTTTGAAGAAACATAGACTTGAGAACAAATAATTATTATTATCAGAAATAAAAAGAGAAAGAGAGATGAAGGGTGAAAAAAAAAAAAAAAAATTAAAGTGAGAGATATCACTTTAACAAAAAAAAAAAAAAAATGAGGCTCAGGGGAAGAAGAGAGTGAAAAAAAAATTGGAAGGAGTTTAATTTTTTTTAATTTTCAATTTTAATTTTTGTTTATCGCTTGCTTTATCTCTCTCTCTTTCGCTTTTACACTACTTTTTTTTTTTTTCTCCAACTCCTGCGTATATTATATTATTAGTTATTTATTATTTATTATTTATTATTGGTTATTGATTATCGATTATTATTATTATTATTATTATTATTTTAAAAAAAATAAAAAAATCTACCACCTAATTACTTTTTTAATGATAAATAACACATTATTCATAACTTAACTTTTATTTTTCGACGATGATGATAACTAAAAAGTGTCACAAAAATAATCTGAAAGGTCATACAATACTTTCAAAGCAAAATTTTTTTAAGGTGATCAAGGGATTGGCAGGAGATATATAAACTATTCTTTTTTGCAAGTAGTTTTAATAATTTTTATTAGTATTATGATCTTTATTATATTTTAAATTCATTAAACCGAGCCCTTACCGCTTTGTTTATTGTGAATAAAAAGGATTGAGGTTTTCATAAATTACTTTTTTTTTTTTAAAAGAAATATATTTAAACAATCTAAATATATTCGATTATATTCTATCCACGCATATAGGAAGATATCAGAATAAAGCAACTATTTCGAAAATTAAAAATATTAATCAAGAATGTTTCTTAGATTTTTACGAACGTACTTTATGTTACAAAAATATACTGATATTTATATATTTACCATATCGACGATTCCATTTCAATAATCATACATCATGTACTTTATAAAACGACTAGTGTTTTTATTATCATTATTATAACTATCGGGCTATTTTTTAATTCTAAAGTGAATTAATTGATATGTTTATTCATTAACTCATACCATCCATTCATTTTAGGAAGAATGATCAACCGAGCATAATAGCAATACAGGTACCTTTTTTTTTCAATGAAACCTGGTCCCTTTATTCGTCATTCCTATTTATGATATATATATATATGTATTTATAGGTTCATCCTTCATCTATTTTTTCGTGCTACTTTTAAAACGGAGTGCTCATTTATTATTATATAAATAATTAATATTATATATTAATAATAATAAAACAATAAAATAATATAATATAAGAGAAAGAAAAATGGGAATTCAAATCCCGAGGTACACTGAGAGAGAGAACAATAATTTTTACTCTAAAAAAGAAATCAACTATGCGAGCTTCATTGTTCTTTAAAAAAATATTAAACCTAACCACAAATAGAGATATATTGAGATGATATATTTTTTAAAAAGGGAAAATGAAAACGTTAGGAGTATGCGTTTTTGGAAGATATTTTCATGATTTTTTAAGATGAATGGGTTTTTAATGTCAGTTGTTAAAACACATGGCAAACCAAAAAAAAAAAAAAAAAAAAAGCAAGTAAAAATGGGCATAAATTTTTTTATATATAAATTTTTTTTCTCTCCTTGACTTTTTTTCTCTCTTTTTCTCTTTCTCTTCTCTCTCTCTCTCTCTTTTTTTTTTTTTTATTTCTTTTTCTTCAGTCTTTTTATTATTATTATTATATATATTATATTTTATTCATTCATTTTTTAAATCTTTTTTATTATTATGCCTACAAAGAACCGAATATTTACAATAGCACCACGTTTAAACTATAGTCAAGTAATATATATAATATATATATATATAAATATAATTCATATCTCTAACCTATCTTTTTATTTTATAGAGTAAAATATTAACTCCTATGGAAGAAGTAAGCTCGGTTAACAAAACCAAAATAGTGAAAACTTAAGAAGAAGAGGAGGAGTAGAGAGAAAAGAAAGAAGGGATAAAGAAAGAGTAGGGAAGGGGGAGGGAAGAACACACCATATATATATAATAAAGAAAAAGAATTATATATATTTAATAAGGGAGAAGAAGGAAAAGCTCATACTAAATTATTATTTTATTTTTCATTTTAGTCTAGTTCCTTACCATCCACTCCTCGTTCACCTTCTTTTGTTTCATCTTCCGAATCCAATTCTAAAAAGGTAAATTTATATTATTACTATTATTAATAAATGAAATTTAAATGGTATTCCTTCATTAATGTTATTTATTTATTTACTTATTTATTTAGGAAATACCTTTAGTAACAACAGAAATGTATGATAATGAAGAAAATCAACAGCACCAAGATAGGTAATTATTTAATAAATATATATAAATAAATAAATAAATAGTTTTTTTTTTTTTTTTTACATAGATTAATTTGAAAATCATTATATTATGTAGTGTCGATAGTCATAATTCTTTATTTTTAAAAAAAGCATGTCACTCATCTATCAATTTATCAGTACGTAATACTTTAAAATATAATGAAATCATTATCCCAAGATCAACAAAATCAGACCCTCCATTAAAACAAAACGATGATAGTAATAATAATAATGATGATGATGAAGTTTGGGAAAAAGAAGAAATCAAGGTAATGTAATTAAAAATAGACTTTTATATATATATATAAATATATATACATCTATCTATCTATAAACAAACAAAAGGAGTGGAAAAATGATGCAGGGAGTTATAAAAATAAAATAATAATAATAATAATTGATAACTTTATAACTATTTATTTATTTATTTTATTACTATTTCTTTATTTCTTTTACCATTAGGATGATGATAATACAAATCAATGGAATGAATTGCAATCTAAATTATTGAATATGATAACGACTACAATTCAACAAGAATTAAATGAAAAGTTTGATCATTATCAACAACAACAACAGCAAAAACAAATAGATCACCAGATGATAAAAGAAGAAGCATCACCATCATCCAGTGTCACCATCGCCACCAACAACAACGAGGCATCTTTTGTATCACAAGACCAACATATGGAATTTAAAAATACCATGAAGCACTCGCATCAAACCCAATTGGAACATATCAAACAATTGGAGGAAAAAATGAAAACGCTGGAAACACTTTTTCAAGACAAGTTGCATCATCAATCTCAAATTTATGAACAAAAATATAATAGTCTGCACTCAAGATACATCATGTTGGTAACACAACATACACAGCAATTTGAAAAATATCAAGAGCTACATGATGCTCATTCAAATCAAGCCAATTTATTAAATTCATTAAAACAACAAATAGATACCATCATAGAAGAAGCTACTACAGCAAATGATTTATCCAAAAAAAAGAGTAAAACAGCTAATACAAATACAAATACAAATAATAATACCAATTTAAAAAAGAAACAATCATACCCAACAATGTTACCAACACCTAATTCATCCCCTGCTTCCACTTTACCTGCCTCACCTACACCTTCAATGTATAGAACGCCACCTCCTCAACAACAACAACAATCACCTTCCTCATTCTCTATAGATCATAATAATAATAATAATAATACTAATAATAAATCTCCTTCTATACAATTAAATGATGGTTATGTTGAATTTATGACTGAATGTAATGGCCAACCTGTTATGTGTAAAGTAAAATTACCAAATGAATCTTCTCTTCCGAAAAAAAGACAACCTCCTCCTCCTTCTTCTGTACCTCGTGCTAATCATCAATCTACTTCAATATCACCATCACCTCTACCTCCTCCTACTAATAATCGACAACAACAACGTAATACACACCGTAGTCATTTTATAAATAATAATAATAATAATAGTCATTATCAACGTCAAAATAATAATAACAATACTAATTATAATCATCATCATCATATTCAAAATAATCATACTAATCATCAACAATATCATAATAATAATAATAATAATAATAATAATACTAACCATCATCCACAACAACAACATTATCATAACAACAATAATAATAAGAATCAATACCATCATCATAATCAACATCATCATCATTATAATAATAATAATAATAACAATAATAATAATAATAGTAATAATAGTAATAATAACAATAATAATAATAACAAGAACCATTATCATTCATCACACTCAAACAACAATCATAACAATAATAATAAACGAAATCAACATCATTATCACCATCATCATCAACAACAACAACAACATATCGGTTATATTCATCCTTCTTCACACTTATACCAACAACAGCAACAACAACCTCATTATATATCTGCTCCTGCTCATCCTCCTTTACAAATGACAACCACACCACCTCCACCTCCACATTATATGAAGGGATATCATCACCACCCATATCACCACTATCACTATCAAAAGCGGTTAAATCCTAATGCTCCTATCTGGAATGGATCTTGGTCCACAAATCCAATTTAAATAGTTATTATCCCTTTTATCTTTTTATTATTATTATCATTATTATTAGAGAATATATTATTATTATTTTTATTATTATTATTTTTATTATTATTATTATTATTATTATTATCATTATTATCATTATTATTATTTTTAAAACTAGTTTTTTATTTATTTATTTACTTATATAAATATAGAAAATAATCATTATATATTGTTGTTTTGCTTGCTTGTTTATTTATATTTATTATTAAGGGGATGTGGGTCACTTTTTTTTTTTCTTTTTTAAAAAAAAAACTAATCTATGTTACTTTTTATTTATTTGTATATTTTAAAGATAACTGAGCTTTTTTTCATGATCAAACGAATCAAACTTTTTTTTTTTTAATATGACAACACTTCAAAATAATAAGTAATCTAATCTTATTATTTATTTTTTATTATTTTATTTATTTATATTTTTACGTATTTAGAAGTTGGGAAAAAAATGAATATGAACTCCTTAAAATATGAGAAACTAACTTTTCTTTATCTCCCCAAAAATGAATAATATGTACAAATTTATCAATAAAAATAAGAATAAGAAATAAAGAATAAAAAAAAAAAAAAATTGAAAAATGTTTATAAAAAATATGTCTATCGAAACGTAATAAAATCATATAAAAAATGATGTCATTCTTTTTTATATGAGTTTACTTTTTATGAAAAAATGAGGTTTATTATAATTATGATATATATGCAAAGCATGAATTATTATTATTAAAAATGCGTCTATATATATAGATTAGAATGAGGAAGAAGAGGATGGTTCGTTTTTTTTCATATTCTTTTCATTTAAACGATATCTTAAAGGTGAAAAAGCAAATTTAAAAGATTGAAGATGATTAGCCATGTTAGGAGTATTGATTTTAGGTGATGATGATATATGTGGTGAAAAAGAAGGTTGATAATCATTGTTATTATCGTCTATTTCAAAAGTGGATGATGGCGGTGGTGAAGAAGATTCCATTATTATATCCTTTTTTATAGTTTGTATAGTAGAAGGAGGAGCAACAGTAGTAGTAGTAGTAGTAGTAGTAGTAGTAGTGGTTGGATTATTCGTCGTTATAAAATTATATTGTGATTGTGGTGAAAGAGGCAACGGTGGAGGAGATGAAAAAGCATTTAAATCTGATAATTTTTTTAATAATCGATTATTTTCTCTTTCTACAAGTTTTAATTTAGTTTCCATATACCCTTTATCATAAAGTAATCGAATTCTCATGGTATCGTTTTTTTTATTTTGATCGTTTTTCTTTTTATTCAATAGTTTCTTTTTTTGTTCCATATCATTTATGTATTTTTTTAATCGATAAACTAAAAACTCCAATTCTATTTCATCTGGTGAACCTTCTAATAAAGCTAATTCAATTGGAACAGAATCAGAAGGTGATAATTCATCAAGGATTTCCAATAGTTTTTTATATTCTAGTTGCTTTTTAGCTGGTCGGCCTCTTTTTTTTATTGTTTGATTTTCCATCTTGTTTTTCTTTTATATATATTTAAAAACATAAAAAAATGAAAAGAAAAAAAAAAAAATAGATTAGGATATTGAAAAATAAAAAAAGTGAAAATGAGAGAGTAAAAGAGCAAAAATGAAAAATCACGTAAATAATAATAATAATAAAAAACCCGGCGGGAGTTTAATTTTTTTAAAAAGAAAAAACTTGAAAATCGAGTTTTTTTTTCGCGACCCTTATTTATTCTCTTTTATTCACTTTGTTTAATACTCTGTATATCTAAATCACTTTTTAATGCTTTTCAAAAAATAAATAAATAGATTTTCTCATATAATGTATCCTTTTAGTAGATTGTAATATATATATACATATATATTGGCAAAATAGAACATCAGTAGCTTTGTACAGAAAGTTGAGCAGTGGAGCCTTTACATATATATTAATATATATAAAAAAGAATATGTGTATTGATTTATCTATTGATTTTTTTTAGTTTTATTTTTACTATTATTATCATATATATATAATACTGAATAAAAAAATGATAGCAACAAAATTGAATAAAGTCTTTGGTATTTCTTTTTTATATTCAGCATACTATCTTTATGGAAGTATTAATTATTTTACACCAAAAAATTTATTGTTACCCTAATTTCTCCATCAAAATGAAAGACGTAAAAAGCTTTATGAATAGCTTTTAAAATAAAAAACGGAAAAATTACATTAAATTAAATTTATTAGAGATAGGTCGTGATCGTGAGCACATATTTGATTATGTCAAGTACCTATTAGGATAGACAGAAACTCACTAACAATGAAAAATAAATCTATATTTTATGCATATAAAAGTGTGATGCAAGTAAAAATTATTTAAAATTCTCTTTTATATATTGTATATGTAATTTGTTGCGTTCATGTAAACAAATATAAAACTAGATATCAATATTCATTTATCATTATTGTTTTTATTTAGATAGGCCGTTATAAATGTAATACTGATTTAACCAATTCTACCACGTGGCAAAATACTTCACCAAAAAAAAAAAAAGAATATACCAAATATCGTATATATATATATATTGATCATCATCGTATGTTTAAATGTAAAATCGAAATAAAAAATGGCCATTTTTGCTATGAAATCGAGAATTAATTTCAAAATTTATTTTTAAATGAATCATAGTCATAATATGGAAGAAACATGACAATATGATTCGATGACGCAACTTCTAATCTCTCTTATTCTGTTAAATAACAAATGTTTTACAAAAGAAAATTCCAAGTATTTTCCAAGATGAATGGATAGCTAAATAAGGCACTATAAATTTCCACCGTGTTTTTAAAAGATAAAGTACCTAAGCCTTGCGAAAAAAGAAAAAAGGAACATTAAGGAGAGAAAGATGAAACCCTAAATTGTAAAGATAATAAAGAAGGAATGATTGGATATTAAATGAAGATATGTAGCTATAACAGTGGCCAACTTTATCTTCAATATAATATGAACAAAACATATCGAGTATCAGCGAGGTCGTATAGTTTTTTTTTTACAAGTAGTGATTCAGAAAAAAAGAAGGCAGAATATATTGGTAATAGTTAGAACAGCCTCCTCCTCTCAAGAAAGCGCATTAGCTATAACTGAAGATAAGGGTGATCTAATTGTTGGACACATAAACAGGTGCCACAATAAATAATTCTCTATTAATTACTAGCGAATTAAAATTTTTTTAGAACTAACCGAATATATTGAAACAAACAACGAATGATATTAATTACTTAAATGCCTGACTAAAGTGCGGATCATGGATTATCTTTAGAGATTGTTTACATTATCATTCTGTTTTACTTTTATATTTAAATAAAATTGAAGTAAGGTCGCACGGTGAAGACTATTGCAAAAATAAAAATAAAAAAAGTAAAATAAATACGTAAAACTATGATGTTCATTTTATATATTGGGTATAGTAAAAGAAAAAATAAATATATATATACGTAGCATCTTTTTTTTTTTTAAAAAAAAAAGATTAATGGTTGCTCGTCCCGCGAGTTTAGTTTACAAAAATAAAATAGGCATTAGTCATTGACATTTCTATAAAAGTAGCTAATGATATCGCGGATATAATTTCTTTTCTTTCGGATTAAGAAATTTTGTTAATTATGTGTTTTTTTTTTAGGTATCTCTTTTTTTTTTTTATTTCAGGTGATAACCTTTTAATATTTTTTGATGATGCATATCATTGATTGATAAAAAAAATATAAATATATATAAAGTTTGATTAAAAAAAAAAAAAAAAAAGATCGACCATCTTTTCATAAGCTTAAAAGTACTAAATAAATAATAGAAAGTAATATTTTTTTATTTTTTTAAATAAAAGATCGGACCTTTCAATGTTATTTTATTTTATAAATAGATATGTTTTGGGGAAGGGAAAGAACGTCATATTATCATTTATATCATATTACAAACCGAATAATTGGAGAGAGAATAGTCATTATTATTTTCACATTTTTCTTTTTTTCTTTTTTTTATATAGAAATACATATTAATTAATAAAAGTTAAGAGAAAGAAAGACCGAGAAGCTTATATATATAATAGTAATAATAATAATAATAGACACTCTATAATAATAAAAAAAGACCTTTATTTATATAGCATATATGAAAATAAGATTATGTATTATGGCGATCATCTTTCAAATAAAATGAAAAGTGCCACGTGTGGTAGTATGGTAACTAAAATTTTCCAATGAAATATATAAATGGGTTGAGTTTGATTTTTTTTTTTTTCATATGTTCATTCATTAAAATAGTTTAAATAAAACTTGTAAATTTATCATCAAAAGTTACAATATTTTTATTTTTATTTATTGATGGCTCAGTTGTATTCATTACATACATATAATATGATACAAATATATAATATATAATATAATATAAATATATAATATATATAAACTTTATTATTTATTATCATTTTATTTTTATTACATATTAATTTTATTATTAAAGTGGCAGAAAAGTTTTTTCATTTGAAAAACCGCCATTGTGCTACCTAAGAATTTAAATGGAAAAGGTTTTTCTTTTTGACACTGGGCCTTTTTTTCCTCTCTCTCTCTTTCTCTCTTTTTCTTCTCTCTCTCTATTTATTCTTATTTTATTATTGTTATTATTTTATTATTTATCCTTTCTTCTTTTTTAGGTAAAGCTTTATTTATCATTTTTATGAAACGAATCATCCTTAAAAAAACAAATACACACATATATATTAATATGTCGATTCTTTCCTTTTTATTATTTATTTTATACATGTACGTAGATTAAAAATAAAAAAAAAAAAAGATTAAAATCAGTAACAGTAATAACAATAATAATAATAATAATAATAATAATAAAAAAAAACACCCACCTTTTTTTTTTTTACGATTCCTTTTCAGCATACATATATCTATATATATCTATATATTTATTTATATATATATTAATTAACAATAATAATAATAATAACAATGGGTATCAATCAAAGCACAGCCAATCGTAAAAATAAAGCAATCAATAAGCAAATCAAAAAGGATGAAAAGCTGATGAGCCGTGAAGTTAAAATATTATTATTGGGAGCTGGGGATTCTGGTAAATCAACAGTATTAAAACAAATGCGTTTAATACATGCTTCAGGCTTTAATGTAACGGAAAGAGAAGGATTTCGATTGGTGATCTTTTCTAATATCTTTACAGCCATGCAGCTATTATTGGAAGGCCTTATTATATCAAAAATACCTTTTGAATATCCAAAAAATTTAGTAATATAAAATAAATAATAGATAATGGTAATACTGCAAATATATATTTATGTATACTTATATTTTCTTCCTTTTATTTATTTATTAGGAATATGCTAGCTTATTTGAACTATTACCTAATATCAAACCAAATGAAGGATACCCTTTAGACTACTTACACCCTTTAAAATCATTATGGAATGATAAAAGTATAAGACAAATTTATTTAATGGGAAATACATTTGCTCTAAGTGATAATGTACAATAGTAAGTATATTCTTTATTATTATCAAAATAATAATAATGGTCATTCGTATTATCCTTTCAAGTTGATCAGTTTTTTTTAATTCGTTTTATACCATTTCATTCCATTTATATAGTTATTATGAACAACTTGATAGACTATTCCATCCTAATTATATACCCACTGATCAAGATATTATTCAATGTAGAATTAAAACAACTGGTATTGTCGAAACTTCATTTAGAAATAAAAATGTTATATATCACATGTATGATGTTGGAGGTCAAAGAAGCGAAAGAAAAAAATGGTATGAATAAAAAAAAATCATAAAAGTTAAGATTTATAGATATATAGATATCCATGTATAATAATAACTTTATATTACTTTATTTTTTTACATTAGGATTCATTGTTTTGAAAATGTTGCATCTGTATTATTTGTTGTTGCTATAAGCGGCTATGATTGTTGTTTAGCAGAAGATAAAGATTCGGTAATGAATACATGTATATATAAATATCAATAGCTAAAGAAATACACATATACATGTATATTAATTATCCTTTCTATTTATATATATATATATATATATATATATATTATTTTTATTAATTTTTATATACAGAATCAAATGTATGAAGCATTCATGTTATTCGATTCAATTTGTAATTCACAATGGTTTATCAATACATCAATGATTTTATTTTTAAACAAAATGGACATCTTTAAAGAAAAAATAATGCGATCACCAGTCAATCATTATTTTCCGGATTATACTGGCCCTCTCCAAGATTATCAATCTGCAGCTGATTATTTTCGACGTCGATTTGAATCTCTAAATAGAAATATTAAAAAACAAGTATATATTCATTTTACCGTCGCTACAGATACAAGATTATTAGCCCATGTGATGGATTCGGTATCAGATAGTATTTTACATGAAAACTTACAAACTTTATTATTATAATCAGCCATCCTTTATTACAATCTCTCTCTCTCTCTCTCTCTTTCTCTAGCTATATCGCTAGCTTTTCTCTTTCCCATACTAATTTCCCTTATTAATTTTCCCTTATTTTTTTTTATACATAAATAATAATAATAATAATAATAATAGTAATAATAATAATAATAATAATAATAATAACAGCAGTAACTTATACATAGATTATTTTATAAATAGACATTTATTTATTTATTTTTTTACATCGTTCGATTTTTTCTCCAAATCATAATTAATAAACACTTAAAGTAAAAACATATAAACTAGAAAGGATAATAATAATAATAAGCATGATTAAGATTATGATCGTAACGCGAAAAATAAAAGAGTTTTTCGGAATATTAAGAATAAAAGTTCAATATTAACATTAAATAAGTGTATGTATGTGTGTGTGCATGTACTACATTATAGTGATCCCACTTGTAATTAATATACAGAAAAAATGAGTTTAAAAATAGTAATACCTTCGGTTGTATCCCCGGTTTTTTTTCCTTCCCATACATCGGATCAATTCCTTGAAATAATTAGTAGTGATAAAAAAATACTTGATAAAACTGAATAGTTATGAAGATGAAGATGAAGATTCGATCAAGAAAAATTTAATATAATGATGATGATGATGATGATGATATATATATATTAATAAAAGAAAGATACATATGCCAATAGCTTCTATTCTAGGTTTATTTTAATCTTGTACTACATACACACGTATACATATATATATATACATTTATATATATATTTATCCATTCTTCTGCATATACAAAAATACACAGGAAAAAACCTTTCAATTATATATTTTATTTCCTTGTATTACTTTGCTCCAATATATATTGTCTATTCATAGACAAATGTTAAAATATTTACAACATTTATTTAAAAGTCGTTTTTAATTATCTTTTCCATGAATGTGTTCATCAAATAAGTGATGATAATTAAAAATATTTTGCACGCAAAAGTTCACCCTTTTATGGTGGAAAAAAATAAAATAAAAATTTAAACCTCAGGTACTCATACCACTCACTTGAGCACAAAAATTCTTCAAATTGAAATATAATCATTTCTTTATTCTTCCTCTCACTGTAACTTTTTCACTTATGATTTCTTTTTACAGCTTTTGAACTTTTATTATATATTCTATTAATTCAATTTAAGTTTTCATTCTGATTACTATTTATCAATCATTAAACATCAATTAGAAATGAATTCTTTACCAAATGAAATAATAAAAAATATATTCACGTTTTTATCACAAAGATTCGCAGTAACCGTTAGTTCAACGGTATGTAAGGTTTGGCATTGACCTTTTTTTAAATTTTTATTTTATTCTATAATTCATATATACACTAAACAACTATTAAAAAGATGTATTCAATTGCAAAAAGAAATAACCATCCATAATAAACTTATTGGTCATTACATTCAACATTGGATATTCCATTTTTGTTATGCACTAGATATAGAAGATTTATTAGAATTGACAAAAACGGTACCAGATATACATTCTATTAATAGCTCTACGATCATTTTTCTTATGGATATTTTGCCTATATTTAATGATATACCTAAAAATAATAGTTTTTCTCGATTGTAACACTTACACATTTTGAAGAGTGGTATACGATTTTTAATTATACAATCTTGTTTAATCATAAAAGCAAAGTAGAATCAATTGGTGTCAAATATATTCAAGAAATGATAAATTACAACAGAAGAAAACAACCTTCTTCACTTATTCATTTCATGCTTTTTAGCCAATCACCATCAACACCTTTACTTTTTTATGCTTTTTCTAATCGTCATCACTTTTCCTGCTCTAATGAATGACTCTCATACTACCAACATCTAGGCAGTTAACCAATTTAAATTTTTATTGCCCAATATATTCGCCCAACACAGGTATCAGCTTATTCTATTTTGATGAATATACATTGGAATACATACACTAACCGTGCTTACATACTGTGTCTTTATCAATTGTATATTTTTATACATCTACTTCTGGAGAGGATACTGATACTGATACTGGCATAATATATGAAAATGCTACTACATCTCTACATTTCAACAGGTTCACTATTTATTAGATTATCTCATTCAGTATGTGACATCATTTGCCATATTTTATTATTACTTTGATATTTTACTATATAATAAAATATTTAATATTCTTTCTTTCTTCAGGCCATCTTATATGTGGATAATATTAGTATTGTCTTGTTAATCACTTTTTAATTATCATAATAGATGTATATATTTTAATACTAAATAAGTAAAAAATTAAATCTCAGAAGATTTTTTAAAAATATTAAAAAAAATCATTGAACAATGGTTTTTTTCCTTCTCTTCCCGCAACTTTTTTTATATAAAAAAAAATTGTATTAATGAATAATAATCGTTGCCAAAGTTGCCAGTCAACAAAATTTAAATATGATATAGAAAGTGAATTATATATTTGTACTAATTGTGGATTAGTGATTGATGAAGTACATTTTTTTGATCAACACAATTCAGAGGAAGATCAAGGCAACAGTAACTACAGCTTAATACCAGCAGAACAAAAAGAATTGAAACAAGTTAAAACACCATCAAGAAAAGTAAGTTTCTATAAATTTTACCTATTTATATTTACCTATTTATATTTTATTTATTAATTACTATTTATTATAATGAATATCTTGTATTTGTTTTGTATTATTTTATTATAATAGCCAAAGTATGCTGAACTCTTGTTACGTATGAAGGACGGTTTTCAGGCTACTATGGAAGAATATAAATATGGTCAGCAACTTTTACAACTTTATTTGAATGATGAAAGAAAAGTTTATGAATACGCCTATACAGAAGTAATTCTCTGTATCTATTATTTAATCAAACTTTATTCCACAGGGAATACGTTAAATCATTATTGTCAGCTCTTTTCTGTCCAATTTACAAAATGTTTAAAAATATATAATCAGATGAAACTTATTTTTGGATCTAAAGTCAGTACAGAACATCATCATGACCATTTATTCTACTTACTAGATCAATTAATGATTTCTTGCTATCCACATTTAATGCAAAAGAATGATTGGTATACCACATTCAATAAACGTAACAGCAAAAAGATGAATATAGTAAAGGATGAAAAGGAGGATACAACCCATTGGACATTAGAGGATCAAAAAATCATTAAGCAACAAACTATTACTTTGATGACATTATTAAGAAGGCATAGTTATTTTGATGGAAGAATCGCTGGACCAATTATTACTTTATGTTTAGCCATGACAGTATTGCATTATAAAATCCAACATCAATTAAAGCAGCAACCAGAAAAATTAACACCTTCTTTTTCTTCCTCCTCTCTTTTCAAAGTCAAAGGATTTGGTTACAGTCGCCTTGCTGAATATAGTCTATTTAAATCAGGAACACTTCAATCACGATATCTTGAATTAGTCAATATTTTATCATATTTTGGAAAAGCATTACCATGGGTAAAGCCTTCTTTAAAGCATACTTTTGATTTTATTTATCATTTGGATGATATTTTAACTTCTATTGAGCATTTGGAACAATTATCTTTACCTTCCTCATTATTATGTCAACAGCAACAACAACAAGATGGCCAAGAATCAATAGCAATAATTGATAAATTAAAGCAACAAAAAAGAAAATATCAATTAGATAAAGAAGAAATAGATGAAGAAAAAGAAAAAAAAACACATGATGAATTATCGTCACCATCCTTAACCACAACACCTACGCGAGAAATAAATAAAAATGATATTAATAATTCATCATTACCATCTTTATCTATTCTTAATCCAATCTCTTTTCAAAAATCAATACATCAGCATAAGAAGAGAAAATTACAGATTGAAAAAATCAAAAATAAACAAATGGATAATGATGATGACTCAACCTTAAAAATTGTAGATCAATTATTAAAAAGCAAAAAATGGGATTCGGAATCCATTATGGCAATGTCTGACCATGAATTAATCAGTCAGGCGTATCGATTATCCTATCAATACCCTTCTCATTACCCTCATCTATTGGATTACCAAGTATTGGTGGAAGAAGATTTATCGAAAGAAGAAGCTGATGCCTATATTATTTCGTAAGCTTTTCAAATTTTATTACTTTTATAATATTTTATGTATATATTATATCTGTCATAGGTATATGTAAATATTTTTTTTGAAAAAAAATTAAAATAGAATAAAAATAAAAGCAGCAGTTTGCAATAAAAAGAGATATCATTTATTATATGTCTATATTAAAATATATATAAAAAAAAGGAAGGTAAAAAATAACTACTAATATAAATATAATCCTGTCGATGTAAAATAATAAAAAATAATAATAATATTTTTTTTTCTTTTGATGTCTAATTTTCTAAAAAAATAAAATAAATAAACTAAAACTAAAACTAAATAACATTAACAAAAAATTAAATGTATAATGAAAAAAATAAATGTATGAAAATAGAATGCTAAAGAAATTAAAAAAATATATAGTAAATAAAATAATAAATAAAATGAATAAAATATATAATAGATTGAATGACAGGGGAAGGGAATATACCATAAAAAAAAGAATGATAATAATAAAAATTATAAATTTATATAACGGTGTTAAAAGAGCAGTAAATAATGATAATAAGGGAGGGGAAGGGAGATAAGTGTAATTTTTTCTTTAAATGGTATGTAAGATAAATATCAAATCCCAAGTAGTTATTTCCTTTACCTTTTCTTTCTTTTCTTTTTTAATTTTTTTGTAACGATTTTTTATAATAATTTTTTTTGTAAAGATTTTTTTTGTTGTTATTGCTGTCCATATAATAGTGATAAATAAAAAAAAAAAAGAAAGCGGTAGGAGTTTAGAACCAACTTGTTTTGTTTTGATATTGTAAAGGAACATCATTGCGAGGGGCATGAGAGCGATTGTTTCCACCGCCTAAAGGAGGATAGTTATTGTAGCTATTGTTGAGAGCATCATTAGAACTATTACGAGAAGAGAAATCACTACCGCTGTTATTCATTTTACGGAAATCACGACCGCCAAAGCTTCCACCACCGCCAAAACCACCACGACTGCCACCGCGACTACCACCGCGACCACGACCACCAGATCTTGTTTCACGAGCAACCGATTCCAAGAATCCAGGTACTTCTTGATTAGCTTCTCTTAAAATATCAATGAAATCATTGACAATATTTTTATTGTTACGATTGAAGAAAGCAGTAGCAAGACCAGTATTACCTGCACGACCTGTACGACCAATACGATGGACATAATCATCAATATCGGTAGGTAAATCATAAGAAATAACATGAGAGACATTGGCAATATCGAGACCACGAGCAGCTACAGCAGTAGCAACCATAATAGGGGTACGACCAGATCGGAAAGAATCAAGAGCACGTTCACGTTCACGTTGAGTACGATCACCATGAATAGCAGTAGCAGGGAAGTTATGATTTAATAAAAAGTCGGAAAGAGCATCAGCCATACGTTTAGTTTCCACAAAGATTAAAGTAAGTCCATTGACTTCAGTGGAATGAAGAATGTCCAATAAAACAGAACGCTTATCTTCTTCTTCTACATATTCGACTTTTTGAGTAATATTTTCAGATGTTGATCCAACACGACCTACTGATAAGAAGATATAATCCTTTAAGAAATCACGAGCTAAGTATTGGATGTCACGAGGGAAGGTAGCTGAGAACATAAGAGTTACACGATCTTTAACATCAGGCATGTCTTCCTTTTCGACAATACGACGGATTTGAGGTTCGAAACCCATATCCAACATACGATCAGCTTCATCAAGAACTAAATAACGGATATTGCAAAGGGAGATTCGTGCACGTTCTAATAAATCTACAAGACGACCAGGGGTAGCAACTAAAAGATCACATCCACGGTCAATTTGACGTAATTGAGCACCAATATCAGCACCACCATAAACAACAGCAGGTTTGACCCAACTACGGTAAGCAAATTTTTTAGCTTCATCGTAAATTTGAGAGACTAATTCACGAGTAGGTGCAAGAATTAATACGGTAGGATAAGCTTTGCGACTACGGTAGCCAGTATTGGGTTCGTCAGGTAAAGGAAGAGGACCTTTTAAGAATAATTCAGATAATACAGGGAATAAGAAACCACCAGTTTTACCAGAACCTAATCATTATTAATGTAACAAAATAAATAAAAATATAGATATGTATTAAATATCAATATAATAACTCCTTTTTTCTTTTTATTTTCATTTTTTTTACGTCATTAATAATATCTGAATATGAAATGTTTTATAGACTTTACCAGTTTGAGCACAAGCCATTAAATCTCTGCCATTTCCGACAATAGGAATAGAGTATTTTTGAACAGGTGTAGGAGATGTATATCTAGCAAATTCAATGTTACTCAAAAGATGAGCATCTAAAGGAGGGGAATCAAACTATTTTTAAAAAAATAAATAAATAATTATAATTAGCACATACAATTGTTTATAAATATTTTATATTATTATTATTATTATTATTATTATTATTATTATTATTATTATATATAATAAAAATAAAACTTACAGTGTTGATAGGTTCAGGGCATCCATCACCACTTGCTTCAACAGGGATATCATCATATTTTTCAAAATTAATACCAGTATGTTGACGATCAGTATCATCAGCAGTACCAAAAAGTTCACGTTCAGCACGGGGGTTACGGCTACCAATATGATGTACACCTTCTTTCCAATAGCCTTGGGTATCATCACGACGTTGATATCCATTATTATTATTGTTATTGCTATTATTATCATATTGACGATAGTTATTACGATATCCACCTCCATAAGAGCCACGTTCATAAAAGTTGGAACGATTTTGTCCGCCACGGCCGTAATCAGAGTAAGATGAGTTCCATCCACCACTTCTATCGTTATTACCGCCAGCATGACGCTGAAAACCACCACCACTAATATTATTATTAATAATAATAATAGTAATATAATATTATAGTAATAATAAAAAAATAAAAGTAAAGTGAGTCAATATATTTATATACATTATTTATATTATTTGTCATCATCATCTTTTTGTCATCATTTTTTTAATTAAAGTATAAGTTTATTTTTTTCTTTACCTTTCACGAGGAGGACGATCTTTATTGCTATTCCAGTCAGACCAACCAGAGCTAGCACCACTACCACCAGAGTTATTATTACTATTTCTCATATGTGGAGGGATGTAACGAGTGTTTGTTCTTTGATTATTATTGCGATTGTCATTAACGCTCATACCAGCTATATGTAATAAGTATAAAAAAGATTAAGATTAGTTCATCTATTTTATCATCTTTATTAAATATCTTTAGATCTTTATCCTATTATTATTTTAAAATATTTTATACATAAATCTCTTTTTATTTTATATCAGTTTATCATTACCAAATTGCTGATCTAAGCTTTCATTGTTGTTGGATCCATTGCTCATTATTTAATATAGAAGAAAAAAAAGGAAAAAAAAAAAAAAAGAAAAGAAAAAGGAAAATAAGGGGGAGCACAAAGAAAATATTTTTATTTAGATGTTTTTTAAAATTAAATCTCAGATGATATAAATCAGTGGCTTTTTAAGAACTGCGGCGGCACTGAATTTTTTCAAATTTTTTTTCTTCTTATTTTACTTTTTTGCATAGTTTTAAACAAATATATATATAAACTATTATTTTTTACTATGGATATTAATAATCAATAGGTTCCATTTTAATAACAAAATATTTTTTATTTACCATAAGTAGTAAGAAGGAATAAAAGTGCTAGTAGCAGTAGCAGTAGCAGTAGTATTAGACGATAATGTATCTATTGTTGCAAACATACTCAAAACCTTTAGCCACAAAGTTGCTTTTTTTGAACTTTCAGCACATATATACATAGAAGAGATTCGTTCTTCTATTTCTTTTTTATTTGCCAATGGTAATGCTGGATGGTTTATAGTGGTACGAAATAGTAATACAATAATATGATTGGGTTGATGATATGACCTTTTATCTTTTTCTTCTAAAGGTGTGCATACTTTTATAAGATTTTTTAATGGAATTACATCAATGGATTCATTATTTATTTGTAAATTTCTTAAATAGATGCATCCTCTATCTAAATTGACCCAATAACGTACCCAACTCTATGATAATAATGTGAAAAAAGGGAAAAAAAAATATTCACATAGTTTAGCTTTTTTTTTTTATTTAATTTTATCTTAATTAATAGTACTAGTATTGTTATTATTATTAATATAAAATAGACTTACGAAAGTGGAAGAAGTGTTTTTAATATAAAAAGATAAATAGTCACCATGCTGGCAAGAATTAAATAAAGATTTTAATGAGGGAGATAAAAATGGACCAGAGACAGTATTTTCGTTTTTTTCTTCTAAATGGAAAGCAATCATTAATTCTAAATCCATTGTAACAAAATCATCATCCTCGTTATTACTTAAAACTGGTTTAGTTAGTGTATAACGATGAAGTTCTTTTCCTTTAAATATTTCATATTGATTTCCAGATAATAAATGAGTAAATCCAACCATAGGTAAATGAGAATGGGTAGTAGCAATATTAGCAAGCGAATCTTGTATTTTTTTATCCTGATAAATGGATAAACTAGATATTATTTTTTTCATCTTTTTTAATTTTGTAGAATGAGTGGGTTTAGCAAATATTGTAAACGTTAATGAAAATGGACCATTCACTTTACTAATAAATAACAATAAGAAGAAACGTAAATTAATAAATATTAATGACATTATATATATATATATATATATATATATACAACAGTAATATGATATAACCTACATTGATAATTGCTCATTGGGATAATCACCACTTATACCTTTTTCAATTTTTTTCAATACTCCAGATTGTATTGATTGTGTCGCATCATTCATTTTTACATATAATTCATACTCATACTCTAAAAAAATATTTATGAAAAGAGTGATTAAAATGGAATTTCATATATTTAATTTTATTATATTTTTAAAATGAATTACCTTTTGAAGATGATCTATTAATAATTTGAATGACTAAATGAGTAGTAAAAATAAGAAAAATCAATCAATTCACCTTTCTAGTTATTATCCTAATCATTTCTAACATGTGTATATTACCTCGACAATGTAATGTTTTTTCTTGGCTCAATTCATGATTTATGTTACTAATTATAATAAAATAAAAAATATATAATATAAATATATAAAATAATATATATATATACTGTTACATACCTTTTTTGAATAAAAAGGGAAGAGTCATTTAATTGTTGATTATCGTTTATCGGCAACATAGGTAAAGGTTTTTCTTTAGGATTCAATAAACCAAATTTAGTTGACGATGAGGACAAGAGCCATGATTTTAAATCTACCACAGTACTGCAATTATTTATATCTTGATATACAGAGTTTGTTGTTGTTGCTGTACTTAATGTAACGAGAGATGAAGAAGATGAAGAAGGTAGTTTATTTCGATTGAATGCATTTAATATTGTTGGTGTTGTTTCCATTGAAACTCCATTTGATGATGCATACATATCTGCTAATGAAAATTGTGTCATCATGCGTTTTAATCCTAAAGTTGCTTTTTGATACTCTTCTTCTTTATTTGTCGTGTAGATGTTCCTCTCGCTCTGTATTGCCTTTAATTTTTGCTGTTCATAAGGTGCTATTTTCTTTTTACTATGTTTTGCCATGTTTTGAAGACTCCAAGATTTTTTAGTTGATTCAAAAGATTGATTTACCATGATTAGTAAAAATTTAATAAAAAAGATAATAAAAAAAAAAAAAGAAAGTGAAAGAGAAAGAGGTACGACTAGAAAAAAAAAAAAAAACGTAAAGTTTAAATTCAGGGCAATCATCATTCTTTAATTAAAATAAGACGAATCGGAATATTTTTTTTTACTGCATATATAAAAAAGATTATTTATTGATATTGTATATATATAACTGATTATATTTTGTTGTTTATAAAATTTAGATATTGATATGTGGATAAGAAAAAATATTAATCGTAAGAATAAAAACATTAATCAAAGATAGTATTATGATTCGCATCACATTTTACTTGAACAGAACTAATGGTTGAAGATACTTGAGGGTTACTAGTCCACTATTATTTCATTTTAAATTGATTATTACGTAAAATAAAAAGATAGAAGGAAAAAAAATTAGTTACATTATTTCTTTTATTATAATTTTTTTCATTTTTTCATTTTTTTTTTCGAATAATATATATAACCGATAAAAAAAACTTACGTCTATAGGACCTCTTGACCATTGAGCTGTACCATATTGGAAACTACCATCCCATAAACCAATTTGAATTCGGCTACAATAATATAAATAGTAATAGATAATAAAGTAAATATATCAATAGTTCGCTATGGTTCATAGCCAAATTATCAAAATAAAAGTACAATATATACCCTCATTTATAAATATATATCAAAAATAAATAATAGTAACTTACGAAGGAGATGAAGGGAATTTACAATCACCATCCTTACAAGTAGCGCTTCTTTCTTGTACACGAACTACTTGACCGTCTACTAACCAAGTAATACTTTCAGGTTTCCAATCAAAAGTATATGAATGGAATTCATCACTAGTAGCAGCACCTGGAACGGTATGTTGGGCACCATTGACATCATATACTTTTTCGCCTTTATAAAAGAAATTAGTACTAAAAGAAAAGAAAAAGAGCAAATGAGTCTTAAACTATTAAAATAAAAACAATGTATATGCGTTTTTATGTTTATTCTTACTAGACTGTGTGTGCGTCGCCACCAATAAATTCAAAGTCAATTTCATCTCCATTATCAGCTATTAATACAAATGCAGTGATGGAGCCTCCTAAAGCACCTGTTTTCAATCTTGCAGTAACAGTGCCATATTTAACATGAAAAGTAGAGTTAAATGTTGGTCCACGGCCCATATATTTATTATAAGGCAATTCTATACAATACGTATATGTAATAAAGAGCAATTAAAAAATGTGTTTTTATTTTTTAATTCTTTTTTTTTTTTTTTTTTTTTAAAAAAAAAAAAAATACTATTCATATTTCTGTATATCTTACGTGTTAATTCGTCAGTTAATCGAACATATTCAACAGGAGCTACGAGATTCATTTGTATCCCATCAGGTTTTTGCTCATAAGTATCTCGAGCACTATTTTCAGATGACCATCCATAACTTTCTTCAGCAAAATTAGTATCATAATTAAAACATTGATTGGATGCTGCTAAAGCTTCATTGGCTTGAATAGAATCTATTGGTGGCGGTAAAGCATTAACATATGTATTCATAAAAAGACCAATAGATACGAATAAATTAAAAAAATATTGATTTTTCATTATTATTAATAATAATATATAAAGAATATGATGGAAGAATATTGTAAAAAGAAAATAAAAATTAAAAGTACCTTTTTTTCGTTTTTAAATTATATATTTTATTTTATAGAAACTGAAACGTCCACATACACAAAAAAAATAAAAAGTAAAAACAAATAATGAAAAAATATGTTTGTTATAGGTGTATAAATTAGATTTATATATATATATATATATATAATTAATGCAGTGTTGAAAAATAAAAATAAAGGAGAAACATTACATACTTAATAAATTATCTATTTCTTTTTCTTAAAGTAACTTGATATATCGGCATTATCGTTTATTGGTTGTTTTCGTTTGTTTGATGATAATGAAGAAGAAGATGAGGTTGATAATGTCTACATTATATATATATATATAGATTTATTAATTAAATGTATTTTCCATAGTATTTATATATTCTATATTATTACATAGTATATTTATATTACCTTTTGAGCTTTTTCTAATAATTTGATTGCTTTCTTTAACCCTGTCGGAATAGGAGATGTTTTCAATTCTTCCATTGTAACCCAGCTCCCTTCTATTGAGATATCTATTACATCTTTATTTGATATACTAACCCATTCAACATGATATACTTTCCGAATATGAGAGAATAAATGCACTACATTCTCTAAATCCTGTCGCTTATGTTTGATTTCGTTTAAATTAATTTTATGCTGGTCTTTTAAAAAGGTAGTTATATGTTGGCTTCGTTGTTTATAGGTTGATTTTGTATTACTCAGTTCTACGGTTGGAAACTCCCATAATCCCGCCAATAATCCTAGTTAAAAAAAAATCAAAAACCAAAGAATACAATGTTGCTAAATAAGCAAATAGTGATAGTCGTAAAAGATTTTGGAATATTATGTTATATTTTATATATTGGTTACCTTTTTCTGGTCGTTTTGTTATTAAATATTTTGATTCTACACTCTCATTGTCGTATGAAGTTGCTTCCAATATACATACAGCACATTCTATTTAATACGTATATATTGGGATCAATATATTTTTATACTCTTTTTCCGTTATTCTTATCTTTCTATAATCCTTATTTTTTTTTTACCTTCATCCCTCGGAGGTTTTTTATCGCTTTTTACTGGATATCTAATAATAAAACAAGAATAAAACAACAAATAAAATAAAATTTTTAATCATGTTTGTTAAATATTTTTTATATATATAGTATTCTGTTTTAATGATTTTACCGTGTCACTGTATAATTTTCATGTTCCAAATTTTCTGTGATCACAGGGCAATATTCACATTCTATAAAGAATGGATACACATAAAATTAATTTCCATTATTATATTGCTATTATTTTTAAGAAAAAAATCAAAAAGAAGTATAATTCTTATGTATATATTATTACCATGATCAATGCTCTCTTCTTTTTCTTTTTGATCTTCTCTTTCCTTTTTCCAAATTTGATCCATTAACTTGGTATGCAGTTTCAAATGGGCCAAAGCACGGCATTGATCTTGAACAGGACATTGATCGCATTGAGGGTTTTGTGGTGTACATATCCTAGCCCCTAATTCCATTAAAGCTTGATTAAAATCGCCGGGCCTTGATGAAGGTACTATAGTTTTGGCAATAGACCAAAATAATTTAACTATTTCCCCATTTTTCATATCCCCACCTATAGTTCTTAATCTTGATAAAACACGTATTACATTTCCATCCACTAAAGGTGTTTGCTGCTGAAAGACAATGGAGGCAATAGCCCCAGCTGTATAAGGCCCAATACCAGGTATGGATGTTTCTAAATCTTTGGCATTGTTTGGTAAACATCCGTCATATTTTTCTACTACAAGCTTGGCTCCACTCCATAACCTTGACGCTCTTGAATAATATCCTAACCCTGCCCATAATTTATTTACTTCCTTATAATAAATATGTAAATATATAAATGTATATAAATGTAAGGAAGCGGTATATGAATTTGAATATTTCTTTTCATTTTATTTTTAAAATACTTACTTCAATATCTGCCTTCGCTAAATCATATATAGTAGGGAACTTTTCCATCCATCGGTTATAATAACCAATTACTGTAGCTACTTGCGTCTATAATAGAATTAATCATATAATAGTATAAAATTAGAAATAAATAAAATATTAAAATAAATATATATTTTTATTATCTCTATTACCTGTTGTAACATTATTTCACTAACCCATACTATCAAATATATATAGAAAAATTGGAAATATATAACTTGTCAATAAAAAAACTCCCTTTCATTTTGTCTGTTTAATATATATAGTATGCTAACCTTCATAAGCTCTTTGACCTAAAGCCTATTTTTTTTTTTAAAAAAAATATGGTATAAAAAGTTCTAGTAAATATAATATAAATATTATTATTGAATGTGTCTCCATTTTTTTATGTATTATTTACTTCTTTATCTAAATGAGGATCAACGGGTTTCCGCCAAGGCATATTTGTTCTTTTTGCTTTGTCAAACCAATTTAATAAGTTTGTTTGGAGTTGATCAATCTCTTGTGCTGTAAAAGAATGATAACTTGAATTATGATGTAAGCGTCGGCTTTTTACACAGTCTTCTATATCTGTCGGTTCTTGTTCGTTCTTTTCATCAAAAGTTGAATCTGTTGATTTTGTTGTAGTTACTTTTCGTCGAAGTCTTTCTTTGACAGCCATTATTATTGTTGTTGTAAATAAAAAATTAAAGAAAAGGGGGAGTTGAACGAAACGCCAAAAAAAAAAAAAAAAAAAAAAGATCACGTTTTTTAAAAATCCGCTTTTTTTTCGCACCAATTCATCTACAGTATGTTTTATTTTAAAATAGTTTGGTGATTTTTTTTAATATCAAGTATAAAAATAATAATAATTTTTGATATAGTTAGGAAATTTTTTTTTGCTTCTGTATTTTTTTTTTTTTTTTAAAAAAAAAAACAGGATATCATATATTATTTTATTTTTAATATTAAATAAAATATAAAAAAGGAAACTGGTTTGAATAAGTGAAAAAGAGATAAAAAGGTTTATATAAACATATATATATTATAATTACAAAGATAAAATAAAATAATTAGGATCGAAGTAAAGGAGGAGAAGGAGAAGGAATAGAATGTTTTTGTAGTGTGACCCGAATGATTTGAATTGGATCATGCGAACCATAAAGTTTTGATCTGACTGTGAACGTTTTAGATCTATTTAAATATTTCCCATGATCCATTTGATGATCATTTATTGATGTTACAGGTGAAGATGGTGATGAAGACGATGAAGTCGAATAACTAAAAGGATGTTGTTTATGCGATAATCTATCGATATGTGTAGTAGAAGTGGTAGTGATTGGTGATGGTGGTGAAAAAGTAGTTGATGATTTTAAAGAAATATTATCATTTTCATTCTCGATTTTTTTATGAATATTGGATATAAAAGCTGGTTCTTTATTAACATATAAAATAAATTGAGATTGATGTTGAATTAAAAATTCAATAACTTTTTGGGACACTTTATACTGTAATGGGTTTAATGCATGATCAGGATTAATTAATAAACCAGGTGTGAAAATACATGCCAATCCAAATGAATCCATTTTTGTTAATTGTTGTTGTTTTGTAAAAAATGATAATAAATCCAATATATAAAATAGTAAATATTGATTATATTTTGGCAATTGATTAATTAATTCTTGATATAGTTTTATTTTTTTGTCTTCATTATCATTTAATTCTATATATATAAAATATAAATATAAATAAATAAATAAATAAATAAATAAATATATTCATGTTATTATTACATGTAATAAAAAGTTGCCATTTATGAATAAAAATCATCATCGTCAACATTATTTCCTCCTTCTCTTACCTATAACATCTCGAAAAGACTGATAAAATGAATGAGTGATAACAGGCTCTGGTAAATGATTCAAATATCTCCTTAAAAGAGTAGCCGCATCATGAACTGTGTATCCTTGCCAATTTAATTGTTTACCATAGTCAGGTGAAGTATTAAATATATGTACCAATTCATTAATTCTTTTCGCACTAGTATCATTTTAAAAAAATATTAAATATAATAATAACAATAATTTTTTATTAATTCTATATTCTACATCATTATTATACATATGAACAAATTGTTTCTTCTTATTATTATTATCATTCGGTTATTACGTATTTACCTTCCACTAATTCTGAATAATCCTTTTGTGGTAGTCCCTATTTTTAAAAAAAAAAGAATCAAAAATGAATATCCGATCATCAATATTTTTTAACCAAGTAAAGTAATCAATTCATTTACATTTTTAAGCCTTCTTTTTTTTTTTTATAAAAAAAAAAATGAGCTAATCATGTGGATTTCATTTTTTAAAAAAACTAAAAAACCACATGGTTTTTTTTCATAACAATGACTTTTTTTTTTTAAAAAAAATTATGTACCTTTGTCTTTTAAAAAGGTACCGACTTTAGATACAAGTAGAGGAATCATTCCATAATGAACGTGATCATTATTATCTACAAAAGCTATATTTGATCTTGCTACTAATAAACTTAAATGCAATGGAACACCAAATACTTCAGTATCTATAATAAAAATAAAAGATAAGTGAATTTATATATATATAATAGATGATGATGATTTATTATTTATTTATTATTTATTATTTATTTATTTACTTGATCTTTTTGAAACAGATAATCTTTTTACTAATGTCACTTTTTGCCACCATGGTTTTTTTGTAGAAAAGTCTTTATCATTTTCCGCGTGTACCATTTCAGTCATCATATATAAAAAAATCAAGAATAGATATGTAGTTTAAATAAAAATATATAATAATGATTTATTTATACTATATAGTTATATATATATGTGTGTATATATATTAATTTTAATATTGATATATATAAATTAATAATATAAATAATATGAGAAAGAAAGGAAGAAAAATAGAAAAGTTAAAAGTGAAAGAAAGAAAGAAAAAAAGAAAAAAAGAGTGAGAGAAATAAAAATAAATTTATATTTTATTGTAGATCCATAAAGCGAAAAAAAAAAGCTTAGGGCCTAGAGCTCTTTTGTTACACATATCAAAAAATGCGGAGATTTAATCCAATTTCTAAATTATATTTGAAATTTTATTATTATTATTTTTTTTAGTCCCTCTTTTTATTATTTATTTATTTTAACCTTTAAATAGATTATATATGAATGTGGATATAGATAAAATAACACAACAGGATATGGAATATAGTTCCTTCAGTTCCATTGTCCCAGAATCAACTTTAAAACATTCATCATCTACTACACCTTTATATACTCCTCCTTCTTTATTAAAAAATAATGGTAACCAAAAAAGAATATCTTCTATTGAACAATTCGATTTTAAATCAGTACCTACTCACACATTACCTACTTCATCTGGTTTAACAACAATATCCATTTTATCCAATGATACCACCTCTGCTTTAATAAATCAACCTGATTATAATATTAATAACAATAACAACAGTAATAATAATAATAAAGAAGAAGAAAATATCATGCTAGAATCTTTAACAACACCTACTACAACAGAAGGTTCTTTTACTCTTCGAGATAATAATAGCAATAATAATAATAATAATAATAATAATAATAATAATAAACGAGATAGTAGTAATAGACAACAACAGCAAAACAGTACGATGAAGAAAAAAGAAATATATCATATCCCTTCCATAAATATTAATAACAGTAATGGTAATAAAAAGCAACGAAACTATGAATTATTTGAAGGAAAATCAACTTTTTTTTGCGGTGGTCGATTGATGACAAGTCAAGCTTATTGGGCTTTTATAATTGCTTTAATTCTTCTTATTACACCATGTGTATTATTTGCTGTATTTGTGTAAAATAAATATAGATATAGATATTGTTGGATATATAGATAAAACAGTATATAAAATATAATTATGTAGGTAGATTATTTATTGATATTGATTTATTTTTATTTTTATCATAGTTGCCCTTTTTTATGGTTTTATTTACATCCTATTATTCCTATTATATTTGCTTATGTATTTGTATTAGCCATTGTATCCATGTTTAAAGCATCATGGACTGACCCAGGGGTAAATATAGATATATATAAATACAAACATAAAATAAGGATGAACATGCTTTTTAATTTGACTTTTTTAATTTTTTTTTTTTAACGATTAATTATTTAGGTCATCCCTCGTGGACTTGATCCTACACCTACGCTAGAAACATTTGATGATCATTCATCTATATGGACTCAACCTTTTCCCGCTGATAAATGTGTTAAAATTAAAGATGAAATGTGGAATCTTAAATATTGTGATACATGTAAAATATATCGCCCTCCAAGAGCTAGCCATTGTCGACAATGTGATAATTGTGTTGGTAATATAAAATAAATTAATAACAATAGAGTTTATTATCATTATCATTATTAACAAAAAAATTTTTTTTTTTTTTTTTTTTTCAATAATAATAGAAAATGAAGACCATCATTGTATCTGGTTAAATAATTGTATTGGAAAAAGAAACTATCGCCCCTTTTTTACGTTTATTTTATCGAGTACTTTTTTAGCTACCTTTGTGGTTGCCTTTTCTTTAGTTCATATGTTCATGGCCGCTTATCAAATCCAGCCTATTCTTTCTTTCGATCTTATCTTTCAAACAACACCTGTCAGCTTTATCTTAGCCATTATTGGATTTATATTGTTATGGATGGTTGGAGGATTAACTTGTTACCATTGCTATTTAGTTGTGAAAGGTTTAACTACCCATGAAAAGGTAAATATAAAATAATAATTATCATAAAGAGCATCAAATAATTAAATAAACATAAAATTTGTATATATTAAATAAGATAGATTATTTAGAAATTAATAAATAATATATATTTACTGTCTTCTTTTTTTTTATTAGCTACGAGCTTCCATTTTATATCCTAATCATCATGGGAAAACAAATCCTTTTAATCGAAAAAGCCCTTGGTTAAATGTTATTCAGGTACTTTGTCATCCTCAACCAAAAAGGTAAATAATAATAAAATAGTAAAGTTAAAGATAAATTAGATGCTATTTTTCTTTTTTATCTATTTGATTTACTAACGTCTATATTGTTATTATTTTTATTTTCTTCTTTCTTTTTTACTTAGTCATTTACGTAGACGTAAATATATTGATACCGAAAATGAATAATCGTCAACCCCTTTGATATTTAATATTCTATATAATCTATATACTTTATTTTTGTATACATTCTACCATCTATACCCACCCATTAATTATTTTTTTTTATATTTTATTTTATTTTTCCTGTTATTTATAATCTAAGCAAAATGTGTTGGTATTATTCATTTTTTTACTTTACTTTTTATTACTATAATAAATCATTTGAATTATAATAAAATATTAAGCACAAGAAACAGTTCAAAGTATATATATATATTTATATATGATGAAATTACAAAAAAATAAAA
This sequence comes from Cunninghamella blakesleeana, assembly GCA_017871115.1. Classification (NCBI taxonomy): domain Eukaryota; kingdom Fungi; phylum Mucoromycota; class Mucoromycetes; order Mucorales; family Cunninghamellaceae; genus Cunninghamella; species Cunninghamella blakesleeana. Next base: position 965,551 of record JAFCIZ010000011.1, read on the forward strand.
AATAGAATATTATAAAAGTATTAAAAAAAATATGTATAAAAATGTGTATAAATACAAAAACTAAATATATAGACATAGATATATATGTACTAATGAATAAATGATCTATTATAATTTTCTTTCCCTTCCTTTTTCTTTTTACATTAGTATTTTCCCAAACATGCCATCCCCAACAATATCCTTTAAACCTTGACCTAAACATTCTAATTTAATAAAATCGCGTACCATTTCTGTTGTCATCCCAGCCATTCGGATTAATACCCCACGATCATTTAAACAAGGACTTACTGACCATAATAAATCCTTTTCCTTTTTCATTGAATGAGGCAACATTCTCATATCCTCTGATTTTTTTAAAATAGTATGAATGGATTGATATAGTGGTGATTTTTTTTCCGTTGTTGCCGTATGATCACTTGCAATAATAATTAAGGTAGCAAAACAGGCATAAGGTTTTAATTTAGCTGCATACGATGTTTCCTTTATTTCTTTATCGTCATCATTTTCTTCCTCTTGTTGCTCGAGTCCATTATTATTATTATTAGAGCTATCTTCTAAAACCATATGATCTTTGATTTTTAATTTTTGATCCAAATAAATATCAATTCGACTAGCGTAATATTTAAATTGCCATTGTTCGCCACGGCTCATTCTGCCACTAGTAAACCAATCCAATAAAACTAATTGAGATGTACTATCTTGTAAATGAATGATTTGTTTGGATGTAAAGGAAGAATCTTTAAAAGAAGTAACTGGATCAGGCATATTGATTAATATCCCTCCAGCAGATATAGTGGCTTTAATGGTTTGTGTTGATGTATCTTCCATTTTTTTTCTATTCTTATTTTGAACAGCCGTTGTTGCTGTTGGCGATGATGATGTTGATAATGTTGGTATTGGGGAGGAAGGAGGTAACGTTTTTGTATTGGTATTGGTTGGTAAAAGAGGTTGAATGTTTTTAAAAGGTAAAGAAGGTTGTGCCTTTTGAGCCAAAAGAGTCATCCATTGTCTTTGGTATAAACGATCCTTAAATATCTTCGTATTACCTTGGGTTAAAAGTAATAAGATGGCCTTTGGTAATATATCAATTTGCACCTGAAACTGATCCCCACTTACAATTCCACCTCCATAACTAATCATATATACAACTGCTAATCTATCAGCATGACCTTTGGTTGGGATAAACTTGAGTGGGTATTGAGCATGAATCTTGGAAAACTTGGTTTTATTATCATAACATTGACATATTAACGTGCCATTTCCTGGTTCACCAGAGGCTGTAGTGGAAAAACGTTGAATCATGTATAATAAAAAAAAGAAAAAAGAAGAAAGAATAAAAAGTTGAAAAAAGAGATTTTTTTTTTTAAAAATTACCAAAAAAAAAAGGGGGGAATGAAAAGATAAGCTGGGAATTAATTTTCTTAAACTTTAATAATTTTTAAAAAGCCACTTAGATTTTTTTCAAATATGATTTTTTTTTATCCTTTCATTCTTTCACTTCAATTTTTTTTTTTTTTTTTTCCCACTCATATATTTATTTTAATTATGCCAAAGATCACATTTGATTCTGATGAAGAATTTGTTTTTGAAGAAAAGGAAGATGAAATAAAACCAGTCCAAGATAATAATGAACAAAGCGAAAGTTCCGATGATGATGAAGCACCTGAAGCTGTATCTATAAGCTCTTCACGTTCTAAAGCTTTATTAGAAGCCAAAGCACAAAAAGAAGCAGCCCTCAAGTAAAAAAAAAAATAGAACAAAAAAATGGATTTCATATTTATATATAAAAAAAAGAATGAATTATATGAATGAAAATTAATCGAATTATATTTTTATTTTATTTTAAATAGATTAGCGAAAGCTGATAAAGAAAAACGACGACAACGCGATCTTCAATTAAAAGAACAAAAAAAGGGTAGCAAAAGGGAAAAAAAACAGCACATCAAAAAAGAAAGTGATGAAGAAAAAGACGATAGTGAAAGTGATGATGATGAAAAAGAAGATATAGATGAAGACGAGGAATTGGATGATGAAGAAGTGGATGATAATAATGATAATAAATTACCTCAATCCATATTAAATGAATTGAAATCCACATCAGACACTTCAAAACGAACACATATGACAATAGAAGATTTTGAACGATTAGAAGCCATTCAAGAAGCAAAAGAAAAAGAAAAATTAGAACGACAACAAAAAAGACAAAAGATACAAAAAAAGGGACGTGTGGTTGGAGAATACACAGTAAAAATCATTAATCAACGCCCTAAAGTGGCTCAAGCTGGTAAAAGTTTACAAAATATGAAACAAGAACAATTAAATAGAGCATCTGTTCCTCGTCGAAATGCTATTTTAAATGCTAGTATGGATCGTAGAAATGGTGGAGCTTTAATCTTTAGACGTGATGATCAGCAATTAGATGAAAAGTTAAAATCTAAAAAGTTAAAAAAATCAAAACTTCATAACAAATAATAATTATAATAATAGATATTTTATTCATACACACATACACACACACCCTCTCTGTTTTTGCATTCATTTAATCATTTCTTATTTATATTTATATATTTATATATACATTCATGTTAATACTTGATACAAAATAAAAAATAACGTAATATAACACGGATTTTATTCAATGGATAATGAGAATACACATATATATACGAGCATTTGATTATTTCAATAAGTGCTACTATTAACAATTCTTTTTTTTTTTTTTTTTTCATTGAGAATATATTTTAAAAGCATAATAAAAAGGAAAGGGGTTTTGAAAATTTAGATTTTTTTTTTCAAATATATATGTTCTAAAAATCCCCTGAGGAATTGATGTAATTCTGACGATAATTGCAAACCTTGTACGGACGTATACATTTATTAATAAAATTGGATTTTTTTTTATATTTATATATGATATAATTAAAGCAATAAGAAATAATGAAAAGTAATAAATCTATACTAATACAATAATAATAAGCGTACAATAAATACATCACTATAAATCAATATAAATAGAAAAAGAAAGAGTAGGGTAAGGAAGGAAAGGAATCAAAAAGAAAAGTAAAGACAATGAAAAAAAAAGTTAGCAAGTTGAGTATTAATTATGGAAATAGCTCTTTGTAAAAATATGAAGTTATATACATGTTTCTTTTTTATATATTTATATTTACTAGGAAAGCTGGTATCAAGATTAAGTTTGTAGAGACATGATAAAATGTAAGCAAAGCAGTAGCGGCAATGGCAGCAAGGGTACGGCTGGAAGGGGTATTTTTCGTGGTAGTTAATGCTGAAAAAAATACAAGTTAACATTTATGTTTTATTTTTTAAACTTAGTAGATATTTTTTTCAAGTCAAAAAAACGTTTCATAATTAAAAATGAATCTGTTTAAATAATAAAATAAAAAATTCGAATAAATGGTTGTTTTGGAGCACTAATTTTTTTAAAACCATATCAACTTCAGAAATATTTAATTTTTAAACTTTACAAAAGTAATAATATTGTAGATGATTTGAATGTTTTTTTTTATAAATCAAAAAGTAAAATACTGTTTTGAACAACAAAATACAACATTAATTAAAGTAAATAAAAAAGAAAAGGAAAGCCAAAGCTGTATAAATAAACTCATTTTAGTAAAAATTAAACATTTTTTTCTGACTCATATAAAAATATAATAATGGCATTTAATGCACAGTATTAAAATCTAATAAAGAAGTTAATTAAAGATAAAAAAATTATAATAAATACCAAGAAACTTATAAAATTTGACAGCTAAAAATATATAGTTACTTGAAAATATTTCAACTTTTTACTATGCAGCTTTGTTACAATTTTAATTTTATCAATTCATAGGCAAATATTAAGCTATTGTGTATTAAAAAAATATCAAATTCTAATAACCTTTTTTTTGTGAGTAATAGCTATTTTCTTTGTCACATAATACCTTTTTATATTCTTTTTTATAAATAAATAAAAGCAGATATTAGGGAAACATCAAATAAAATGATAACTAGTTTTTTTATATTTGAGTTTAAAGTTTTTTTTTTTTGCAAATAGCATAAACGTGACTTAATTTTAAATATTTTAAAATCCAATTTTTTTTGGCTCCCTAATTTTTTTCTCTTCTTTTTTCACTCCATTTTTTTTTTTTTTAGCCATATATATAAATACATATTATATCAATCTTTATATCTATATAACTTGGTTATATTTTTTTCTACTAATAATAATAACAATAATAATAATAATATTAGCACCATGGGAACTTCAACATTTAAAAATATATATGAAAGTGCTAAATTATTAGTTGACCCAACATTTACACGTCAATTACCCTTTTTAAAACGGGATATGTCCCAAATAGAAATGGAAACAACAAACATGTCAAAACGTATAAAACCTAATCCAGAATTACATGCTAAAGCGTAAATCAATTATATAATAAAGAAAGAAAGAAAGGATTGAAATAAACACGTTTTAATTGCTCTATCTTTCATATATTATTATTATTATTATTATTTTTAAAAATATGTAGCCATTATTTCTTAGCTCAAGGTTCTATCAATAGTCAAGAATTAGCTCAAAATCTTAATGCTATTGATACATCCAACACTTTCCAAAAAGTAGAAGTTATTAGTAGTACAAATGTTCAAGTAATTATAATAACGCCATTTAATATATATTTATATATAATAACATTATTTAATATAACAATTTTAAAAATAAATAATTTTTCTTTTATTCATTCTTGTATTTTTATTAGGAATACCTCGATCAAATGCACGAAATTGAAATTATAAATACTATTGAACAAATTAGAAGTCAAGTAAGTCGAAGAAAACCTAATAGAAAACATTGCTTCTATTCTATATAGTTTTATTTATTGATAACATCTCTCTCTCTCTCTCTTTATACTTGCATTCTCTTTTAGACTGATGATGATGTAGATGCTTTGGAAGAAAAAATGTTTAAACAGGATATGGAGCATATACAAGAAAGAAAAAAAGATATAGAAAAAACAGAGCAAGTAAAACCTAATGGACTCTTTGAACAACATCATATCAATATGGTAATAAGCTAGTTTTTTAAATAGATATATAGGATATATAAAAAGGAAAAAAAAAAAGTATATGAAATATCTTTAATCTTATATGGAAAATATAAATAAATAGGCTCGCCTTAGTAAAGATGAAGAAGAAAATAAGATCAACAAATATTTTACAGATATTACAAACTTAAACCAAGCAAGATTAAAAAAAAAGAAATTTGCGCTTATTAAAGCATTCAGTCATATGGATCAATCCGTCAATACTTCGAAGGTATATATATATATATACATAAAAAATATATTAAAATTTATTCATTTACATATATATCTGTACACATATCTACTCTTCACTTATATAGGGACAACATCGCGCAAAAGACATTTGGCAATTAATTGATAAGCTTGGATGTGAAAGTGAATCTGTTCCAAATGACAACCCCCAAGGAAAATATATTAAACCTTATTTAATCCAACCTTATGATAGTTATGATTCAATTCAAACCCGACGTCATTTAATAAAAGCAACAAGATCATGGCTAGAAGAACAGTAAGACAATGATAAATGGGATAATAGAATGCTGGTAGAAAGAAAGAAAAAGAAAGAGTACATATTAATATTTATTTTAATTTTTTTTTATTAGAACCCTTCAATATTTGGATGAAATACTATTAAAGAAAGCTCATGAAATCAAACCTGGTGGGAATCCGTCTTTTATTCTTCGTTTAAAATCATTTATAAAAGTTACATTTAAAACTGGTTCTGATTGGACTGATCCTAGACTTGAAGTAATTAATATTTATTAAAAAAAAAAAGTGTATATACAGTCTTATATATACATAGTATTTATCTAAACTTATATTATATTATTTATTTATAAATAGATTATCAATGATTTACCTGTATGGACTTATTTGTTTATGATGTTAAGATGTGGTCAAGATCATTTTGCTTTAGAATTTATTGAAGAACATGCTGATTGGTATAAATCCGAACCAAACTTTGTCTCTTATCTTAAAGAATATCTTACAAATCCTGATAGATGGTAAGGAGAAAATAGTAATAGAGAATAAGAAGGAAAATGTAGCTATAGTAACCAAATTTGTATTATCATTTTTTTTTTATATATTTTATTTTAGTATAAGTAAAGAAACACATGAAAATGTATTAAAGGATTATCAACGATTAGAATACTCAGAAATCAATAGTGATCCCTATAAAACAATTCTCTTGAAAATCATTGGTAGATGCGAATTAAATAAGAAAAATATGTCTGATGTGATTAAAACTACTGAAGATTATTTATGGTTACAAGTAAGATAAAATAATATTAAAAACAATATTATTATAAATGTGATTTTACTTATTATTTTTGTTTTTCATAAACATATTTATGTTTCTATAGCTTACACTTATTCGTGAACAAAATGATCAAAATGAAATTTGGCAGGAGCAATATACACTATATGAACTTCAAACTTTAATGCTTGATTATGGTGCTAAACGATTTGATCCTACAGGAAGTACTCCTTGGACATTCTTTAAAATTTTATTTGCTACTGGTCAATATGAAAGAGTAAGTAGTATAAACTATATTTTTTTTTAATAAAGAAAAAGAGAGAAGAAGATAACATATTTAAGACTTGTTTGCTAATTTACTGACATTTTATAATATTTGATTTCATTTAATACTAGGCCATTAATTATTTATATAAAAATGAACACACACAAATCGAAGCCACTCATTTTGCCATTGCATTAGTATATTATGGATTATTACGAGTTCCACAAGAGCCTTTAAAGAACAGCGTGGATTTATTAGTGATGGAAGAGAATAACACCAAAGCAACCCTTAATTTTTCACGTCTCATATATCAATATATACAAAAATTCAATAAAAATTACCCAAAGCTTAGTTTACAATACATCTTTTTACTCACTTTATATTCCACCAAACACGGCTACTCGAATGATATCATGGTATCACTGGCAAGATCGTACGTTCGTGATGTGATCATCTCCACATCAGTAGCAATTACAACAGCTGACAGCCATCATCAATCCATTTTGGGCACCTCTACATTAGAAAAGGGAAGACAAACAGGCTATTTAGATGAATACAGATATTTATTAGATATTAAAGATGAAAAACAATATTATCAATTAATTCTTCAGCCTTTGGCCAATGATTTCAGTGAAAGAGGAAGATATATTTCTGGTGTTCATGTAAGCGAATTAGCAGGTGATTATCTTTTTGTTATTGATATTTTAAATCGACAACTTGGAAATGTACTACGCCGCCCTACTCATACGGTTCAAATGGATATTCAATCCAACAATAAAATGAATGTGGATGAGGACGGAGATGGCGATGAGGATCGATATCAAACAATGAATATTTCGGATTTAATTGAATTTACTTTATCAACTATGGAACGGTATGAAAAATATCAACATGTTGCTCTATTGATTCCTGACAACAAAAAAAGATCAATTCGTGCTTTGGTTCAATTTGTTAGAGGTCGTGCATTATATGATAATGGTGATTATGATAAGGCTCTGCAGGTAATTAGATATATTTATATGCATATTTATAAATAGAGGTATATATAAATAGGATTAAATTTTTTTATTTTATTTTATTTTTTTTATCTTTTTCATTTCCTTTTCTTTATTAAACTAGGTGATTGAACAAAGTGGGGTAATCCCAGTTAATACAAACGAAAATCTAAGATTTATAGTTGATCAATTCAAAAAATTGGATGAAAAAATCTGTAATAATATACCTGACGTCTTATTGATCATATTGGATATGTTGTACAAGACTTGGCAATCCTATACTCAAACTGATGAAAAATTAAAACCTATGGTTAATCAGGTATATAAATAAAAAAATCAATCTCTTTTTTGATTGTAGATATATTATAGTTAAAAAATTTTATTGATTAACTCTTGAGTATATGCATATTATTATTATTATTATTATTATATTAGACATTAAGATCTATCGAAAACCAAGTTCGTTCTCTCTTTCTTTTTGTTGGAATGATTCAATTAAAGATACCTTCTGACACCAATAAGAAATTAAATAGGTAAAAGAAAATAAACTATTTATAAATATAAATATATATATAGATATAAATAATATTAATTTTTATAATTACTTTATTATATTTTTACTATTGTTATTAGATATGGGACATTAATGTTAGAACAAAAAGTTACTATATTTTAGAAAAGGAAAATATAATTATAATAATAATGAATCTATTAAATTAAAAATGTATTATTGTAATATTATATATATATTTCACCAACTTTAAAAGATTAGCTTTTTTTTTCGTGTGTATATTATTATTTCGTGGTAAATATGGTAATTTAACAGTAGTTAAAAAGGCTAGTTACACAATTTTTGTTATCGGGAAAATAATATAATAATAGAATAACAAAAGAGTGGGCACAGACGTTTTCAAAATCAATCATAAGAATTGTGTGGGAGGGGGGAGAAGGGGGTAAAAGGTAAGAGGGGTTGAATTGTAGATCTGATTTCATATATCTAATTTTTATTTTCTTTAGATAAGGCTTATGATATATATTTATATATATATATATATATATATATATAAATAAAAATATGATGTAATAAAGAAATATATCTATATAAGAAAATGAATTGCTGTATATAAAAAAAAAGAAACCTGGTGAAAAAAAAATAAAGAATGAACATGGCGCATAAAAAAAAAAGTGGAAACTACTAGAAAATAGTAAAAAGATTGATTATGTTTTAATTATAAAAATTGGGGGGAGAAAGAAAGAAAAAAGAGTTGGGGGAGAGAAAGAAATCAAATCTAGTGAAAAATTATATAACCCAACTGTGTAATAAAAAATAACGTTCAGCTGACAAGAAAAAAATTCAGACAATAAAAAAAAAAAACTTATTTTTCAAATGACCAATTTCATTTTTCTCTATTTCTCTTTCTCTTTCTTTTTTTTTTTTTTTTTTTTTTTGTCTTTTTATTCATATTGTTTGTTTGCCTCTATATATTTATTTAAAGTGTTAATTACACATTATTAAAGGTTATTCATTCTTTTTACTTTTTTTTTTTTTTTTTTTGCCCTTTTATCTAATTAACTTCGTCATTCCATTAGGTAAATAAAAACTTATATTAAATAGTTTATTAAAAAAATATAGTTTTATCAAGATTCAAGTTACCAACTTATTATTAATAACTTTTTCTTTTTTTTTCTTTTATTATTTTTTTTATAAAAAAGGTTGGGTGATCTTTTTTCTCTTTTTTCTCTTTTTTATCACACCTTTTTTTATTCTTTGAAACTGTTATTTTATTTGGTTACATACATATATATAACAACTTCAAGTAATACACAGCAATTACCTAAAAATAACCTTATATTTATACACATACACAAAAAAAATAATAATAACCCATCCCTTCACCCTACCCAGGCATTTTTTTTATTTATAATAATTATTCGCAGCAAATAAAATATATATAAGAGCACCTAATACATATATATTTATAAATACGACCTTTTAGTATATATTTTTAAAAAACAATAATAACAACAACCAGCAAAAAAAGGGGTTATTTAGTTATTTTCATTATCTATTTTATTTTATTTTTTCTATACACACAACCAACAACAACAAAAAAAAAATCACATTATCAATTATTATTATTATGACTCAACCTTACCACGATAATATGTTTATGAATTCAACTGGTAGCTCTTTTTATCTATCATCAGAAAGTTCAAAAATGACATTATGGTAATAGTAATAAAAATAATAAAAATCATTTCATTTTTTTTTATTTTTATTAAATAATTATGATTGTATTTTATTCAGCACTAAATTATCTTTATTTTTTTTTTTAATGTTATTAGGATGGGTGATCTCGAACCTTGGATGGATGAACATTTTCTAAGACAATTATGGACAACTATGGGTGAAAATGTAGTGGTGAAACTAATACGTGATAAAAGAACTGGGTAAAGTGCTGATAATATATATATATATATATATACAGATAAACATCATACTTATCATCATTACCTTTTTTTTTTCTCCTTCTCTCTCTCTCTTTTCTTATTTTTTCTTATTCTTTTATTAAAAAAATTAATTTTTAGAAATAGTTTAGGATATGCATTTATTGGCTTTTCATCAACTACGGCAGCACAAAGGGCACTTGCAACTATTCATGGGACAAAAATGCCAAATTCTCAAAGAGCTTTTCGGTTAAACTGGGCATCAGGTGGTGGCATTTTAGATAAAAAGTAAATAAAAATAAAAAAGAAGAATGAATAAATGAATGAATAAAAGAGTGATCAGCATTTTTTTAAATAAGAATAAATGATAAAAAAAGTAGAAAATGATATAAATGGATATTAAACTTTAATATTTTTTTTTTATTATTTTAGAGAGGATCGTGCGCCTGAATATAGCTTATTTGTTGGCGATTTAAGTAGTGATGTTGATGAAACTTATTTATTGGTAAATACATCATATATATATATATATATATATATGTTTAATAAATTCTTAATATTCTTTTATATTTAAATACATTATAGGCAGTATTCCGTCAACGTTATCCATCATGCCATTCAGCCAAAGTGATGACAGATCCCATCTCTGGAGCATCAAGAGGTTATGGATTTGTACGATTTCATAGTCAACAAGAACAGCAAGACGCCCTTATCAAAATGAATGGAGTTTACTGCGGTCATCGACCTGTTCGTATATCATTGGCTACACCAAAAAGTACCAGCCATGCACGTTACTATCAGCTGGCATTACAAGCACCTGCCTTAATTCAACAACCGACTGACCCTTCTAATACAACTGTCTTTGTAGGCGGATTATCAACACCAATTCATGAAGATGAATTAAGATTATATTTTTCTCCTTTTGGCGAGGTCACTTATGTCAAAATTCCTCCTGGTAAAGGTTGTGGATTTGTTCAATATGTATCAAGAGCCTCGGCGGAATTGGCTATCGAAAAAATGAATGGATTTCAAATTGGTCAATCTCGTATTAGACTTTCTTGGGGTAGATCTCAAAATGATAAGCAGCCATCAACACCAGCATTACTTCATCCATCTACATCTTCTTCTTCCTCATCTTCTAATAATAATATGAATGATATGAATGACCCAGCTTTCTTTTTAAATTCATCTCCTCCTCCTCCATCTATTTCTCATTTACCCACCATGTCACACCAACAGCAATCTATCATGTCTCTTGGTGATACCTATTATATGAATCAACAATGGCAACAACAGCAACAGCAACAACAATCTAACCATCATCATCATCTTTTACTACAACAACAACAACAACAGCAACAACAGCAAGCTTCTTCTTCCCCTCCTCCACTTTCTCACCCTTTTCAACATCATGATTCTTTACATCATCCATCCATTTCTTCTACTATGGCTACTTCTTCATCATCCTCATCAGCCCCATTACTTATTGATACTAAAACGTCTCCTTTTTTAAGGTATAAAATTATAAATAAAATAAAATAATAAAAATAAAAATAATAAAAATAAGGTGCTATTAGATATAAAAAATATAATATGTACCAAAATAATAACTCATATGTATATTATATTGCTATTGTTAATACTAGAAATTCAACTACGGTTTATGATCCTAATATTATGCTGTCGCCTGTTTCTTCGACAACTGGAAATCCTTCGACAACAACCACTCCTTATTCAATGGTAATCAATAATAGTAATAGTATTAATGCATCTTCGCCTGGATTACAATCCTTTCAATCCTTATCCCCACCATCCAGTGGTCGATTTCCCCTACGCTTTACACAACAGGATGATTCAAAAATAATGGAGCTTGAAAATAAAGTCTACTCTTCTACTACCACTACATCTTCTACTATTACTCCTATACCATCTTCCTCCTCTACTACTACCACCACCAACCATACTACATTATCTCCTCCAATTCATTTTATTCATCATCGTCCTGAATGGATTTCTCCTTCTACTTCATCTTCCATTATGACAAATAATAACAATAGTATGGATAACAATATGAATTATTCCCATCACCATTTTAACAATAATGGAAATAATAATAATAATAATAATAATAATAATAATAATAATAGCGATTCACTCTCTAAACTTAATACAAATTCATCAGATCATGATCCTTCTAACCAACATTGGAGAAGATTAGGTGGTATTTATGCATAAATATATCTATATATCTATCTATGTTACTTTCTTTTTATTTATTTATTTTTTACATATATATCTTATTATTATTAATTTGCATTATTATATATATACATATTATTTTTCTATATTCTTTGTTTTATTTTTCATTGTGGATTTCCTTTGGTTTTTGCAATTTTTTTTTTTATATTATTCTATATTATATACGTATTATTCTAATTATTATTAATGACTATTATTATATATCATCATTTTTATTATTATTATTATTATTATTATTATTTTATTTTTTAGCTTGTAGTTTAGATATTATTATGTGTTTTTTTATATAATTAGTACTAGTATTTTCTATATCCCCATATTTTTTAGTTTCGTACCTCGTTTTTTTATTGTTTATTGTTTTCTAATCAGTTATCAGTTTTTTTTATTATTATTGCGGTCATTATTATCCATGTTTTAATAAAATATATATTTATCATAAATATAATAATAATATATGATATTTTTTATTAATGCATGATCCCTTTTTTGAAAAAAAGAATTAGAATAAAAAAAAAGTTAAAACAGCGCCAGCCAATTTTTTAGCCAGTTTTCCCTTTTTTTTTCTCTCTTTCACACTTATTTTTAGAAAAACTAATGGAAAAAAATAATAACACATCCCTCCCTCTTCTTCGACCAAAAGTAGCTATTATTACTGGAGTTAATTATGGAGGTTTAGGGTTTGGTATTACGCAACGATTATTAGAACTTTTACCTAAAGATCAATCACTTACCATAATTTTCGCTTGTCGAAATTATACTCGAGCCAGCAAGGTTCGCGATTATTTTATAAAAAAACAGTATCATCCAAAAGTTACTATTGACATAGTACAGGTGAATTTAAATTCTGTCTCTTCTGTACTGGATTGTTGCCATAAGATTAATCAAAAGTAAGACAAAAGTAAGATTAAAAGAATGAAATTATGCAAATAAATCACTTAACCATATGTATTTATAAATATGTATACTTAAAATGACATTCTTACTTTTTTTTCTTTTATATTTACTTAATACAAAAGGTATGAATGGATTGACTATTTATTTTTAAATGCTGGGCATTTAAGTTCTTTAGGATTAAATTGGCGTTTAATCTTTTCACTCTTTTTTAAACACCCTATTCGATTAATGGAATCATCCGATGCAACTATCCAATGTCGCGGAGAAATCAATCAAGATGGGTTAGGAAAAGTTTTTGCAAGTTGTGCATTTGGCCATTATGTTATGGTATAACGAAATAAATAAATAAATAAATACAATAATGAGGATGATTTATTTATTTATTTTACTGATGATATTTTTCCAATTTTCTCTTCTCTATAACTATTATCATATTAATAAGATGCGTCAGCTAGAATCACTTTTATCCAATTCAATAGATGGAAGCCGAGTAATATGGACAAGTTCTTCTACTGCTTTAAATGAACTTTTTGATATAAATGATTGGCAAGGGATTAAAAGGTAAAATTCAAAAAAAGGATAAAAATATACTTTTCTTATATCATACTTTTTATATATTATATAATACATTGTTTTATATTTCATTTAGTGAATTACCATATGAATCATCGAAATGGGCATGTGATTTATTAGCTGTTGCATCCAATGATTATTTTCAACAACACCAATTGAATATTACCTCATTTACGACGTCACCTGCAGTAGTAGCGAGTAGAATTGGTAATTTACCATTATGGATAATATACCTTCGAATGTGTTTACATTATTTGGTAAAAAAAAAAAAAAAAAAAAGGGAAAGAAAAAAAGAAAGAAGAAAAAGACCAAAAATGGATTAATTTTTTTATATTTTATCAATGTATTTATTTTTATATATCAATGTTATGATTATTTGTATTTTAATTAAATTAAAAGTTCCGAATATTAGGTCTTGAATCTCAAAATATTACTGGTTATAAAGGGTCTATGGCAGCCGTTTTTGTTGCTTTACAACCTATTATGGTATTAAATACAATGTTACGATATACTTCTTTAACTACACGATTTGGGAAAACTTATGTTCAACCTTTTATATTAAATAATTTGGAATTGGATCAAGCATGGACTTTATTTGACCATTGCGAAAATACATATCAAGCTTTTTTAAAATCATATGAAAAGAACAAAATTAAATTATAATAAATTATGTATAATCAAAAATAATTTCTTTTTTTTTTAAAAAAAAAAAGTATCATCATTTTCATAATATATATATATATATATTTATAATGATAAATTGTTATTATTATTATCTTTTTTGATCTTTACTATTATATATATATAGAATTGTTCATTATATATGCTTTAATAAATATACACGTGATTTCAAATCAGCCAATTAATGTACGTCGGTAGCGGACTTTTATCTTTTTTTTTTTTTAAAAAAAAACCAATGTCCGTCATTTTTTCTTTCGTTCTTTTTCTTTTAGTTTTTTTTTATAGATACCCTTTTTTCTCTTTACTTCTGACGTTTTACAAATATAAATTATAAATAGACAATATATAAATATATATATTTATTTCACTTTTAATTTTTTAATAATTTATTAATTCTTTAAAAAAAACTATGGAGTATGTTGGAAAGCTAGGAAGTCTTTTCACCTCGGTACAAAGTTTTTATAATGAAATTAATCCTGCTACTCTATCAGGTGCTATTGATATTGTTGTAGTTGAACAAGAAGATGGGGAATTAGCTTGTAGCCCTTTTCATGTTCGGTTTGGAAAACTATCTTTACTAATGCCTCAAGAAAAAAAGGTATACTTTTTTATTACACTATTTAGTCAAAAGTAAAATAAGCTTATATTTTTTTGACTCAACAACTTTTTCATTTTTTTCTTTCTATCAATCTATTATTTATATATATTATCTATTAGATTGTTATTAAAGTCAATGGTCAGACAGTTCCATATTTTATGAAAGTGGGCGAAGCAGGCGAATCCTTTTTTGTTTTTGAAACAGAACATGAAGTACCTGAAGAATTTCAAACATCTCCCATTGTTGGTGCTGTCAATGAAAGTAAAACAGATGAAGTAAGTTTTATAAAAAAAAAATAAGTACAGAATAAAAAAAAATAGATAAATACAAATAAATACAAATATGAGTAAATAAATAAATTCTTATTTTAAAACCATTATTTTATTTTATTTTATTTAGGAACCTCCATTTTTAGATATTGGTGAATCCAAAAATCAAGTTAAAGGTAAATAAAAACAAATAATTTACTAATAATAAATAATAATGATAATAATAAAAAGAGAGAGATAGAAAAGGGCTGATTACTTATTTATTTATTTTTGTTTTTTCATTATTTTATAAATATAGTGAATGAATCTGAGAGTGATATGAAAGAAGATCAATTTGAAGATGACAATGAAGATATCATGAAACTACCTCTTCCAGCTGAATTGCAATCTCCAAAAATGATTATTGAAGAACAAATGGACAAAGTAGAGACTAACATGGAACATTATACACAACATCAACAACATTATCAAGATGAACGTTTACAACATGCTGTAACAGATCAATTAAACTTATCGGCTAATGATAAGGATAAACATGATAATAAAGAAGAAGAAAAAGAAGAAAATGACAAGCAGATGGAAAAGAAATCAGATGATAGTCTTATTCTCGATGGTAATAATAAAAGTACTGAACAGCAAGAAAAAAATCAAACCATAGTTCCCCAAAATAATGTTTATCCTACTGATGACGGATCTACATTATTGGAACGGGTGATTCCTGAAGCCATTACAACTACAACTATTGCAAAAGAAACTTTCATTGTACGACCTGCTAATGGGGATATTTATAGTAAAATTATGGATGTCTCTCATCAATCTGTTCAAAAAAGAGATGATTATATAAATTCTGATAACATTATCAAAAGCAATAAAAAAGAACATGATACATCAACAACAAGTACCGCTATTGCAACGTCTACTTCTTCTACTAACACCTCTACTTCTATTACTTCTTCAAAAGAAAAAGATGATAAAAAGGAGAATCAAGAATCAGCTTCCTCCTCTTCTGAACAACAACAGCAACATAATAATGAATCCATTGTATTAGATATTGCTGGTTATAAAACGGATGAAAATAAATGGGAAGAAAAAGAACAGATTGCAGATGATGAACAATTGATTTTATCAAAATTACAAACTGAATCTGAAATGCATGATACTATGGATAGACAGCATACTGACTCGCCTACTCCTTTAGAAGAAATGAATGCAACAACATCATCTCAAACAACAACTATTATTGATGGAGAAGAAAAAGAAAAGAACTTTGATACTTCTTCTACTCAACAACAATCTTCATCACCAACAACGGAAACACCCTCCAAAAGTTTATGGGGATGGGGAATAAGAAGAAAGTTAACCAATGACTCACTTCAATCAACAACAAAGAGTAACCAAAATTCAGATAATGAAGATGATGATGATGATAATGATTCAGTTGGTACAGATTCAACAAAAGGAACAGAGGTCTCTACAAAGGGGGAAGAAAAAGATACATTAAAGAAATATCAATTAGTACCCGGTACCATTTACCGTGTGGAAATGAGTTTATGTGGCTTTTCAGCATTTGGATCCAATGAAAAAGAGAATGCTAATGTCTTTGAAGAACATCAAATTACCTATGATACATTTATGCATAACCCTAATTTATTAAACGATAAACGATTGGTCTTTCGTTATGAAAATCGTTATTATGCCGCTGGAAATACTGGACCCCTTTTCACTTCTTTGCTATTGTATAAAAAACCTTTACAAAATGCATCTTCAGATGGTCAAGATGGAACCTCTTCCAACGATGGTACTGATAGCCGTGAATCCTACTTATTTGGTAAAGGTTGGCGTCAATGGCTTAGTCGATCCTCTGTAGCTGCAGCACCTACTTCAACATCAAAAGAAAATGAACAAAAAAAAGGTACTGATGACCAACATAAAGTTGAAGGTGAAAAAGAAGGAGATGAAGATAAAGAAACAACAACAATGAAGGGGGATCATCAGCATAATATGAAAAAACATGAGGATATCACCACCACATTTACTACTACCACCAAAACAACTACTGTCGGGTGGAATGCTGATCATGAACATAAGAATATGGATGGTTCTGATCTTGATCATCAATTTACTAGTAAGCCAAAAAAAAATTATGCCAAAACTTTACGATTGACCTCCGAGCAATTGAAACATTTGAAATTAAATAAAGGTGTCAATACTATTTCCTTCTCTGTCACATCTGCTTATCAAGGAACTGCTACTTGTGCTGCTAAAATCTTTTTTTGGGATTATGATGTCTCCGTGGTAATTTCCGATATTGATGGGACCATTACAAAATCTGATACCTTAGGTCATGTGTTTACTATGATTGGGAAAGATTGGACTCATAATGGTGTAGCAAAACTTTATACTGATATTTGTAACAATGGATACAAAATTTTATACCTTACAAGTCGTGCTATTGGTAAGTCATTCATTCATATGTTTATTTATGTATTTAATTTTTTTTAAAAAAAAATAGAAAAAAATACCATTTATAGAATTATATATTCAATTTATAATATATTATTATTATTTTATTTTATTTTATTCTATTTATAAACAAATATACACAGGTCAAGCTGATTATACCCGTGATTATTTAAAGAAAGTTGAACAAGATAAATATCAATTACCAGATGGACCAGTCATTATGTCACCAGATAGGTTATTTACTTCCTTCCATCGTGAAGTCATCATGCGGAAGCCTGAAGCATTTAAAATGGCCTGTCTAAAAGATATTTTACGGTTATTTGGGGAAAAGCACAATCCTTTTATTGCTGGATTTGGAAATCGTATCACAGATGCAATTTCATATCGTAGCGTTGGTGTTCCTTCCTCTCGAATCTTTACCATTGATCCATATGGCGATGTGAAATTGGAATTGGTAAAAGGGTTTACATCTTCATATATTCATCTAAATGATTTAGTTGACCAAATGTTCCCACCTTTAAATCCTACCAAAGCAGATACTGATTTAGAATACAATGATTGGAATTTCTGGAAACAGCCTTTGCCTGAGATTGATTTACCAGAATTAGATTCCTCTTCATTATCTCAACCCACCTCACCTAAACCAAAACCTATTAAACCCGATTTAACCTCTTTACCCAACCAAGCCGTTGTTACCATCGAAAAGAAACCTTCTAGAAGTTTATTGCGTAGTTTTACTTCCATGTCATCCTCTTCTACTTCTTCTTTATCCTCGATTGATCAGCATCATACATCTACCCCTACCTCTCCTAGACATCTATCTCCACCCCTTGTCCCTGCGTCCTCTTCATCCACCGATTTAACTACATCATCATCAGCATCTCTCAAAGAGAATCGATTGGCCAGTAATAATAATAGAAGCCGAGTTTCCTCCTTTACAACTTCCATCAAACGACCTTCTTTACTTGGTGGCAGCAATAATAATGATTCAACAACAGTCATCACAAAAGAAGATGGAAAAGATGGAGATGAAGAACATAGTCAACCACCTGAAAGCCCAACATCTAGTGGAATCATGAATAATTTATTATCAGGAAGTATTGGAGGTGTAAGAAACAAATTATCAAGAACATTTGCTTATGGAAATGAAGATTCTACCATTCAAGAAGAAAACACACAAGTTGATAAAAACTTGAAACAAACAGAAAAAGAAAAAGATGATGATGAAAAAGAAGAAGATGATGAGTATGATATGGATGATATAGATTGTGATATGGATGATATTCCTTTTATTTAATTTAATTTAATATAATATAATATAATTTATAAAGTATATATTTATATAACTTAAAAATATACAAAATAACAATAATAGTGATATAGTAATTTTTTTATTTTTTTATTTTTTACTTTGTATTATTAATAAAACTTTTATTTTATTTTTCATTTTTTTAATAAATGTAAATCAGGTATATATATTATACGTTATTTATTTAATAAAGTTATATTGTACTTTTTTTGGAAAGATAGGAATTGACCAGATATAATATATTGTTGAAAGAAAAAAAGGAAATAGTCTTTCCTATTTATTCATTTATTTATTAATATATATATATATATATATATGTAAAAAACACCATTTTTTGTCGGCTTACATATTTAGTGCTCTAAGACTATTTTATAGCTCTACAAGTATACTTCTTGTCAATTCGGAATCTAAAAGTAAAAAAACTGCTTTAAAATTATTTTGATTGATATATTAGAATAAATAATAATGGCATATATATAATAACAGTAATAATGATTATTTAGACATAAGAATACAAAATAAGAAATATGATTGATTAATTAATTCTTCTTTATTATTTAAAGTCAGCGAAAATTAAGATATATAAATTAAAATTTAAAATGATATATATATATATATTTTTTTTTTTTTTTTTTTTTTATCTGAAATTAAGCGAGGATAAGAGGGAAGAGGTGGGAGGGGAAATCATATTTCTTATTTTGTATTCTTATGTCTAAATAATCATTCATGTGTCGAAATAAATTCTAACAGAATTTCTTGAGACACTCGAATACAAAATAAGAAATATGATTGATTAATCCAGAGTATTTAAAGTTTTTTTTTTTTTTTTTTTTTTTTTTTTTGTGGAGTTTCAATAAATGACTACATAAACATAAATAAATAAGCAAATACGTTTTCTTTCCTTTTTTTTTTTTTTTTTTTTTTTTTTTTATATAGTAGAATCCCTAGCATCATAGAAGGATTCTTCTCTTTCAGAATCCGTATCGTTTTCTCTATTAGGCGATTTTATCGAATCATCTATTGTTATTAATGTATTTGTAAAGTCAAATAACGATAGGTGTTCACGACGATAATGGTGCTCAAAAGTAGTTGCATTTGCCCAGTTTCCCATGGTTATAATATCTTCTTTTGGAATTCCTGCTTGAAATGCTAAAGAAGAAGCAATAGATCTTAACGATACATTACGTTCAGTAGTGGATAACCTTAATAAATGACGAAGCCAGTTGTGAATAGTACGTGTAGCTATCGGTTTGTTTGGACAAATCGAATTTATAAATAACAGAGTAGCTGTGCAATTTGGACGTCTATCTTGATATACTTTATAAGTAATTACCGGACAAATAGATGGATTAGTGTGTGCTTTTATCGTGAAGGATTTAATAATTGATCTATTTTTCCTTCTTTCTTTAGGACAATGAACTTCTAAAGAGATACTAGTATTATCTGGTGATAAAGTTACTGAATGAAAAGGAATTCTATGAAGATCTGAAGTGCGGAAAAAACATGTAACTGCTAATAAGAAGGCTAATTTTGCTTGTAAGTTTGATAAAGAGATATTGTCATTATTTTGTTGTTTTAAATAATTAAAAGTGGGTTGTATATCAATTGTTGGTTTATGTGTTCTTATAGGTGGTGCCAATCTTGCTAATGTACCAAAGAAATCATTTATTTCCTTATTTTGTTTTAAGATATTTTGATTAGGATGTAGATTTGAAACGGCAGAGCGTATTAATTGAAGTGTAGTATATGCATAATTATATTTAGTACGAATATCACTTAGAAAATTGATTAAATCAGTAGCATTAAATGATTCCATTGAGATATTATTATCTGATGCCCATTGAATAAATAAATATTGACCCCTTCTATATGATTTATTGGTGTCATTATCTGTAGTATATCTATTAATAAGCAGGTTTTTTGCATTATTATTTAATTTGGAGGTATTATATTTTGAACTGATAATTTCCATACGGCGAGTTTCCAATTCTTGTTTATCATAGGCCATGGTGTCTCTGGTGTTGGTATTTCTATGCATGATTGATCTAGTATTATTGGTGGTAAGATCGATAAGGATTGGAGAGTCGGAAACCAAAGGGCTGATGTCCACCAAGGTGTTACCATTGTTGTTAGTTGTATCTTCTCTTGTATTAGTTTGTGGAGACAACGATTTATCAGATTCCAAGGAGGATTGATATAAGGATTGTGAAAGATTGTCCAAGGTATCGTGAAGGCGTCTGTGAATAAGCTCCCCGGATCCGGTAGCCATGACACGTATCTTTTTAGCTGAGTTGTATGTCTGTCCGCAAAAAGGTCTATGTCGTTTGGACCCCAAGTTGATTGAATCTGTTGAAATATTTGTTTGTTGATCATCCATTGATTCTTTTGATAAGGTCTTCTTGATTCGTAGTCTGCTATCGTATTGTGTATCCCTTTCACATGGCTGGATTGGATTGTGATCCCCCGTTTCAGACACCATTTCCAAAGTGTTGTTGCTAAAGTCATCAGAGGTAAAGATCTCGTCCCCCTTGTTTGTTCAGATATGACATCGATGTTGTATTGTCTGTCCGAATCAAAATCCTCATATTGCGTAAATGTGGAAAAGTTTTCAGGGAAAGAAATGCTGCCATTAATTCCCTCCAGTTGATAGACATCTTTGATTCCTGGTGATTCCAAAATCCATGAGCTGTCTGATGTTGATTGTTCTGGATAAGACTGCATCCCCAACCTGTATTGCTGGCGTCCACATAAATTGTCTGTTGAGGGGTCTGTGGTAGAAAGCTTCGACCATTCCATAATTTTAGATTGTTCATCCACCAGCGAAGTTCCTTCAAGCATGTATTCGGTAAAGGTAGTGGAGTGTCCCAATCTGTTGATGTCCTGACTGATTGATTCTTGAATCGTAGGAGATGTTGTGTATATAGGCGAGCTGGTATTAAAGCAAATGTCGCTGATTGAATCCTCATTGTTAAGCTGTGAATTACTCTTGCTGATCGAATTGGTTTCTTCAAAACTTGTTGAATTGAACGACGAAGATCCCGAATCTTCTTGCCAGGTAGTTGAGCTGTCATTTTGCTTGTATCCAATAAGAAGCCGAGGTGTTCCATTGATCTGGTTGGAATCAGATTGGATTTCTTGTAATTTATCAACCATCCCAGTGTTTGAAGCTTTTGAATAAGAAGTTGAGTATGAAGGATTGATTGCTGGTAAGTATCTGCTATTATAATCCAATCGTCTAGATAAGTACTTATTCTTATCTGTTTTGTTCTTGCCCATTGTAATATTGGTTTGGTGATCTTTGTGAATAACCAAGGGACTAGAGAAAGGCCAAATGGTGTTGTGCAAAATTGATATGTTTTTCCTTCCCAG
The DNA here is from genome assembly GCA_017871115.1 of Cunninghamella blakesleeana. Classification (NCBI taxonomy): domain Eukaryota; kingdom Fungi; phylum Mucoromycota; class Mucoromycetes; order Mucorales; family Cunninghamellaceae; genus Cunninghamella; species Cunninghamella blakesleeana. The sequence goes on from JAFCIZ010000011.1 coordinate 988,016, forward strand.
CAAAAACGAAGGTAAGGACGGGAATTCATATGAACAGGTATATGTAGGAAGGCATCGGTAAGGTCTATTGATGTTAACCAATTGTTCTTTTTGATCATCCTTGTAACTTCTTGAAGTGTTTCCATTTTGAAATGTGGGGTGAAAATGTATTGGTTTAATTGTTTTAGATTGAATACTGGTCGATGACCTCCGTTTTTCTTGGGGATCACAAACATGTTGCTGTAAAAACCTGGTGTCATTGGTTGTAGTACAGGTTCGATTGCGCATTTCTTTAAAAGTGCATCTATTTCTTGTTGTAATAAGATCTTTTGTTGATGATTGTAAGGAATTATTATTGATGGTGTTGTACGTAATGGTGGTGGTGTTATGAATGGAATTTGGTAGCCGTGAAGAATTATGTTTAATAGCCAATTGTTTGTTGAAATTGTTGTCCATTCTGAATAGAACTGGCTTAGACGACCTCCTACAATTAATATAGAAGGATCTATTGTCTTTGAGGACGGAAAGGGTTGTAGCCGTTTCTGTTTGATTGGTTTTTGTTGTTGTTTTGATTGGTGCTGCTGTTGTTGCTGTTGTTGCTGTTGTTGCTGCTGTTGTTGAAATTGAAGTTGTTTCTGTTGGAATTGAATTGACCGCCCTGCTGAGAGGACGGACCTGATCGAAAAAACTGACCTAATGAAGAATGATCATATCTAGTGTTAGTATTGTCGCTATTATTTACATTAAAATTATTACGACGTCTATTTGTAAATCTATTGGCATGGCGTATCGCTTGCTTGTTTGCTGCCTGTTGTATAATGGCGGATTGAAAATCAGTTGGCGACATAGTGTAATTATCTTGACCAGTATTTGTTGTGGCATAGAATGATGGATTAATAGATTGTAATGCAATATTATTACGTAAGTTATTAATATTTGAGGATAAATTAATTAATAATTCACGGCAGTCATTAAGAATATTAAGGTAGCGTTGGGAATTATCATTATCTATATCTTCACTTATTTCATGACTCAAAACATCAAGAGGACGAACAACTCCTGATAGGAGGTATTGAAGACGTTTAAGGGACATATCTTGTCGAGATTGTGATTTATGCATTTTTCTAGCCGCCTCTGGTAGTGTATCAGGGGGCTGATATTGTAAAGCATCAATCATAGGATATTTTTCGATAATACGTTTACGCTTCTCATCTGAAATCATTGGTGAAGTGAATAATGATTTATCTAATGAGAGGAAATCAACTAAAGCAGGGTGAGGGTTCCAAGTATAAGATGGCCTGATATCCAATGAGTGTAATGCAGAAAGTTGATCCATAGGTTCGGTATTATCTGTATTATCTTCTGATTCTATTGTGGTTTGATTTTGATTAAGATTTTGTTCTAACTGCGATAGACGTTGTTGCATGTTGATAAATTGATCATATGGTATTTGAATACTATTATTATTATTTGTAATATTATTGTTAGTTGAACTCATTTTTTTGAGGTGCTGACCCGAGCGAAAAAAGAAGATAAAAAAAAAAAAAAAAAAAAATATATATATATATATCATTTTAAATTTTAATTTATATATCTTAATTTTCGCTGACTTTAAATAATAAAGAAGAATTAATTAATCAATCATATTTCTTATTTTGTATTCGAGTGTCTCAAGAAATTCTGTTAGAATTTATTTCGACACATGAATGTAACAATAATGAGTAGTTGTATTTATTTTACTATTCTTTATTTTATTATTATTTAAAGATTGCTATATTACAGTTTAAAATAAAAATTAAAAATTCCGTTTTTACCCCAGCCCTAAAATTATAAGCATATAAAACTTTTAAATAATTTTAATATAATTCCTATAAAATTATGCCGCCACTTTTTTTAACTCACGGTAATATCAATCCAGACATCAGGTTTTAGGAGCTTTTCCAGGAAACCACACTTTATAGAACCATACATACTATTTTACTACTATTTAAATAAATTAAAAACTATCAGGTAGATATTCTATTTATATTGAATGGACAAATGGATATTCATTAGTCTAATCTATAATAAAAAGGTTTATATATGTTAACTGTCAAAAAATAATATTAAAATATTTCCCCATTTTAAAAATAATATAATAATATCGATTTAGAAGAATATATTATTTTCGACTTTTTAATTCTTATTTGTTTGTTTTCGCACATCTTTTAACTTTTTCGTATATATCCTATATACGGGTAAAAACTCACGTGGTACCAAAAAAACAAAAAAAAATTATATATATATATGATAGCATAATTTTTCTTTAATTTTTTTTATTTTACTCTTCTTTTACTTTCTCATTTTTTTTTTTTACCTTTTCATTTTTTTATAAAATAAAAAAGGGTATCCCCCCCCCCCTACTTTCCTTTTCTTTAATATACCTATCTTTCTACAATATACCTCCATTCATTTATTATATACATATTAGTATTTTTATTTAGGTTTATAAAAAAACAATAGTACCAAAACACAACAACAACACCAAAAAAACAATAACAAAAAAAAACAACAACCAATATGGTACCCGATGCTTCACTTGCAGCACTGGCTACTACTCCAGAAAAAAAGCCGGATCAAGAGAACAGTAATACTACAACAACAGAAGGAAGACTACTTCAAAACCCTGACGAGTTTATCAATAGCTTTAGACCAACCAAAAAGTTTTATCAAAAGAAAAAGTTTTGGGGAATTGGTTTAGTGGTAGCAACTATTACGGCTGTAGTAATCTACCTTTTAGTATATGGTCTTTTTCCAACAATTGCTCAGTCTTCTTTTGATCATTCTGGCATCACCATTGACAGTGCCTCAATTACGTTTAGTCCTACTTCGGAACAACAGCAACAACAAATGCAAAAACGCGACGGTGAATTTGATATACAAAAGACTTTTTTTATGACCATGCAAACCTCTTTTACTAATACGGGACTTTTATCTGCCACTGTTTCTTTCCATAATCCTCTTAATATTTATTATAACGAAACTTTATTGGGCAATATTACTTTGCCGGATGTCACTATTAATGGAGGTTATGGTTCTTTGAACACAGAAACTCCTTTTTATATTGAAGATACTGACTATTTCTCTGCTTTCTCTTCTGATATGTTGACATTTGATAAATTTGATTGGACTATGAAAGGTCAAGCTGATGTCACTGGTGTTGGAAGGTAAAATAATAATAATAAGAAAGAGAATAGAATTAGGATCAATTATTAAAAATACTAATGCATATTTTTTAATTTATTTTTTTTACAGAACAATTGTGATTGATGTAGATAAAACTTTTAGTATTCAAGGTATAGTAATTATAATAATAATAATAATAATAATAATAATAATAATAATAATAATAATAATAATAATAATAATAATAATAATAATAAAAAGGTATATGTACATGTATTAATATAATATATATGTTTGCTTTTTTAAGGTATGGGAGGCTTTAAAGATGTCAATATACAATCTTTCAATTTGCCTGGTAATGATCCTAAAGGTGGTGTCTTGGCCGAACTTGGTATTGTTATGAAAAATCCTTCCCCTATTGGTGTTCAACTTGGTAATATTGCTTTACAAATGGGCTACCAAGAAGCTAATTTTGGTGTATTACAAGCTGACAACGTAACTTTAACTCAAGGTGATAATGCTATTCAATTAAAAGGAAGCATCAAACCTATTCAAAATAAAGTGGATTTAGATAAATTTAGCGAAATGTTGACAACTTATATGTCTGGTGGCGTGGCACCTACTTATGCTACAGGTATCTCTGCTTCCCCTGATAACAAATCACCTATTCGTTGGTTAACCAATAGTTTCCATGCTGTGAAATTAAATGCACCTCTTTTTAATCCCAATGGACCAACTCAAGTACTTCGAGGTATTAACATGAGTTCTATCCATATGGAAGTGGATCCTTTTCATATCAATGAGCCCCTTGTTTCTTCGCCTTCTATTATGGCTGATATCAAGGCTCCCTTTGGATTTAATTTTGAAGTTTATGAAACCTCTCATGAAATTATTATAGGTACTAATAAAGATGGTCCTTTCTCTACGGTTCATGTTCCATGGACCCCTTCTCAATATAATAATAAAACTGGAAAACTTCAATTCTCTATTCATGGCGCAAATGTAATGGCTTTACCTGAAAAGAAACAAATTTTTGAAGCTTATGCAAAAGATTTAAGTAATAAAAAGATTGATGCGGTGAATTTACAAGGAGTGGCAACTGCTCGTGCTAAAACACCAGTAGGTGATTTAACTGTTGGCGGTCTTCCATTCCAAGTTGGCCCTGTGGTACCATCTCTTTCTACTCGCCTTATTCAAAATGCTGATTTGAAAGTTTTACCCGACACATTGAAAACAAATATTACTGGTGTAGCTATTTCTATGATAAACCCATTCCCTGCACCTCTGTCTGTTTTGAAAATAGCTTCCAATGTTACTTATAAAGGTATCGGTATTGGTAGTATCAACCAAGATATTAGTGCTACTCCTTTCACTGTCCCAAGTCGATCCAATGCTACCTCTCCGCATTTACCTATGAATATGCCTTTAGCACCTGAGCCTGTTGCCTTTTTATTGCGTGATCTTGCTGTAGAATCCAAATTGGATACAACTCCCTTTGATGCTTTATTGGGTATGTGTGGGATACATCTTCCTGGCCAACAAAATGTATCTGCTACCTCTGACATTTTTAAAGGATTCGATTTGGTCAATTTTACAATGAGTGCTATGCAAGCCTTAAAGGTAGATTTGGGTGTCCAATCTACACTTCGAATTGGTCAAGACGTTAGTAATATGAATTTTACGCAATTAGGTGTTCCTGTTCATACAGATAAATCTATTACCGACTTGATCCCTGTTATTGGTCAATCTCTTGTACAAAAGATTATTGATGGAGCAAAAATGGATATTTCTAGGGTCAAATTATATCACATTCAAAATCATAAAGCTAAAGTCAAATTAAAGGGTAAAATCACTAATGCTGGGCCAATTGATAGTAAATTATCTTTCCCTAAACCATTAACAATTCATTGGAGAGGGAAAAAATTGGGTAAATTGCATATGCCTTCCATTGATGTAAAGGCCGATAAAGGTGCTCATTTCAACGTTCATGCTCATTTACATATTACTCATGAAAAAAATATGGAAGAATTTGCTGAACATTTATTAAAAAAGAAGCATTTCCGTTGGCATATTACAGATAAACATCTTTCTGTGACAGCACTTGGGTATACGTTTAAGGATATTGATTTAGATAAACATGTGAAACTAAAGGCTTGTAAAGGGTTTAAGGATGATGTTAAGATTCACGATTTTGATTTACCTTCAGATCACAAGGATGGTGGTATTAAATTAGAAGTCTGGGCAAGTATTCATAATCAAGGTGAACTCGGTGTAGAAGCAGATGAAATTGGATTTCATGCTCATTATAAAGGTGTTTATATTGGCCCTCTTCATACACATAAAAAATATATAAAACCACGTCATAAAACGCATGTCAAACTCCATGGTCGAATTCTTCATCAAGATGATCAAGATGGATTGGATGCCGTTAGTGAATTGGTGGATCACTATGTCCACGCTAAAGATTCGTATATTGAACTTAAGGGACATTATGTCAAAGGACCTAAAGGAAAGGTACGCTGGTTAAGTCGTGCTTTTAAAAAATTAAAAGTCAAAAATATTAAGTTACCTGGCGCTAAACACGAATTAGATTTGATACCTGATATGACACTTAAGGATGCTAAATTGGACTTCACTGATAGTGCTTATAGTCCTCCTTTAAGTTCGGATTATACTACTGCTAAATTTGATAATCCTTGGGGTTGTACCGTGGAAATCAGAGAAATCAAAATGGATGCTACCCTTTCTTACAATGGCCATGATACTGCTAAACTTAATTTACCTTACGTTGATGCTTATATGGAATCCAGCAGTAAAGTAGTCACTTCCTTTTATGATGTTCCTCTTAAATCCATTAATGATGATTCCTTTGATGATTTCTTGAAAGATCTTGTTGAACATTCTCGTACAGATTTCAAATTGTATGGTTATGCTACAGCTTATGTTCATACTGCTGCTGGTAGGCTTAAAATTCCTAATGTTTACTTTAATGTTAATACTTATTTGGATGGTAAGCAATTTTTTTTTTTTTTTGAAATGTATATATATATATATTAATTATAATAGTAATAATAATATTTAATTATTTGTGAATTTTCTTTTTTACATTTTTTATGTATTTTATTAATTTTTATATATAGGTTTTAACAATTTCGATGGCCAATGCACTGTTTCTGATGTTAAAATTGTAGGTGGCACACCTGAAGCTATTCAAAGTACACTTCAAGTTTCATTTTATAATCCATCTCAGATTACTGCTAAAACAGGTGACATATATCTTGATGCTATTATGAGTGAATTCAACGCTGTGGTTGGTAAGGTAACCCTTCCTGATGCCAAAATTTACCCTGGTACCAATGTTATAAGTGCTACTATGGACATCTCCAGTACAGATGTTCCTGCTCTTCAACAGTTATTATCTGATTTCTTGACCGGTGCCTATGTCCCCATGGAAGTAGATGGTACACAAGATTCAACGCATGTTAGATCGTTAAAGGATGCATTTGACACTATTCATTTGGATACATCACTTACTGGTATACCCGCAAATTTAGTTTCTACTGTTCAAGCAGTGCTCACACCTGCAGCACTTCAAACTGGCTTTGGTGAAACATCAGTTACTCTTCATAATCCTTTGGACACACCTGTGTCATTAATACAAGCCGATGTAGATGTCTTTTTCCCTGTGATGGGTGCAGATGGAGAAGTGAATGACCTCAAGATTGGTGAAATCCACAACATTTCCTCACCTTGCTCTATCCCTGCCGGTGGGTCTACAGTGTGTGACCCATGGACCATTCAACTCCTTGCTACACCGGATCAATTACAATTGGTTTTAAGTGCCAATGATACCTCTGTTAATTTACAACAAAATATTACTGTAACACTTGGTGAATATCCTGGGTTCACGGGTGGTTTCTATTATTGGGAAGATGATGTTAACACTGTTTTCGATGCTTCAGCTCTTAGTGCAATGCCTCCTATTGCTGCTACGAATGCCACAGCTACCGCTAATACTACAAATTCTACGGTACCTGTTGGCGCTACTACAGTGGGTGGTACTACTACAACTACTACTCCTGGAACAGATGATCAATCTATTTCAACGGATGCTAATGACCAAATTACTCCAACAAATTTTACTGAAATAGATGAAATGGATGATTCTTCTGATCCTTTATCACAATCTAATGATAGTTAAAATAATATTTTTTGCTTTAAAAAAAATTGCATATTTTCATAAGTTATACAACAAAAAAAAAAATATACATATATTTTTGTTTTAATTTCCCTATCTTTAATAACTCTTATATATCCCTTTTGTAAATAATCTATTTTTTTTTTTCTTTCTTTTTTTTTGCTTTGATTTTAATTTTTATTTTTTTTCCTATTTCAACAAATTAATAATATCTTTAACTTTATAATAATTATTATTTTTAATAAAAAATTAGATTATACCTTTCAGGTAATTTAAAAAAAAGAGTTAAATATAGTTGTATTGTAAAAATTAGATGATTGATCAAATATATAAAGAATGATCAGGGCAAAAAAAAAAAAAAAATAGACTTACAGAAATAAAAAACTTGTATGCATATTATATACATATTTTATTTTATTATTTTTAAAAAAAGCGTATTTCTTCAAAATAAATACATTGTCATCAATGAAACAAGTTAAGGTTTTTTTTTCTAAAAGATTCACACTGAAAAAGTTGTACATAGAGCATAAAAATATAAATAAATAAATCTTTAAGAGAGATTTACTTGTGTAATAATAATAAAAAGTATGGATTATTTGTTGGGTAAAAATTAAATAATAAAAAAATAAAAAGTATCAATAAAAAGGAGAAAATCACGTTTCTTTATAATATAAGAATGATTGGTTCATTATACATAATATATCTTATTTTGTCAAAAAAAAAAGGCGTTAACCTTTTTTTTTTATTTATATTTTTTCTCCTATTTTGTTTATAATTTCCCAGACTCTCGATTTTCTCACATCATCCAAGAAAAATAAAAAAAATCGCTTCGAGAGTTCAAAACTTCATTTTTATTTACAGTTCATAAAAAAAATAATAAAAAAAAGTATCATAGATAAAAATATAAATATGTATATATATTCAAAAATGTTCATAAGAGTTGATTATTTACATATAAAAATAAAAAACTTGATTTTTTAATTTTAATTCATTCGTCAAAGACAGAGTTAAAGTTGGGAGCAAAAGCATCAGGATTACCACTTTGTTTTTCATGATAAGAAGGATGATCCAAATGGTCTAATACGGATTGATTTTCGTTATTATATAAAGCATGGAATTCATCATGAGGAACTTCTTTTGATTCCATAGAGACTTGATTTGTAGAAGGTGTATTATTGATAGTAGTAGTGGTATATAATCGACTTGGAGAAACCCATACCTTTTGTCTGGTAATTAAACTAGTAGTAGGACGTAAGAATTTTTGAAAAGATTTCATTTTATTATGTTATATGTATCAGAAAAATTAAAAAAGTGTAAAAAGTTATAAAAAAAGAAAAGAAAGAAAGAAATCCTTTTTTTTTCTTACATTTTATTTATTTTTGTTATCTAAAATAATTAAGGGAAAAAACACTTGACCTCTCGGCGTTCTACCGAATTGAGAATATATAGATAAAATAAAACCATAAAAAAAAGTCATACAATGGAGTTGCATAAAGAAAAAAAATATAACAAGGGAAAATTATCTATATCGGCCCCGATAAAAAAAAATGGGATCTAAACTTCCGAACCATATTTAATTATCAAATTAAATAATATAGCCTATGTTTTGATAAAAAGATAAGCTTTTATCCAAAAACCATTTTTTTTTATAAAATAGCTATCTTATTTTATTATTTTTTTTCTTTTCTTTCTCATTTTATTTTACTATTCAATTTGATGATGACGACTGTTGTTGTTTTTGTTGTTGTTGTTGTTTCTGTTTATAGTTAAGATAAGCAATAGAGTGGACTGGTGGATTGCTTGGAGGTGGAACATTGATAGGTGGATTTGCAAACCATAATATCGGATCATTATTTTGACGTTTAAAACTTGTAGCTAAACAAATTTTTAGTAATATAATTAATTGACTTTAGATTTTTCTTTTTCTTTTTTATTATTATAAATATTTATTATTTACCTATTTTTGAAGGAATTGTTTCTGAAGAATGAGAGAATGAAGAATTAGGCGGTGGTGCATTAGGGTAGTTATTATATGAAGTAGATGACATAGTGTTGTTTATTTTCTTATTTGAGTTGTTTCAATTACAAAAAAAAATAGTATCAATTTAGTTTAAAAAAAAAAAAAGGCACGAAAAGGAAGGATGAAGAAAAAAATTTTGAAAAATACTACTTGTATATAAAAATCGGCGGATTTTAAAAAATAAGTCAGATGTTACCAAATGAGGCCATACTCAAGCTTTTTTAAACCCTTGAAATTATAAATTTTTATATATATTTCTTTTTTCATTTTTCTTCTTCCTCCTCTTATTACATATTGTTTGTTTGTTTTTACAAAATGACCGAAAATATTAGAGGAAAAAGTAATTAATAATAAAATTTATAGTGCTCTTCCTATTTTTATTTATCAAAAAAAAACATTATTTATTTTTATTTTTTAGGTACTGATTTATTAAAAAATGCGTTAGATGATAATGATCAATTAGCGAAAGAAATTGAACAAGCCATTTATGAAAAACATCCCAACGTTGATAAAGACTATAAAGAATCCATTCGATCTCATATTTTTAATTTAAAAGATACTTCTAATCCGTATCTAAAAATAAAAGTCGTTCAAGGCACTATTCCTCCAAAAGAATTTGCTGAAATGGTACGTATGTATATAAGTAAGACGATTTTGAGAATAAAACTGATAATAATAAAAATAACATATATCCATTTATACATATATGTAAATATATTATATAGGATTCGGATGCAATGGCTTCTTTGGACAGGCGTCAATCCAATGAAATATTAAGAAGAAGTTCTTTACTGGATTCACTAAATATGCAGCATGCAATTCCTCGACACCGTGATTTAGACGATCCTGATGCATACCATTGATGTGTATGTGTGTAATATTAAAAAAAATGGTAGAATACGGAGTTTTAAATAACGCATTAATTTTACTTGAGTTTACTACTATATACTATTACTTATATTTTATTTTCGATACATATAAATATAAATTTCCTAGTAATTAATTAATTAAAAAATAATTTGGTCAAATAATTTGAATAATATATATATATATATATATATATGTGTGTACATGTATTTTAAAAATGCCATCTATATACTTTTAACTCAATGTATGCGTAGTACACTAAAAAGGATAAAAATATGGATACATAATGAAGCTTTCTTCTAACGAAGTCCAAATATGACAGTACTAAAAAAATATTACAGGGATGGTGCTTATATGTATATATTTGATTGGTTGGTGGTTAAGTAGTAAGTATTGAAATTGAACAGCAGTAGTTATTCATAATAATAGTGCTAATTTATAAGAAAAAAAAAAATTCATAAAATAACTTGTAAATTATAGCATCATATAAAAAGTTAAAATAAAACCACAAGTAGAATTGTCATCTCATGTATTACATTCAGCTATTTGTTGATGTTTTATAATTATGTTCTAACATAAGAGCGGAATTTTAAAAATATTTAAACCCAAACCAAACAAATCCTAAAAAAATTGCTACTCAAATAAAATTTAAATTTTTGTTATCTCTTTTTCATACTCTTTAATCACCAACTATAAATTATAAATGGATTATCTAATGAAATTTTACAAAATATATTTATGTACATACCACAAAGATGTATTGTGAGAGTTTGTTCAACTGTATGTAAGTCCTGGCATCAACTTATTGCCTAACATTTTACTTATTCCACTATTAATTTATATTCCAAATAGCAACTAAAAAGATATATTCAAATGGCAAAAGAAAAAATTATCAATAATAAATATATTGGTAATTAATATTTAAAACTTTATATTCCATTTTTATTATGACCTCGATAAAGAATGTTTATTAGAAATAATAGAAACAGTACCAAATATTCGTTCTACTAAAGGTTCCATGTATGTAAACGGAAGATTTTGCGATATGGAAAGAAACATTGATTTTCCTCAGCTTCAGCAACTTTCTCATTTTGATCTATGGTATACAGCTTTGAATAAAACGTGGATGACAACATTAATTAATAATGCCAAAATAGAATTTACAGATATAATAATGAACAAAAACAAAACTAGAGACAATCATCTCCTTTTATCTATTTAAATAAAACTTTTTGGTCAATCAACACCATTGCTTTCCTATTCTCACTCTATAAATTTCAATGGTACTTATAAAAATATTATTACTGTCTTAGCAACTTTGCAGCACGACATTTTTAAGAATTATTTTTTCCAACTTTGGTGAATTACGAAACCTTTAATTTTATTACTTTGATGAATATTCACTTGAATGTATTCATAATTCGTGCCTGCAACTTGTACCTTTATCATTGTTAAGCTTCGTTATGGCTATGTCCAAAGATAACAATGTGATCATCAAACTCAATAACATAACAGAATTCCAACAAGTATATAGCTTAAAAAAATTAGAAATTTCAGGCAAAATTGTAGCCTCGGACTGTTTTATTTATTTATCAATGAAATATCTTCAACTAGAATCACTCAGTTTAGATTTGTGTGCAACGGCAATCCCAAGAGAAAAAATTTCATTATATTATCGATTAGCTATATACGATATGATAGATCATTTCGATATTTGAAAAAATTATACATAAAATTAAGAGATGTACCACAGGCAAGAATTACTGGTGCTGATAAAAGATACTGGCGGAATAATGAATTATTACATTGCTATTACAGTGCCCGACGCAATTGACACATTTTACCTACAAAAATATCACACTTCAAAAATGTGATGAACATTTACAGAAAAGTTTTATTACCGACTATCCTGATCAGCCTACTATGGATTATTATCAAAATATAGTATATAATATTATATGCCAACGTGTTGATTTATAAGATCGTTTGAATTTTTTATTATTAACACCAAAATTCAGCAATGATATCCTATATTATTAACTCTTACAAAATAAAAACACGATTGTATTATAGACTTTGATATCACTGTTATTGATATGTGAAAGTATCTTTGAAAAATTAGAACTTGTATATATATAACAGATTGGTTAGGTGCTTTACCTAATTTAACATCATTGGAAATAAAAAACTATACCATTTTAAATGAAAAAGGTGATGAATCCAAGAAGGAGAGGGGTTCTGTTCGTTATAATGACTTCAGTGCATTTTAATCACATGAATAGATAAAACAAAGGAAATAACAGTTCAGTTATTTAATCACGATGGCAACTCAATTTATAAATTGAAAATATTAATGCTTTGTCTTTGTGGAATTTCTATGAAAAAAGGATTTAATGATTTTTTAAAGAAACTCCCTCATTTAAAAAAGTTGGAAGCCACCGATGTAGGGTATTTATACTCAGAACAGGATTCAATACATAGTTCTTTTACTTCTACTCCTTCTTTTTCTTCATTACCTTCAGTAGCTTCTCCAATTAGAGATATATACTTTGATTTATCTCAGAATTACTTACAATTCTATTATATCGTTTGGTTATATCCTACTTCATGGGGTAATATAGGTGATAATTCTAACACTGTAGATAAATTAAAAATTCATGAAACTATTCTTGATTATAAATATATCATTTTCCATGATTATAGACCAAAAATACAAAATGGACAATGTACTTTATCTCTGAAATGTAAATATATTGATGAATTGGTATTCTTAGAAAGTGATTTGAAGAAATAAAAATAAAAAAATAAAAGATTGTTTTGATAATAGAATGTAGGCATAAAAATGAACATTGAGCCAAGTGTTACAATTATTGTATACCATCAAGCTTATATCATTTATAATGTATTATTATTTTTATTATTTTTACTACTTCTATTATTTCTATTATTTTTAAATATTTTTATTTATCAGTTCGTTTTATACCAATTAACCGATTGCTAACGTTAAAAAAAGCATTAAGTTGCCAGCAAAAAAAAAATATACTGTATATTCCATACATTTATACGTTTTAGATCAAAAGAAAAACAAATTCTGCGGATGTTTAATTTTTTAAGACTTAAAAAAATATTTTTTTAAAAAACAGGTTTCTTTATAATTTTTTATAATAATATACAATAATATGGGAAAAAAGCATACAGCACAAAATTTATTAGATATTGATGATTTCGAAATAAAAGAAGGACAGAAATACGCTAGGGCTTTAGGGCCTCGTGGTAATCATCAACATGAAGTCGAGTTTATTGATGGAACTAAGACTTTAGTGACCATGCCTCCAAAGTTTCGAAATCTTGTCTGGGTAAAACGAGGTAATAACAATAATAATTAAAATGTGGATCTTTATTTAAAATAAGAAGAATATAAACCTTTTATTGCTATTCTTTTTTTTAGGTCATTATGTTGTGATTGATCCTTCTTTAGGTACTGTTTCTGAAAAAGTTGGTGGTGAAATAGTTCAAGTATTATTTCCAAAACAAATTAAAGAATTAGAACAAGCTGGAAAATGGTAATAAAAAAAAGTGAGGGAGTGTCCTGAAAATAATAGGCATTATTATATAATATATATATATTACTCATATTTATATTAACTTATTATACTTTTCAAATATATATATGTATATAAATATATTTAGGCCATCAGAATTTTCTAAAAAGGAAGCAATGATTGATACAAAACACAGTGATAATGATGATGATAATGAAGAAAGTGACAATGATGATGATTTATTTGTAAATAACAATAGACCTGTTTTATCAGAAAGTGAATCTAGTAGTGATGAAGAAGAAGAAGAAGATGATGATGATGATGATAATGACGATGATGAAGATGATGAAGGTCAAAAGAAATAATTCTTTAAAAATACTCACTCACATCCGCCAAAATTAATATAATGAAACTAGCAACTAGAATCTACGATTAGAATACCCCACTTCATTTTTATTTTATTTTTTCATCCATTTTTCCATTCTTTTTGCATAATGATTAGAAAATTATAGATACGTCATCGCATTTTCATTTTATAGTTGTTGATAGTTTAGTAATTTTAGCTTTATATATAAGTATATATATTTAGAAAAAATAAATAAATGATTAATTTTATTAGATAGATATTAATAAGTAGAAATTTAGAGATATATGTATTTATAAAAAAAAAAAAAAGAATATAATGTACCATTCCTATATATATATGTATATATATATACATGAATTTAATATTATAAAAAAAATTCTAATAAATAAATAATGATATATAAACTAACAATAATAAAAAAAAGATAACATGATATATCATATCACAAGATATAATAACACTTACACAGCAATTCTTTTTTTTTTTGTAAAAAAAGAAAAAAAAACTATTCAATCCTCCCATTAACACTATTTTTATTTAACTTTCTTGATTCTTAGCAAAAGCCCATTGTAAACCGACATAATAATCACCCGTTACAATAGCCAACATACTATATAAAACGGAAGAGAATAATAATAATAAAGCCATAATTAAATTCAACCTTGCCCACCAAGCTTCATAAGGATTTCTACTAGAGGAACAGCAACAAGCGCCTAAAATCCATAAAGGAGGGCAAAACCAACCAAAAACAAATAAAAGAGCACCAAAGGGAAATCGACGCTGATTTTCATTGACTTCAATATAATATCCGGTTGATTGTTGATGATGATGATGGTGATGGTGATGAAAAGGAGAAAAGTGGTATGGTTGTTGTTGATTTTGATTTTGTCTTGGTGGTATAATAATACTTTGATAACTTCCTTGATTAGGTTGGTAAAAGCCGGGACCTTGGATAGGTGATGATGATGATGGTGGTATATGAGGTGATACTAGTGGATTGTTATTGTTATTATAATGATATCGAGTATGATTATTTTGAATATGTGGTTGAGGTGTTGGCATAGGCATAATAGGTGATATATTTGTAGAAGATTCATTATTTACATTTGTTGGTGAGGGCAAACGCTGATAATTATAAGGAGAAGTATGTGGTTGAGGTGGAGGTATATCAGGATATAAAGATGGCGCAGTGGGTTGAGGTTGAGCAACATCTCCAGTAGAACAAGAGGGATTATAAGGTGTGTTTGATTCTTGAACACTAGATGAACTTACTACAGGTGAATAAGGAGGTGGAGGTGGTAAGTTATTTTCATCCAATCTATTTCCATGTTTATCCATTATATGAATTATATATAAATATATAAATAAAAATATTTATATTATAAAAATAATAGGTTTAAATAATAAAAAAGTGAAAAAGTGAAAAGAAAGGAAAAGAAAAGTTTTTTTAAAAAAAAAATGAAACGGATATAAAAAAAGGAGTGTTCCAAAAAAGGAAACCAAGAAAAAAAATCTTGGCTGAACCTTACTATTGTTTAATACCTAGTTGACAATAATATTTTTTTTTTTTTTTTTACTTGTCATAATATTTCATTTTTATTCTACTTTTACGTCATGCTAATTAATAGCTCCCATCAAAAAGAGTCAAAAGTCAAAAAGCATAAATAAAAACCAAAACCAAAACCAAAATTAAAATTAAAATAATCATACTGACATCAACTTCTCCGCACTCTCGCTCTTTTTTTATTATTTTAAAAAATATGTTTTTTTATACCCAAAAAGCTCTGTAAATATTTTTTATTTCACAAAAAATAAGTAAAACATAACGAATACGTAAAAAAATACACAAAATTAAAATAAAAATTCTCGATGATCCTTTTTAAAACGAAATATAATAAATATAATATACGTTAAGTCTTCTTTTTATATATATTATAAGAATTAAACTTAGTATTACTAAGCATTAATATATAAAACAAATTATAAACTGGGTAGTACATTTGCATCACAATGGAATATTATAAAAACATAATTATTTTAAATTCATTGCCATCCTATGTATTTATTTTAAAAAGTTTTATATTGGATAAAATGATTTTTTTTATTGTTCTCTATTTACAAAAAAAAAAAAAAAAAAAAGGCGCTACTACCAACGCATTTTTATATAATTTTATATCTTACAAAGTATATTCATTCTTATTTATTCGTCATCATCACCAATTGCCAAAGTATTATATGCATAACTATTTAAAGGAAAATGACAACCATCTCCAGATCTATATGATAATAATGATAATAAAATTCAATATATAACTTAAATAATGGATCAAAAGTAAAAAAAGTAAAATAAAACTTACGGTGATCCAATAGGTAAGAACCATGTTACGTAATTTTTTCCTAATACTTGCTCAATGTTAGACCTTTCGTAATAATAGTAATAATAACAATGCATAGTTTACGATTAATTTTATTTTCTGTCTTTCATTATTAATAAACATAGTATATATATATATATAAGTTACCTAGTGCCAAGATCCCATGGGTTAAAGTATTTACTTCGCATTATATCCAAATGACCTCTAGGTGAGGCTGATCCATGTCGGTGCCTACCTAACCTAAAGTTTGATTTTTCATAAAATTCAATGGTTGTTCTATTTTTAAATAATTGTCTAGTATGAAACATGCTGAAGGGTGTCAAAAAAATACCAAATACACCAGAAGCGAATAATAAAAAGAGCCAATTGAAATCAATATTGAATATACCCTAGCATAACATAAAAGTATTTAACCATCAGACATCCTTTATTATAACAGCCCTCTTTCTTTTTATTTTTATTTTTTTTAATATATATTACCATTGGTTCGTTCAATACAGCTATTGTTGGTGGCAAAGAGGTAGCGAATACATATATACAAAAAAGTGCACCATATACAATAAATAAATAAAAGAATTTATAATTATAAAATCCAACACAGTTATTAATCCATGGACAATGACTATGAAAAATGAAAAATTGAAAAAAGGGTTAAATATGCATAACCGTTAAAAAAAATTATTCGGTCAACTTTAAATAAAAATAAAAAAAAACTTACTGATCCATTTTCAAGACACATCTAAATATACGTCATTTAATAAATAAAGTTAAAATATATACCCATATAACACTTGATTCTTTTCTTTTCTTCCTCTGAATCTATTTTATTTTTTATATACATATATACACTTTGTTTTTTAATTCCCTTTACCTTTTACAAGCTCTACAATGATGACTTCTATCAAATTTGTTCGTTTTACATTTTTGACAATACCGCTTAGCACCGTCTCTTTTGACAGTAATAGAAGTTGAAGGTATTTGTTCTTGAGCTGTATTAATTGATAAATTGGATGCATTATTAAGCGGAAGTATAGCTGGTATATTATTATTGTTATTATTATTATTATTGTTATTATTATCGTCTTGATCATCATCATCCTGATCGTTGTCATTATTTGGTGAAGAGGAATTATTTGTATTATGCAATAATTGTACGTATTCACTATCTTGATACCCTTGTTCAATATCTGATAATATTTCATTTTTTTTAAGCATCTAAAAAAAAACGATATACTTTTTTTTAGATGCACATGTACATACATATATATGTATATATATATATACTATACATAAAATAATAGGACTAGATTTATAATAAAAAAAAGCTTACGTCTAAAGTTGTCCCAGGTGAAGTTCTTGAAGCTTTATAAAAACACCATATGGATAATATAAAAAAAGGTTGGAAAAATAAGATATAAAGTGAACCTAAAAATAAAAATATACTTATTTTCAGCCATATTATTATGATTATTTTTTTTTTAAGCAAAACTTTTTTAACTTTTTACCTTGAAGTATAAAGCCATTAGTTAATAAATACCAACATAATCTAAAATGGTATGCCCAGAAAGCCCAAATAAATATAAGGCTTAATAATACAACGGGTGCTGCATTTAAAGTTACCGTGCAACAACGTTGTATTTTACGTATTGTTATTGCCATGGTATTATTATGATAAAACTATTATTTTTTTTAAAAAAAAAAAAAAAAAAAAAAAGTGGGAAGAAAAAGGAAAGTGGGCTAAAAAAAAATGAAAGCTTGTCTTTTTTATAGATTCAAAATTAGAATTAAAACTCCGTTCCATTTTAGGAAATGGTTTTTTAACTATATACGATCTTATTTTATTAAAATGTAAACCATCCTATTTAATAAAATATAAAATATATTATCTCATATTATTATTATTATTCATAAAAGAAAATTAAATTGTTAAGTAAACATAGTTATTATAATTTTTAAAAAAGATTGAATTTCTGTACCTGAAAATAAATTAACAATTTATTTTTTCCGCAATTCAACTTTATTCAATACTTTTTTAATAGTTATCATTTTTGAATATCTCAAAATAAAAAATAGACATCAAAAATTAAAAAAAAAAACATTTTTGATAATGAGTTATTTTTTATTTATCTTATACTTTTCTATGGGCTAATGAAATTTATCGAGATATATGCAAAATTAAAAATGAGAGAAGATAGAAAAATTTGATAGGGCGAAATCTTATCCAGTAACATCGAAAAGCGGAGTTGTGTTTTTTAATGCTGGTTTAGAAAGACAGTCATTTTTCAGCCAATTTTTTTATTTTTATTTTGATTGAATTTTTGACCTTTTCGTCTTTCCTTCTTTTTTTTATATATATATATATATTGTCATAATATCTTTGGTGTATTTTTATATATAGATATATATATATTAAAAAAAAAAAAGGTTGACAACGTTAACTTTGATTAAAACCCAATATCCCCACTCTTCTTCCTTTTTAATATTTTATTCCAACTTTAGAGGATTTATACACAAATCAACGACAATAAAAAAAAATATCAAAAACAAAAGCAAAAAGCAAACAACAATATAAAATTAAAATATTTACATGTTATTATAAATATAGATAAATAGATATATAGATACACCATACACATATACATATATAATGCGAATCCACTCATTAAATCATTTACAACGTCAACGACTTACCAATAACTTATTTGTTGTTGTTGCTTTTGGCGCCGTCGTCACAGTCGCTCTTCCAACTTTATTCCCTTGTCCAGCTTTTGATCACCATGATAAAGCTGCTCGTTTAGAAGCTCAAAAAAAAATGAAAGAAAAAAAAGTTATTGTTAATGCTAGACCATCTACACCTACTCCTGCTTTATCACCATCATCGTCATAATCACCTTTTTATTCATTTTTTACTATGTTTTCATGTTCCAATCTTTTTTTTATATAATATATAACCAACCTTTCCCCCCCCCCTTTTTTTTTTTTTTTTTTTTAAAAAAAAGCAATTTTCAACCTTTTAATTTTCTTTTTTTCCACACCAAAATCAACCTATTTTATAATTATTATTTTTTATCATCATTACCAATTTTTTATTTTATTTTTTTTTAAAAAAAATATGAACTTTTTGTATAATATTTATTCTGCTCAACTTAATAAAAACATTTTTTTTTTATTAAAAAGTAAATTAAATATAGAATATTGAAAAAAAAAATTTAGTTGCGTAAAGTTTGAATTTAGTAGAAGGATTAAATTAATATAAGAATAAATATTTGCATTGGTTAAAGAAACTGTTCTAAAAAATATATTATCAGGCACTAATTTTTTTATTGATAGTTATCTTTATTCTAAATACAAAAAAAAAAAAAAATAGTTACCTTTAATATTTTTTTATTAATACTTATAAAAAATAATAAAAATACCTGTCAAATTTATTTTTCTTTTATATTTTTTTGATCTGCTTGCAAATAGTTGAAAAAATTCATTAACCTTTTTATTAATTTGTAATATAATAATTTTAACATTTTGAAAACCTCACTAATTACATCCAAAATAGATAACTATAACACCAGTTATTCTCAAGTTGTCGCTTGCCCTTGGATTATGTGATAGATCTGCAAAGAGTTAAAGATATATTCAAAATATTAATAGACTATAGTATTTTTATATGATAAATGAAATGTGGTACTATTTTTTGTTTTGATATGAATAAATTGATCTTAGACTTTTTTTTTTGGCGGAATTAATAACTTATTCTTCTATTGGTGCATGGATTGATAACTTGTATCATGATTTAAAAAATGACTGCAGTTTATACAGTAAAAGTAAAATAAAAATGAGAAATATATCTTTTTACCACTTAACTATGCATAATTTAACAACTGGAACAATACAACGTTTTCATCTCGTTTTGCCGTAGGTTTTTGATTTTGTTTAAATTACAATCTAAAAGTTGCAATATAAAATAAATACATTAAAAGGTTCTGCGAGAGTTTTTTTAGGACGCTTTTTGTTAGTGTAAAGAATTATAGAGAAAAAAAAATAAAAGAATTCAAATAAATATATATAAACCTATAAGAAATTACTAATTTCTGTTTTTGAATTTACGTAAATAACCTTTTATTTCAATTTATGATTAGAATTGTTATTATTTTTATTTGACCAAATTTATGAGTCGAATATAAATATTTTTACAAGTATTGGAGAAATTATGTATATTCGCTATTATTCAAGTATACAATTATACACTTTTAATAAATATATATTTTACCGTGTTTGTCTTTTTATTTAATTTTGAAACGTATAATCTATATATAAACATATATAAAATACTATTGAAAAAGAATATGATGTAATATTTAAATGTATCATTTGAAAAATGCTTTGATAATTAATATGGGTTAGAAATAAGAGAAAAAAAGAAAGAATATGCAAAATGATAAATAAAAAAAATAATAATAATAAAATGTACATTAAAAAAATGAAATAAAAAAAAGCGACTATTAGATTATTTGTTGAAACTTGCAAAATAAAAAGAAGGAGGTAAGTGTTCCAAAATACTTTCCTTTCTACGTTCCACTACTACCATAGAATTTGCATCAAGGAAATCGCAATATAAAATATGTTGGAAGGCTGTTGAAAACGATTCTTCAAAAACAGGAGGTTGAGTGTTGGTGGCAGTTTTTTCTATTTCTTGCTGATCAGCTTTTCGTTTATTATTATTGATTTTAACATCTTTAGTGTTATTAACAGCAATATTTTTAGAAGATTGATGGGACATATCAACTTGAGACATAAATGTACTTCCATAAACAACCATTTTGTCTTTTGAAGCTGGATTATAAGCTACACCTCGTATACGGTCACGGAAAGAATGAATTCTTGTATCTTCTTGATGGCGATGTTTAATTGACCATTTAGTTTGTCGTTTATGTTCCACGTCATAAATAGAAAATGTATTATTTGCATAGCCAATAAATAATTCATTGGGTTTAAAGGGATTAAAAGATAAAGCTGTTTCAGGTACAATAGAACTTGGTAAAGTATAATGAAGCTATAAAAAAAAAAGAAGTATAAGTATAAAAATATCAATTTTTTTTTCACATATATAAAAAAAACATAATGTTAATATATAAGTTACCTTTAAACTATCCAAATTAAATACAAAAGTTTGGTTTTTATCATCTCCAGTAACTAACCATTGACCATCTGGACTTACAGCAATATTAATGACCGTATTTGGTTCACCAGATTGATTTTGATGTTGATCGAAAGTTTTGACAATTTCAAATTCATCTTGTTCCCAGTGTGATAAATCAATAACTATAATTTTCATTTCTACAGTTACTACTACAAGTTTATCAGAACTAGGTGTAAAGATAACATGGTGTCCTCCCATTGCAATATTATGTTTAGAAAAGTATGATGCTAAAGCTAAATCCAAACCACGCATTTTCTTAACGGCCCATACTTGTTTTTCTTCACGATTTACTTCTTCATCATCGCCACTTTCATCCATTAATTCATCTTCTTCATCATCCTTTATAAATACACGAATATATAATATAAAAGTAAGTTCAAATGAATAATAAATAATACATTCCAGAGCATTTAACTTTCATTACTTTATATTTTACTTTTACTTACTTTTGATCGTATTAATTTAAATAATCTTATATTTTCTACATCACAAGTTGCAATCCATTGTGCATTTTCAGATAAAGAGGCAGAAGTAATATAACAATCATCTTTAAGGTTAAGTTCAATTAAAAATTCATGAGGTTCATACATTTCCGGAATGGATCCTTTTGTTGCATAATCAAGAGCGCCAGCTAAAAGTAAAATAAAAAAGTGAAAAAATAATAATATGTACATGTTAAATAAACCATTCTTCATTCTAGTCTATATTAAATATTTTTATACTATTTATTTACCTTTTCCTAATTTCCATAAAGAGATTGTACTAAAGAATCTAGCCATGATCAATTTATGAGACTTTGAAATGGAAACAATATTTCTTCTAGCAAAGGGAGTAATACGATTTTGTTGTAAACGAGGAAATTCTTTTGCAGGAGAAGCTACTAATTCCACATCGACACCACCAGAAACGATAGAATTGATTTCAGGACGATCATCTAAAGCAAGAGATCGGATATCATGCCAATGATAACGACGACTACCAAGAGTTGTCCATGTACCGGGAGAAGTTTTCTTTTTATTCTTTTGTGCTTGGACTCGTTTATTCACTACAATTTTTTGATCCACACCAGCTGAAAAGACGAGATTACCATCTGCTGAAGCGACAATGGATAAAATATCTGCAGAATGAGCTTTTAAAGATTGTTTCAAAGTACCTAATTCTGAATCCCAAAACATCAAGTTACCTAAAGAGTCTCCAGATATAATAGTATTATGACTAAAGATAATGATAAAAGTTATAAATCAATACATATATTAATGTCAATACCTTTTTTAATAATTTTAATAGTTATATATATGCATTAATTCTTACATTGTTGTAGCAATTGACCATACCATAGTTTTAGATTTACTATGCTTATCAACTGTCATACGTTGTACCGATCTACCAAGTTGTACATTCCATTTATGAATATTACTATTTGCTCCACCTGTTACAATATAACTGTCATTTGGTCCCCATGCAATTGATAAAATACGTCCTATTTATTTTAA
The DNA here is from genome assembly GCA_017871115.1 of Cunninghamella blakesleeana. Lineage (NCBI taxonomy): Eukaryota > Fungi > Mucoromycota > Mucoromycetes > Mucorales > Cunninghamellaceae > Cunninghamella > Cunninghamella blakesleeana. The sequence goes on from JAFCIZ010000011.1 coordinate 1,011,216, forward strand.
AAATAAATAAATAGATTGGCAATGAGTACATATTTTTTTTTTCATTTTCTGTCATCATACTATTTGAATACATATATATATATATTACCCTTTTGTGGCTCAAAGCTTCGTATATATTCCAATTGATTATCTGATATATCATAAATTCTAACACATCCATCTTCACAGCCAGCAGCTAAACGTGTCCCATTACTATTGACAGCTAAACACCAAATAGCACCACCATTAGAATCGACTGATTTCTACCGATAATAAAAATATAAAATATATAAAATAAGTAAATATCATTATATACTCTATTACTATTCATATATATATCTGTTTATTTATTTTTTCATCTTTTTATATACGCATGTGTTTATCTATACCTTTGCTATTAATAACTGAGTATCCCATTCAACAATATAAGAATTTAAACCTGAAGTAAATAAACGTGGAGGTTGATCAAGTTGTTCTTTTAATTCATTTTCTAAAGCATTTGGATCATCATTATCAAGATCAGGATCAGTAACAATAGTTTGATGTGCCCAGACTAAACTTTCAATTGATTGACCTTGGCCACCGGGGATTGTTTTTTCTAAACGATATTTATAAGAAGGATCCCAAATTTCTATATCACCATTAGCACGACCAACGGCTAAACGAGTTTGTTTATAAGTAGGAGGGGTAAACTTTAAAGCATTAATAGTGGCAGGTTGATAATTTACAAAACGACAACGATGTAATTCCATATCGATATATATATATATTTGCTAGTATTTTTATTGCTGTTGATTGTCGATTATTATTTATAGTATAAATCAAAAAATAAAAATATAAGAAGTATGAAAAAAAAAAAAAGAGAGAGAGAGAGAGACAAAATGAAAAGACAATTCAAAAAGAATAAAAAGGTATTGACACGGTTTTTTTTTTAAAGTAAAAAAAAATAAGAGAGAAGAAAAGAAAAAGGTTAAAAAAATTCAAGTGTTAAAAAAAATTTAAGCCACTATATTTCTATTTCCGACTTTTATGCTTTGAGCACAAAAATAGGGCACCAATAAAAACACAATAAAAAACACCTTAGTGTAATGACCACATAAAAAATCGCGTTATGACTCGGTATGCCAGTCATCTTTATATATATATATATCATTAAAGATTTTAATCTAATAGCGTTTATTTTTATTATTATTTATATTTTAAATTTATTGAAAAAGTGAGAATACAATGCTTTCAATAACATGAATATTTTCGATATGCTGTATAAACCATACGAAGATGTTAAATATTGAATAATTAAATTAAAGGACCACATTGATTATCTATCTCCATAAATGTTAAATAAATTGACTTGGTATTTTAATGGCTCAAGGGGTAGCAAGTTTACGCATTTAGACTTCTTTTCGCTATATGATTATCATTAGTTTAATTTTATTCTTAAAATTAATTTATAAAATTTAATATCATCACACGAGATTTATGCTACATATATAAAATGAAAATATCATTGTCACATTAAAATATACATCAAAATAATTGATTTATTATAACTGTAGCTCCACTCGCCACTTTGCATAACATACATTATATACAAAGCAAGGACAATAAATTTATAAAACCGATGAAGATATCGATGTACATATACATATATATATGTATATATATATAAGACCACATAGTGATGCCCATTTTAAATACATTTACTATTATAATGGACCATCTTTTATAACTTACTGGTAAATAAAAAACCAAAAATTAATCAATTTTACTATATCAACTCTTTATATTTCATTATAAATATTGATTTTATGTTTTATTTTTATTAAGTAAATACATAACCTAATTATAAATTATTTTAAATGAATAATATTAAATATATATAATTAATAATTAAAAGTAATAAAAATAGAGAAAGTAATAATAATAAAGAAAGTAAATAGATAAAAATAAAGAGTAAGTGAATGTTAATAAAGTGAATGTAGTAATGAATAAATTAAGAGTGGTGTGGAATAGTTAAATGAATATAAAAAATTATAGTAATAATAGTAATAGTAGTAAAAAATATATATATATATTGGTAAATGAATTGAATTGGAAGGAAAGTAAATATATATAAAGCATATGTATATAATTATTATTTCTTTTTTTAAAGTCGACTGGCATATTGAATAGGATACCCAGTTAGAGTATCATGATCAAACTTTTCATTAAATGCAGCTTCTAATACCTCAGATATATGTTGACAGTATACAATGGTTAAATCATTTTTTACTTTATCAGGAACATCTTGCAATAAATCTTTTTTGTTTGCTAATGGTAAGATAACTTTAGTAACACCAGCACGATGAGCAGATATTACCTTTTCCTTAATACCGCCAACTATATAGGCATGAATAATAATAATAATAATAATATAAATATAAGTATAAATTCAATTTTTAGTTCTATTTTATATAACAGTATCCTTAATAATAAAAAACTTACCAGGCATTACTTTTCCACTTAAAGTTATTTCTCCAGTCATGGCTGTTTTACGTGGAACGATTTTGCCAGAAAATAAAGATATCATGCAAATCGTCATGGCAACACCAGCACTGGGTCCATCCTTCTTTTGAGCTCCATTTGGAATATGTAAATGTAAATCCATATCTGATAGTAAACGTTCCTTTTCATGAGACGTCAATCTTAAATGATAAGCATTAGCCTTGATCCATGATAATGCGATATGTGCTGATTCTTTAATCACATCACCCAATGATCCTTTTTTTAATAATAATAATAATAATAATAATCAATCAATCAACCATTCCTTATTATTACTCTTTTCATATTCACTTGTTTACTTTTTTATTTTATTTATATCTTACCTGTTAATTTTAGTTGTCCTTGACCTGGCATTTGATTAGCTTCAATTGGTAATACGCCTCCACAACCACTTTGTGAATATGCTAATCCGTTTACTAAACCTGGTGTAGCGTGGGTATCTAAAGCTTCGTTGCCATATGGTGCAATCTATTCAATAATAATAATAATAAAAGTATGATGATATAAGCATAATACACAAAAAAAAAACCTTATTCTTTATAACTATAATTATATATACATATATATATATATTACCCCTAATATAGCATCTAAATCTTGACATAATACAGTTGGGTTAAAAGTTATAGAAGCGCTTTCCAAGGAATCTGCATATTCTCTACATTTATAACGACATACACTTGCAATGACTCTATCCAAAGAACGAACACCACTTTCTATTGTATAGTTTTCAATTAAATGTGTCAAGACTTGATCGGATAAATAGAGTGTTGGGATGGTATCATTTTCTTTACTACTAAACCCATGGGCGAAAAGTTGTTTTGGTACTAAATATGATTTGGCAATATCTAATTTTTCATCCATAGTATATCCATGAAGTTGAATCACCTCCATACGATCAAGTAGAGCTGGTGGGATAGTATCAAGCGAATTAGCAGTGGCAATAAATAAGATGTTGGATAGATCAAATGGTACATTTAAGAAATGATCTGTAAATGATGTATTTTGTGCAGGATCTAATACTTCTAATAATGCAGCAGCTAAATATAAAATATAATATAAACAAGTAAATAAACAAATAAGTAAAGAAAAACCTTATTATTACTATTATTATTATTTTGTGCATTTACCAGGATCGCCTTGATGTGTACCTTGAACTATCTTATCAATTTCATCTATATTTATATATATATTATAAAATTAGTGTTACTATTATTTTTAATTTTAATTTATTTCATCTATCTATTTACATAATATATATATGTATGTATGTATGTATATATGTATGTGTGTATGTATATGTATATTTACCTAAAAGGAATAAGGGATTATTGACACCAGCTTTTCTTAACCCACTAATGATCAAACCAGGTAATGCGCCAACATAAGTTCTACGATGTCCTCGGATTTCAGCTTCATCGCGTACGCCACCTAATGCAATGCGATGGAACTTTCTTTGTAATGCTTTTGCTATAGATATGGCTAAAGTCGTCTTACCAACACCTGGCTAAGTATGTATATCAATACGTAAATAAATAATAAAAAAGATATATATAAGGATGAATTTCCTTTTTCTATTTTATGTGCTACTGTTTTATGATAATTATAATTATATATATCTTATCAATTTTTTTTTTTTTTGTCATTTACCGGGCCAACAAAGCATAATATAGGCGAAGAAGCAGTATCTTTTTTAACTTTAAGGACGGATAAGTATTCCAAAATACGTCTTTTAACATAATCTAGACTAATAATAATAAAATTAAAGGAATGATTTATTATTAATTCAAAGGGAATACACTCTATTTTTTTTTTTTATATTATTTTTCTTATGTTAATTCTTGTCTTACCCGAAATGATCAGCATTCAATTGATATTTTGCAGTACTAATTTCCAAAACATTAGAATGGTTAGAATTTTTCCATGGCAAATCTGCAATCCATTCAAGATATGTCCTTAATAAAGTGGATTCGGGAGCAGCACTTGGGATTTTAGATAATCGATTCAGATCACGCTTGATAATTGATTGGATATGAGAAGGTAAACCAGCATTGTTTAATTGGTTTTTCAATATGGAAGTGTCATCATCATCATCTTGTTTTGGCATAAATAAACATAAATCATCTTGCTGCTGTTGGTATTGCTGTACTTGGTTATTATTGTTATTATTGCTATTATTAGATACATTGGATAAATGAATCATGGTAGAAGTGGCTGTCATGGACGAGGTAATATCTGTTAATGATGTACTTTCATTTTTCATGGTTGGTGCAATAATATGAAACTATTAATAATAATAATAATAATAATAATAATAAATGTATAAATGAATATTTAATTAAAGAAAAAGTAGAAAATAGTACTAACAATAAAAAAAAGGGAGGTTTTTATAAAAAATTTACCTGTTGGCGTAAATAAAATTCTCTTCTTTTTGTATCCAATTTTTCTTCAATAGATTGTTGAATTTTTTGCGAATCATCAAGTACCTAAAATAAAAATAAATAGAAAAAAAAGAATGGAAGGAAAGTAAAGTTTTAATCAATACAAATAAAATATCCAAAATATGCAAATATTAAAGCAATGCAGTTTATATATCTATATTTATATTTATTTATTTATTTATTTATTATTTATATATATTTATTTATTATTATTACCTGCAAATAGCGTATGACTATAGATTGAATTTCTTGTAAAATGGACTTGGTATCCGTTAAACATAAAACCACTAACTTTTCATCCATAGAAGCATCGGTCATACAAAGTAAAAAGTGAGCTACATCAAATACTGAAGTATAAGGTAGATTATTACCACAATCACTGTCATCATCCATAGATATATTATCATTAGTAGAAAAAAGGTGTTGAAAAGGAGATAATACTGTCTTTGATACTCCGATAGAACGCATTTTTACCACAAAATCATTACCCAATTGACAAAATTGGTGATACCAAAATTTCATATCATTGATCCTTTCCATAAAATGATGGGAGACTTGGGCCTGATAAAGTGCATCCAACGGATTATCTGAATAAATATCTTGAAGAGTAGATCGACAAATGCCATGGACAAGTAAGACAATATGATCTTTCATAGATGTATCCACATTAACAATCATAGCAACACATCCAATGGAATTTAGATGAGTTAAAGGACTACTATTATCTTGGCCAGAAGAGTTAGGTTGTTTAGAAGGAACGCATAAAATATAACGATGGCCATTGTTTTCCATGTGTCTTAAAATATATTTGGCTTCTTCATATTCAATACTAAAACTGGTAACAATAGATGGTAATAACACCTTATTATAAAGCGGAACAATAGGTAAAGTAGTAGGTATATCTTGATTCATTTAATTCTTAACTATTATTATAATTTTGATAAAGAAAAAAAAAGGGAAAGAAAAAAAGAGAGAAAATAAATAAAATACAAACCCTATTCTTATATTCTTTTATAACTAATCCAAAAAGGTAATTTGTACTTTTTTTTCTCTTTCTCCCTTTTCAGTTCATCCCCCTATTCATTTCCCACTCTTTTTTTTGCCCTCTTCCCCTTCTTTTTTTAATGTTAGATGTAGATCACGCATTGAATAATTATAATTATAATAAGGTAAAAGCAGAATAGTTGACAAATATTACCCTAATCTATTTTAAATAGAAGTTTCTGTCTTTTTTCATCCATTAAAGTTTAATCCATTAAGGAGAAACACTCGTTGATTTCATTCATGAAGAGAGTGAGCGCCGATGTTTTATTATTATTATTATTTATTTAACCACGTGAGCCACCTTTTTATATATCTACTTTCTCTTTATCTTTTTTCATCCCAATTCATCCTCTTTTAAATCCTTTTTTTTGAACCTCTTATAAGGATATATGATTAATTTATCCAATATAATACCATTTTCATTATCATTCATTAGACTAGGTAGATATAATAAAAAATAATAGTAATTATAATAAAAAATCATAGTGAAATATAATGATTTATATATATTTTTTATGTATATTTTATATATTTATAAAATCAAAATTTTTTTAAAAAAAAGCATATCTAATGATGACTAGCATCGGAACCTTTTACATCATAACCAATTAAGTTTCTACGACCAACAATTTCACCAATAAGGAAGAAAGTATATAATTCAGCAGCAACAACACCACCTTTAGCAACATCAGACCAAGTCCATTTCTTTACAGCTTGAATGTTAAGATTATTCTTGACAACATTTTGAGCTTCAGCAAATTGAGCACCAGAGGGGAAACTCATACCTTCTTTAGTATAAACTTGTTTGGCAATTTCACCTGCTACCTTAGCATTATAGACAATAGGCTTTTGAAAAGCTATTTATAATAATAATAATAATAATAATAATAAATAGGGATGTATATTAATAAATGGTTCTATTCCGTTTTTATATATATCATTTATTCCGTCGTTATTTCTCTTTTTAAAAACTGATATTATAATAGCTGTAGTTGCTGTATTATCTTGAATGCTGTTGTTTATTTTATTTATTTATTTATATTTCTTCGTTAACTCCATTTTCTTTCAATCAATATAAAATACTAGTGACATTAATCTTATTTACCAATAACTTTGTTAACGCAGGATTGAACGGTACCAAGAATCTTTGCTGACATGTTTTATATATGTAAAAAGAGTGAGGTGAAAGTTAGTGTAAAAAGAAAGGGGAAAGAGAAAAAAAAAATATACAAAAAAAATTTTCCAACATGGTTCAAAAAAACTAACCGGCACACTGAGTTTTAAATATAAACTAAAGGATCACTTTTTCTTTTTTTTTTCATATGACGTCGTTAATACAATAATCATTCTATTTTTTTTAATATTCATATTACATAGATTAAATATAATATTAAATTAACCATTTTAAATAACATATACATATATATTACAAATATTTACTTGTATTTTTTTTAAAAAATAACAGACCCATATTTTTAATATAAAGCGTCTAAGATAAATAAAAAGAACTGCGTGTCGGGATTCCAAAAACTAAAAAAAGTTAAAATCTTTTTTTTTCTCTCTTCCACTTATTTTTTCTCTAATCTCTCTCTCTTTCTCTCTCTCTATATATATATATAAATAATACCATGATTAATTTAATACGACGAAATATCATTCCAACCTTAGCAGTTATTACTGTCCCAGTAGGATATTATGTTGGTATACAAATACGAGAATCCCAAGATGAAAAAGCTATGAAAGCACAACTAGAACAGCTATCTTCCAACGAACGGCAAGTATTATTAGAGCAACAACGAAAAGCTTTGTTAGAAGAACAATCAGCTTTAAAAGCAAAACTTAATCAACAATAAAAAATAAAAAGTAGATTCAACTTTATATATTCAACTTATTTGATAGATAGATATAGACAATTTAGATAAAAAAAACCATTCTTTTTTTTTTCACCCCAACATTTTTTTCCCTTCCCTTTCTCTACACTATGTAAATAATAAAATATTCCTATTGGCAGGCGGCCTGAGTATATAATTTATATATTTTTTAGTTTTTTTTTTTTGAATGTTACCCTTCTCTTTCACCTTTTTATTATTTTATTTTTAAAATATAAACAAATATAAATACATTAGTATGAATACTAATATAACACCTAATAACCCACCTTATCCTACTTATAGAGCTACCGAAGAAGGATCATTTGCTTGGGATAGTACAGTAAGAAGATGGCCAATTATTATTGATAGTGGGATTACCGATATGCGTTTAGCTGTTGATGACGAAAGAGATAATGAAAGAAAAGAAGAAGGATTGGTTATTATTAAAGCTTTAGAAGATTTAAAAAAGGAAATAGAAAGTGATAAACAGTTAAGGTAAGATTAGATGCTCATATTTATATTTATTTTGGAGTGTATTGGTATTTCTATTTACATTCTTATTTTATTTTATGTATTTGACGTTTCAAAACATATTTTTTTTTCCACCTTTTTCCTATTTAATTTTTTTATAACGATAGACTTTTACAAGATAATGATAAGGATGTCAATACATGGAATCAACATATTCAAGAGTATTTCCCTCAATCTACATGGTTCAATGGTTCTTGGTTATTTAACGAATGTTACATGTATCGACGAATTCAAGAAATGTATAGTTTAACCCGTCATTGGCGAGAATATGATATTTTTAATAACCAAAAGATTGCTACTTTCCGTGGATCCTATGCTTCAGTATATGATTTGGCGATGAAAATGCCAGCTATGATTCAACAACCTATGTCAATGGAAAATCAAAAATTAATCTTTCATGAAATCATTCAAGTTTGTTTATGGGGGAATGCAACTGATCTTAGCCTTTTAACCAATATGACTGAAGAAGATATTAAACGTTTACAAGCAACCGAAAAAGAAAAATTGGCTGAACAATTGAAATTTGTTTTGGTGAATCATATCGATCAAGTTTGGCATAAATTAAAAGATTTGCGAAATGGTCGCATTGATTTTGTATTGGATAACTCTGGTAGGAAATAGAATAAAAATTAGGAAAGGAGTAGATATGATATATAGGTTTGAGTAGGGCGGGTGAAAACTAAAATAACATTCCATCTTTTTTATTTTATTCACCTTTTCCTTTTCATACCTTTTTTTTTTTTTTCATAAATGTATTAGGATTTGAAGTCTTTGTAGATCTTGTATTTGCTGATTGGTTACTCCAAACTAAACGAGCCTCTAAAATAGTGTTTAATTGTAAAACAATCCCATGGTTTGTATCCGATGTGATGCCAAAGGATATACCCATCTTATTTGATTGTTGTTTAGATCGCACATTTTTCCCTGGTCAACATCATACAGAAGAACAAGTGAACGCATTAGAGGTCATGGTGAAACGCTGGCAACAATATGTACAAGAAGGGCAATTAGTAATTCAATCGCATGACTTTTGGTGTAATGGTTTAGCCTATCGTTATTTACCTACTGAAGCACCTGAACTCTTTCGAGATTTATCTCAATCAGATTTGGTGATTTTTAAAGGTGATTTGAATTTTAGAAAATTGGTATTTGATTGTAAATGGCCAGTCACTACACCTTTTAAAATTGCCCTTGGAAAAGATATGGCCGAACAGTTCACAAGTATACTTTCTTTACGTACAAATAAAGCCGAAACAATTGTTGGATTACCTGAAGGAAAAGAAAAGGAGTTGGAAGAAAATGGAGTTTCAACTCATGAATGGAAATGTGCTGGGAAATATGCTGTAGTTGCCTTTAATGAAATATAATCCTTTTTTTGTTTTATTTTTTATGTACAATTTTTTATATCAAACTAAATCAATGTAGAAATTGTTTTAGATACTCTATTTTATCGACCTTTTTTTAAAAAAAAAAAAAATGTAGAGACTTATATAATAAATATTCTTTTTTTTTTCTTTAAAAAAAATACATGTTTATATATATTTATTAAAGACAAGTTTGATTAATTATTTACATTGTTAAAAGCCTAATTTAATTAGTTATTTATTTAATAAGGCTGGGTGTTCCATGATATGGTATTAAGAGTAGTTGACTTTATTATGTAATGCGCGATTATCCACAAATTCTAGATCAATAATCCTAATGGATTAATAATAATAAAAAAATTATAAAAAAATTCACGATTAATATTAAGTATTGCTATCTTTTTTTTAAAGAAAAAAATAAAAGAGGCCATATCTTTTATTATTATTATATATTCATTCTGATTTTACCCATTCACTGTAGATTTAAATTTATGTAAATGAACTGTCATTGGATGCACATGTTCTTGAGCAACAGGTGTTGTTGTTACTTCTACTAACCACATATCCTCAGGTTGAAATAAATAGGCTGTAGATATATTGACTTTTGTTTTCACTTTATATAACTGACTAATAGTAATTTTTAATAACTTATCGAACACTATTAAATGGCCTTTCCGTACTACTTCAAATGAATAACTTGTTTTATATAATAAAATAAGTATAGTAAAATGAGCACAACTCATGTATACGTTTTCTTTTTTACTTTTTTTTAAAATTATATATATATATATAATACCTATATCCTAATGATTTCATATATCTAAATACATCTCCGGCAATTTGAACTCTTGTGACAGGCCGTACAATAGCAGATCTTCCTCTTTGTGGCTCAGGATCCCCTTGCATAGTTAAAAACCTATATAAATTTTCATAAAAGACCATGATTATTATTTTTACTCTTATTATAAATATATCTTACCTTTTTTATATCTTATAGCTTTATTTATCTCATAGCGAATATATATTACCATTGTCTATGTTTAAAAGAAACCTGTTGTTCATTTTCAATCCTTGAAACAAGTCGTAAAACTACATCATCATTTCTTGCCGGCCCAATAGGTGTTTGAACTAATACAAAGAAGAAATAGATTCAGGGATTTTATATATATATTAGACTTTAGTATTTTATTATTTCATAATTTACTTTATTGTATATATTTGACTAAATGGCTACCATTTTATTATATTTTATTTTTATCTTTTACCTGTTGGTGTAAACACTATTTCGTGTTCATATAAATCCATTAACGATTCATTACCAGCTATACCAACAATACGATCTATAACAGCTCTCTTTTTTTCTTCACCTATAATTATACCCTGTAAACTACATTCGTATGCCATTTTGTTTTGTATTATTATTACTATTATGTATATAAAGTGAAAGGGGAGCGAAAGAAGAAAAAAAATTTGCTCCTCAATTTTTTTAAAAAAAAAAATGACGGCATTTAAAACAAAATTCTACTATTTCCTCAATCCTTTTTTTTTTTCTTTGCTGGTATTTTTTACTACACTTTAATATTTTTTTTTAATATGTAATTAGTTTATAACAAAATAATATAACATTAAAACAACAATATTATTTTTTTTTTCCACATCTATGTAAAGTTTGGCCGAGATCATTTTCTAAAAGCGGATTCATTATTGAATTATTATTGTTATTCTAAAATTGGATTACTAACATAGCATAGATATATCCATACAAACATTAATTTTTTTTTAAAAAAGTCATATATTAAAATCTCTACATATAATATCCAAGATTCATTTCAGTTTTTTATTTTTGACCTATTTTTTATTATATATACATTTGTGAATAAAAGATCGGTGTATTGTTTAATGATTGTATTAAAAAGGAAATTATAATTGCCTAAAAAAGTAGCATTTCGTATCTCCTGTATGCTTTTTCATTGTTCTAATCTATATATGCTTTATAAAATAAAATTAATATTTTATTTTTTTCTCTTATTATGTATAGATATGTACTATTTTTTTAAAAATAAATATATAGATTTAATAATATTATTGATATTTGGAAACACTATTAGCGTTTTTATTAGTTGTTTTTCGCCAATTTATATGTAAAATGAATTACCAAGTGTTGAGAGTAATGGACAATAAAACTATTATAAAGATTTTTTTCTTTTTTCCATTAAATATATGTCAATAATAGAATAAAAGTTAGTTTATGTATTATACATTGATCAAGTTTTATACCATGCTGAGCAAATAATTCTACAATGTGTTTAGTGCAAAGACATACCCATTTTTAATAATAGTTCAATGAGTAAATAAACCATATAAAATTTATATATTTTTGTGACCATTGGGTGGGAAGAAGTTTACAAGGTGGAAAATAAAAAAATAATGATAAAAGTGGTTCTTTGTATCATAAAGGGTTCTCAAAGCCGGATTAGTCAACACAAGGTTGAGACTTAGTTTTTTTATGCAACATTCAATTTTTATCAGTTTGTTTAATAAAATAATTGCAGTATATTATTTTTCAAAGATATATAATTAGGCAAAATTATTTTCAATTCTTCCGTTGAATGTTTATTTTATCATTAAATTAAAAATAAAAAATATTGTTTTTTTAATTCATCAACCAATTTAAAATGTTTTAAAAAGGAATTTAGTATAAATGTTTATTAATAAAAAAAGTGAAGGGAAGTATAATATTTTATTATTGTGTACATTATGTTATAAAATAGTAATACTAGTAAATGTAAATTTAGTTTAGTATATATATATATATATATATACAATCGTTTTAATATTATATAATATCATACAATTGACAATTATTAATAGTCACAATGATATAATAAATATTGTAATTTTTTTTCACATTACCTTCTAAAATCAATTTTATTAATATATTTACATTTCAGCAATATGGTACAACCTTCTTCATATACTTTTGCTATAGTTCCAGAAAGAATTTGATTACCATCAGAAGTAGTTAATGGACGACTTAAGTATATGCCAATGTTATTTTTAATTGTACGCTTTTCGTCAGACGTAGATTCATGTATAATTAATTCATTTGCATAGTGGTAGCCATAATATATTTCCTTAATCCGCGAATAAATATTAAATTCACTAATATTTAGTTGTTCTAAATGATTTTGTGATAAATCAAAATATATTTTTTTAACAGGATTTATTTTTGAAGATGGTGATGGTAAAGTTAATGCATCAGGTTCTGGGTATAATAGGTCAACATCACATAAGGTTAGTATTTTTACATGAGGAGTTTTTTTTAAAAAATCATTGAATCCAATTTTCATAGCAATTTCGGAACGGTAAAGAGTTAAATCATTTAATTTATAAGTTGTATTATTATTGTTATCGTAATCACTATTATTAAAATCCAGCTGTTGTCGTTTTCTTTGCTCTATTAATTTATGTGCTTTATGCACGCTGATATTATCATTATTCCATTCGCGTAGGTATATTTCGTTATTTGTACTGTTACCTACACCTCTGTCATAATAATCCTTATCATATAGATCATCTTTATCGTTTATAATTCTACAACGATATATTTCCAATTTAGTTAAACTAGGAAAAGTGTCCAACCAATCTGTTATATATATAGGTTGATTTAATTCATCACTGTGCCCGTTCATGAAAAATGTTGTTATTGAAGATGATAATATGATAGAGTTTTCGTTTTGTAAAAGATAATAATACAGAGCATTATAACTAAGCGTTGGGCTTAATGATAAATATGTCAAATGATTGAATGAGTTATGTTGTTTTACAACCTTATTTATCATATTGGTGTAATTATTGGTGATAGTTTGATCAGAAGCGTCTGTAGTCATCATAAATTGTTTGTTATAGTCTTCGAGTGTAGTATATTCATAGCTGAGGTGGGTCAATTGTGTAGGATGTTGTAATAGACATTGTAAAAATTCATTGTTTGGCCAGAATGTTTTATTTTCCATTCCACTTTCAATCAGTGTATCCAATCGATCTTGTGGATAATCTAAAAATATAACTAGTGTTTTTAATAACTGAAATTTCATCATTGCATCACGTATTGCTGATTGATAAGATTCATTAAGTTCTATTGGAATTGGTATGGTGATTAATTCAAACTTCAATGTATGTATTCGTGGGTATTTTTTTGATAGATATGCAAAACATTGAGGATATATGATTTTACCCTCAATATATAAACTTTTTAAATGATGAGGTTGCTGAAATATAATGGTGGTATTGTCGCTGTTATATTTGAGCTTATGATCATAATCTTCAGATATAGTCATAGATATATTTAAAAGTGATAAATTTTCAAGTTTTGGACACGATTGACTTATGTTTTCAAAAGTATATTCATCAATATAATGAAATTTATAATGTTCTACCATGTCGTAGGCTATTGAGTTATTGATATCTATATCCTCTAGATCTGGAAAAGATATACTTAAATAAGTCAAGTTTTTCAATGTTGGTAAAATAAGAATTGTTTTTATCGTTTCATTTTCTCCATCGTCGACATACGGAGGTATTTGAATTTTTGGAGCAAAATGCTTTATATGAATAGGTGGTAGAGGAAGAGAATGCTGTTTCTTATCGTCAATCATTTCTAATTCTATATTTCGGTCTATATCCAAATGTTTTACTTTATCTCTATTATTATATAGTATTGTTGCCCATGATTTATTGCAAATCATATACCATTCTTCATAATGAGTAAGCTGCTTTAATTCAGGTAAATAGTCATCTTCTGGTGCAACATCAAGTATATAAAAACCATCTATAGATTGAATATTTGGGAACGTCTTTGCTATTTCTAATAATATTTCTCTTTCCATTACATCACCATAAAGACTGGTATCCAGATGTTGAACATAGTGACCAATAGGTTTATTATTAACATTTTTTTCTTTTGCCATCTTAATAAATTTCATTAATTGTTTTTGAGAATAAATATCAATAGAGCAATATAAATAAGGTTGAATGAATTGATACCAAACCTTACAAACAGATGCAGTAGCTATCTTGTATTTTTGTGGTAAACGCAAAAATATATTTTCTAATATTTCATTAGGTAGGGAATCCATTTACAATTAATATTTGGTGTTTGGTGAGTGGAAATTTATGTGTTGGATTGATAAAATAAAATATAAAAAGAGGAAAGTGAAAAAAATGATTTCTTTTAACTTTAAAAAAACACCGCAGTCGTATAAGCTTGCTTTAAATTTATTTAATTTTAAACAACCCGCAGCTGTGTAGCTGTACGTTAATTTTTTATAATCAAAAATGGGCCTGAGGTACTGAAATAGACTGAGTTTTAAGCTAAAATAAATATATTTTTTTTATAATATTAAAAGTATGAAAATACAAACATATTAAAAAAAGAGATTTATTGCTACAAAAAAAAAAGTAAACTTATATCTTTTTTACTATAATTGCATTTATATTAAATAATACTATTATACCAGAACAATATTAATAATAATAAAATAATATTACTAATAATATAGTATTATAACAATAATGATAATGTTATAATTCGGGATAGCTTCCATGATCAAATACATGTCCTGTCATTTTAGGATCCATAATATCAATTCCTTGATCCTTGTATAAGATCATAACAGTCGATATATTCTATATAGGTAGTACTATTATCCAACTATTAGACATCTACTAAAAATAATTTTTTACTTTTGGTGGATGGATTTGTACCTTGAATCATATTACGTTTATTAACACAAACATCTTTAATGATATCTACTATACATAAAGTTGTAGATTTACCTAAATGCGTGCGATGAAATATATATGTTAATTTTTCAAAATACTTTTTCCATACTCTTTCATCATTGATTAGTATTATGCAATGTTTAAATGTTAGAATACTTAATATTACAAAATATTATGGGTGATGTTTGTTTGAGTTTTTTTTTTTTTTTTTTTTTTTTTTTTGGAATTCACCGTAAATATTACCACAATGTATTATTTCTTCTCTAATATAAACATTGTAATTACTAGAAGTTCAATAGATAGAAATAATAGGAAAGATAGTATTAATGGTGGTAGCTGAAACAAAAGAAACACTTAAACAGCAATTTAGATTTTATACATTTTCTTCTATCCTCTTCTTTTTTTTTTCTTTTTTCTTTTTTTTATTTTTTAATTTTTTTTTAATTTTTTTTTTTTTTACTTCATTTCTTATCCTTCTTTTTAAATATGTAATAATAATAAATGAAATGTTAAAGAAAAATAGCATTAGTTGTAATTATTAAAGTAATTTGATGCTTACTAAATACATTATATAGCTTAAATATTAGTATAAGATATACACTTTTGTATTAAAAATTTTTTTGAAATTAAAATTGATTAAAACTTGTTTAGGCCAAAATAACATTGAATAATACCTAATCAAAATTGAATTTTATCCATAATTGAGTAACTAGAAGAGGTATTGAGTCAGAGCCTGAAATTAAAAAAGCTAGTGTTTTTTGGTTCTTTATTAAGATTCGACAAGCTTTAAAAATTTCACTTCTTTTTTTACAACTATGATTATGAAGCTTATTTTTTATGCTTTTTTGAGTTTGGTTTATTATTATTATCTTATAATTATTGTTATAACACTTGTATATATCAGACTACGGTTAAATAAATAAATAAAAATTAATTTTAAAAAATGCAATATGTAAAAAATAATACATTTATTGAAAAAATTAAAACAATTGTAATGCGTAATAATCGATATAACTAGTGGTAAATAATAATAGTTATATAGTAATAGTATAATTAAAGGTATATATAATTATTTTATATTTTATAAAATTAAGAGTTATTAATGGTCATAATTTAGAATAAATATTATTACATTTTTTTTTAAGAAAATTAACATTTGAAATCAATTTTATCAATATATTTACATTTCAACAATATAGTAAAATTTTCCTTGGATTCTTTTGTTATAATTTCAGAAAAAGATTGACAACCATCAGAAGTAGTTAATGAACGACGTGAATATATATCAGAGCTACCTTTAGTAATATACTTTTCGTCAGAAGCAGTTTCTTGTATAATTAATTTATTTACAACGCCATAGCCATAACTTCTATTAGTAGCCCATGCATCGAGATTAAACTTATTAATATATAAGTATTCTAAATGATTTTGTGATAGATCAAAGCATATTCCATTAACAGGATACATTTTTGAAGATGATGATGGTAAGGTTAATGCATCAGGTTCTGGGTATAATAGGTCAACATCACATAAGCTTAGTATTTTTATATGAGG
The DNA here is from genome assembly GCA_017871115.1 of Cunninghamella blakesleeana. Taxonomy (NCBI): domain Eukaryota; kingdom Fungi; phylum Mucoromycota; class Mucoromycetes; order Mucorales; family Cunninghamellaceae; genus Cunninghamella; species Cunninghamella blakesleeana. Next base: position 1,028,325 of record JAFCIZ010000011.1, read on the forward strand.
AGTTTTTTTTAAAAAATCATTGAATCCAATTTTCATGGCAATTTCAGAACGCCGAAGGGTTAATTTTTTTAATTTATAAGTTGAGTTATTATTATAATTATTGTAACCACTATCAAACAAATCCAGCTGTTGCTGTTTTCTTTGCACTATCCATTCATGCGATTCATTCGCATTGATGCTATACTTATTCCACTTGCGTCGGTATATTTCATTACTCGTACTGTTACATGTACCTCTACCATAATAATCCTTATCATATAAATCATCTTTATCGTTTATAATTCTACAACAGTATATTTCCAATGTAATTAAACTAGGAAGGATGTCTAACCAATCGGTTATATATATAGGTTCGCCACGTCCATTTATAACTAATTTTGTTATTGAAGATGATAATATGATAGAGTTTTCGTTTTGTAAAAGATAGTAGTACAGAATATCATAGCTAAATGTTGGACTTAATGATAAATATGTCAAATGGTTGAATAAATGATGTTGTTTCACAATCTTGCTTATCATATTAGTGTAATCATTCATGGTAATTTGATCAGAAATGTCTGTTGTCACCATAGACTGGTTGTTATAATTTTCAAGTGAAAGATGATTATATCTAAGGAAGGTTAATTGTGTTGGATGTTGTAATAGACATTGTAAAAATTCATTATTTGGCCAGAATGTTTTATTTTCCATTCCACTTTCAAGATGTACCCTCATTTGATTCCGTGGACAAAATAAATATATATCTAATGTTTTTAAAAACTGAAATTTCATCATTGCATCACGTATTGCTGATTGATAAGATTCACTAAGTTCTATTGGAAGTGGCATGGTGATTAAGTCAAGTCTCAATGTATTTATTCGTGGGTATTTTTTTGATAGATATGCAAAACATTGAGGATATATGATTTTACCCTCAATATCTAAACTTTTTAAATGATGAGGTTGCTGAAATATAATGGTGGTATCGTCGCTGTTATATTTGAGCTTATGATCATAATCTTCAGATATAGTCATAGATATTTTTGAAAGTGATAAAGATTCAAGTTTTGGACATGAATGACTTATATCTTCAAAGGTATATTCATCAATATAGTGAAATTTGTTATGTTCTTCTGTGTCATAGCCTTGTGAATGATTGATTTCTATATTCTCTACCTTTCGATCTGGAAAAGATATATTTAAATAAGTCAAGTTTTTCAATGTTGGTAAAATAAGAATTGTTTTTATCGTTTCATTTTCTCCATCGTCGACATACGGAGGTATTTGAATTGTTGGACCAAAATGTTTTAAGTGAATAGGTGGTAGAGGAAGAGAATGTTGTTTCTTATCGTCAATCATTTCTAATTCTATATTTTCATTTATGTCCAAACGTTCTACTCTATCTTTATTATTAAATAGTGTTGTCATCCATGATTTATAGGAATTGATATACCATTCTTCATAATGAGTAAGCTTATTTAGTTCAGGTAAATAGTCATCGTATGGTACATCACCAAACACATAGAAGCCGTCAATAGATTGAATATTTGGAAACGTTTTTGCAATTTCTAACAGTAGCTCTTTCTCCGTTCCACCAATATGAAAACCGACATTCAAACGTTGAACATAATGGCCAATAGGTTTATTATTAACAGTTTTTTCTTTTGCTATATTAATAAATCTCATTAATTGTTTCTTAGAATTAACATCAATAAAGTAATAAAAGTAAGGCTGAATGAGTTGATACCAGGTCTTACAAACAGATGCAGTAGCTATCTTGTATTTTTGTGGTAAACGCAAAAATATATTTTCTAATATTTCATTAGGTAGGGAGTCCATTTACAATTAATATTTGGTGTTTGGTGAATGAAAAATTAACAAGTGCTAAAATAATAAAAAAAATGATTTTAAGATATAAAGCGATAAATATAGCAAAAAAGAAAGGGGAAAAAAAAAAAAACTTTTTAATTTTAAAAAAAGTTTACCGCAGCTGAATAGCTGTGCTTTAATTTTTTTAAATTAAATTATAGTATATATTTTTTAGCTATATCAATATCCTGTCTTTACAAATATGGATTCAGTAACCATGGATAAAGAGAGGCTTTAACATATGTATATTGAATTATAAATAAGAAAAGGTGTGTGATTGTATGATAGAAAAATAAAAAATTAAGATAATAAACTATACATTTTGTTAAAACTTACGAATATCACAAATCATTTTTTTTATATATAATATTTCTATTTTATTTACAAGTGGATGATTATAAACTTGTCAAACAATTTTACAAAAATTAGCTTAACCTAGCATCTATTATTGATTTGTTTTCAACAAATATGAATTTTTGAAGAATTAGCTATGTAAAAAAATTTTATGTAGAGTTTATTTTATTTTTATAACCATATAATTATTGATATTAGTATTAGTTATATTGGAATACGAATAAATATATAAATAAATAAAAATTTAAAACCTTAAAAAAGGAAACATATATATATATATATATATATATATATATTGTTTTTTTATATAATATTATGGAATATACTGCTATTAATTATAATATTCAATGATATTTAATTCAATTGTTTCTTTTTTGCTTTCTTTCTTTCCTTTTTTTTCCAAACTTATTTATTAAATACTAATTCATCAATGTATTTACATTTCAATGATAAAGTATATTCACCTTTAAAACTTCTTGCTACATCCCCACTTCTAGTAATGGTACGTTTATTATCAGGAATGGTTTCATATATTAACAACTTATTTACAATGTATCTATCATCAACCATATATTTACCCCATGAAAAAAGAGATAGTTGTTTAATAACAAGTAATTCCAATTGGTATCGAGATAGATCAAAGGTTATTTCTTTCTTTGGAAGCAAAGCTGAAGATGAAGTAATATCACCATTACTATTGTGCATTGGTCCTGGTTCTAAAAACGAATGTAGTACTTGATCTAACACGAGCCTTTTTAAATGGGGGCATTTGTTTAAAATTACGCTCAATCCATTTTTTATAGATAGTGTACATTGTTGAAGCGTCAGATATTTTAATTTATAAGTAGAATTGGCACCAGTGTCATTTTTATCATTTTTATTGTAAAATAAATTTTGTTGTTGATGCTGCTTTTTTTGTTTTATCATTTCATGCGATTTATGTACATAGGTATTATACTTGTTTCTCAATAAAAAATCATGACTGTCTTTATTTAAATCCTCTCCATCGTTTATCATGCCGATGGCTTTTAGTTTTAATAATGTTAAATTAGGGAAAGTGTCTAACCAATCAGTTATGCAAACAAGGTCTTCTCTTTTATCTTCATTTGATCCATCTATAATCAACTCCTTTATTGAAAGGGATAGGACAATGTTATTTTCGTTTTGTTGTTGCGAAATATAATGATAAAGAATGTCTCGACTAAGTTTTGTTGTTAGTTTTAAATATATCAAATGGTTGAGTAAGGCATTAGGTTGATGGATGATTTTATTTATGATATCTTGATAATAATCCTTTATCATATCAGTTGAATCAGAATTATTATTTAAAAGCTGTTGTTGTTGATTCCATTTTTCAAGTATCTCATTATAGTAGGTGAAATGTGTCAATTGTGTTGGGAATTGTAATAACCATTCCAAGAATTCATTATTTGGCCAAAACGATTTATCATCCATTCCTATTTGCAAAAGTCCATCCATTTCATGTTGCGAATATTTTAATTCTAAATTTAATCTCTTTAAAAATTGAAGATGCGTCATCATATTATGCATAGCGAATTGAAATGATTTGGTAATTTGTATTGGAATGGGCAAAACGTTCAAACTTAATTTGAGTGATTCTAGTTGAGGATACTTTTTTGAAAAATAAGTAAAGCAGCTTGCATCCATAATCCTACCACCTATTTCCAATTCTTTTAATTGGTAAGATTTTTGAAACATAACTATATTGGTATCATTTTGTTTCATAATATCATTGAAAGATGAAGCAATAGCATCATCATTTTCTTCATTTATATCTTCAGGTTTTGTCATATAAATCGATTGAAGAGATAAAGATATAAGACTTGGGCATGATTGATGTATAGATTCAATTGTATATTTATCAACATAAGGATAATAGTCACTACTTGGGAAAGTCATCCTTGGAAAATAAATACATAAAGTCGTCAACATGTTCAATTTCGGTAAAATCAGGATTGCTCGCCGAGGCGATCCAAGGGAATAACATGAAGTATATGAAGGTAGCATTGAATTTCGTAATTGCCCAAAAGGCTTGAAATGGATAGGAGGGAGAAGAGAAGGATCGTTGGTATAATAAGTTTGTATGGTTCCAGGTATAAAAAGTGATTCTACTTTTTCTTTATTGTTAAGTAACGTTTTCATCCATGTCCTTTTAGTGATAACGAACCAAAGGTCCATATGAGTAAGCTGTTGATATTGAGAATCATCATTTTCAGATAATTTATTTACACAACCTAGACCGTTTTTAGGTCCATTAATAGAATGAATATTTGGTAATGCCTTTGTTATCGCTAACAGTACATTTTTATACAGTAAATAATCGTAATGGAAAATCAAATGTTGAACATAATGACCAACAGGTTTATTATCGATGATATGCTGTTTTGCTAAATTAATAAATTTTATTAATTGTTGCTGAGAATAAAAATTAATAGTATAATAAAAAGAAGGATTTAAAATAAGCTGTCGCCAAGTTTTACATACAGTGGAACAAACTGTTATTCTGTATCTTTTTGATAAGTGCGAAAATATAATTTCTAATATTTCTCTAGGTAAAAAATTCATTTACTATTAATAGTTAGCGATTGGTGTATAATGCTTAGAAAAGTAATATAAATTATTCTAGAAAATATAAAAAAGTAGAATAAAAGATAGAGAAAGAAAGAAAAGTGAGAAAGACTAGAAAGAAAGAGAAAGAATGTGTAAATACTTGCCTTTTATAAAAACTAGCGTACCTGACTGGACTTTAAATTTTTTCTATTTGTTTTTTGAAAGATCTATTCATTTTATTGTTTTTATAAATGAAACATATTACACAAAGTTATTTTCCCAAACTACACTAATGCTTAAAAATCAACAAATCATGAGAAAATAAAAACTTGGTTAATTTTTTTCATAAAACACGAATATAAAAATCATTTATATAATATCACTTTTTTTTTGTACACGATCTGAGAAAGTTGTACAAATCAAAATATCAATTTATCATGTAATAGTTTATTATTGTTGTTATATTGTTATTATTAATGGTATATTTAATGTATAAAAAAAAATAAAATAAAATGATATATATAATGAAGTTTGTTTTATATATACACTAAGGGAAAGCATCTGCATTTACCTCTTACTCTTTTTCTTGTCCATTTTTTTCTTGTTGTTTTTTCATTTTTTCATAGCGCCAAGTATTTCCTTTCCATTGAATCAAAATCAAATTAACGCCAAAAAGAGTTAATAAAGCACCCAAGAAAGTATACATTGGACCGGGTCCCATCGCTCTTTCCAAATCTGAAGAAACTAAGGAACCAATCCCTGCTAAAAGATATCTTGTTAAATTATTACATGCAGTTACAGATGCACCACGATGTCGAAAACAATCTACCATATAAGTACTTAAGATCACATTAGTAACCATTAATCCCATTCCGTAAAAGAATTGACAAACTAATCCATAGGCAAAGTGTGTTTTCACTTGAATACACCACCCAAATCCTGTAATGGCTACCAATTGTAAAATAATAGAGCCATAAAAAAGAACTCCTCCTAATCGCATTTCTGGATATGGCTGTTGCTTTTTATTGATTGACGAGGATGATTTTTCTTTTTCCTCTTGCTGTGATTGATTGTTATTATTGTTATTACTAGACATTCCACTTTCTTTTTCTTCGTCTTCTTCGATTGTATTCTTTTCAGTTAATTTTTTAGCATTACGTATATATCTTTTATCCGATAATCTCCCGCCGGCTATTCCACCAATAGCACAACCGATTGCATTGGGTAAATAACATACACCTACAATACTTGATTCAAATCCATAGATTGATGCATAAGATCTTGAAAAATTAGCATTCACCAAATAAAATGAAAAGAATCTATTTTTTTTTTTTTAAAAAAAAAAAAAAAAATTAAGTGAATGAATAAAATAAAATAAAATAATAATTGATTTTTTAGTTAATCCTCTTATAAATGCATATTTATTATTTTTACTTACAGTATCCCAAGAAAAGCAACACAAAGAGCAATATTTTTATATAAAAATAAATCCATAGCTGAAAAAGGATTGATGATGTTGCTTTTTTTTCGTTTGCTAACAGAATCCGTATCAGGTAAAAAAAAGAATATATTTAAAAGAATTAAAAAGTTGATGATACCTAAAAAGTAAAAGATGCTTCTAAATCCAAATGCATTATTTAACAATCCACCTAATAAATAAAATTGTGACCATAAAATAAAAAGTTAAAATAAGCCATATTGTCATTGTTTCTTTTTTCCTTCTTATATGTATATATCTTACCAATGATAGGTCCAAAGCAAGGTCCAAATAAAGGTCCAATGATATACCAAGCAAAAGCACGCCCTCTTTCATGAATTTCAAATACATCAGATAAAGTCCCTGCACCCATAGACATGGTCGAACTGGATCCAATGGCACTAAAAGCTCGAAACACAATCAACATGGCAATATTGATAGATAATCCACAACAAATACTTCCAATAGTGGTAATAATAAATGAAGCAAGATATATTTTTCTTCTACCAAATCGTTCGGCTAAAGCTGCCCATAATAATGGCTACGTACAGATAAATAGAATAAACGAAAAAAAAAGAAGGGATAATGTATTTTTAATTTAATATCAATTATTCTTAGTTATTTTTCATGCCTTTTTTATTTAAAATACCTACAAAAAAAGCAGTGAAAAAAGTAAAAATAGCAACTATATATTTATATGAATTAATAATAATAGTAATAATAAAATGTTTTATGTTAATATGACCGTCCTTATCTTCCTTGTTCTTTCTTTCCCTTTCCCTTTTTTATTGTAACATACGTATGTCTACATCATATCTTTTTTATTTATTTATTTATTTATATTACTCGAAGCGTTCATTGTTGTATCAGTCGTATGAAAGGCTACTTGCATAGTTACAAGGGCAGGGAGCTATTAATAATATAATAGATAATATTAAGTTATTTATAATAATGATATATTTTAAAATAAAAGAGAAAGCAGAAAAAAAAAAACTTACATAGATTGTTGATGCCAATGGAGATCTTAAAAAAAAAAAATTTAAGGTACAAAGTCAGCGGACTTAAAAAAATGATAGAAATTTTTTATTATAATATTCACTTACGAACAGCCAGCTGAAGCAACAATAAATAAAATAAAATTTTTTTTTGTATTAGAAAGTAATTTTGGATCAACTTTGGACGAGTTTTTTTTCCAAAATTTCCAAGGTGTTAAAGAAGGATTAGAATGATGATGATGATGAATAGATGATGGTGATATGGATTTAGAATGATATTGTTGATCATTCATTTGTGAAGATGTTTGATCTATTTGCGATGACGGTGATGTAGGTGGAGGCATGGTCTTATCTGATTGTAAAGTCACGGATTTTTTTAAAGATAATGATAATGTATTTTCATTATTATTATCATTATCCTCCTCTTCTGTTGTTTTATCATGATAATGAATGGTTTCTATCGTATGAGAGATCATTGGTCCATTTTGATCCAATGCTACTACTAATAAACTATTATTGGATTGTGTAGTAGTCTGTCTGGTAATTGGATCCATTTAGTTATTATAAAAAAAATTTTTTTTCTATATGATATCTATGTATTTAAAACGAATTTTAAAATATAAAAAATAAATTATATACAAATGAATAAGAGTGAGAGAAAAAATAAAATAAAAATAAAACTTTTTATAGTTATAAATTAAGGTTAAATGGTTTCCCGTTTTCGAAACCAGACTAAATAAAAGAATAAAAAAATAAATCAAGATCAATATATAAACTTTCTTTTTATGTGTGATCTATCAAATAGAATAGATCATTAATGTTTATTATTATTATTTATTTATTTTTAAGAACAAAAAAAAGAAAACAACCAAAGATATGAAATAGATTATGAGCAAGATTACCTAAATAGCTTTTTGTCTGCTTAGGCCGACAGGAATTAACCAAGAAAAATAAATAAAGAGAATTCTGAAAAGAAAATTATATTCCTTTTAATAATAATGATTTAATATGAATCATTTTTTTAATATATAAATAAAAGAAAATCATTTTCAAACAATTATCCATGTGGATGATTGATATTGCAATGTTTTTGTTTTTTTAATGAAATGGAATAATTTTTTACAAGGGAAAAAGTATTTCCATGGTGATATTTTTAATAGAAAAGATTACTTTTTTATATTTATGATTGAATTAAATAATATATATATATATATATATAATATTCAAATATTTCCATTTCATTATATAAAAAGAATATACAATATATATATATATATATAGTGATTATGTGCATTACTATCGACATCGTCTTTATCTTATAATTAAATATATATATATAGCATAATATTCCGCAGAGTAACTTGACCTTTTTTCATTTTTTTTTACAATAATACTAATTTTTCACATGATTGCTTAGTTCCTTTTTTGGTATTCCAATAAAAAATAATAAATTAAATATTTTGATGATCAATAATAAAAAAATAAAATATATTTACACAATAATAATAAATAATAATAGTAATAAAATAAAATAAAAAAAAGCTGAGAAAAATAAAAAGCAAATAATAGTAATAGTAATAATAAAAATCAATAATAATAAATCATAATATGCTAAAGGATAGGAATGGGGGGGGGGAAATCGGTATCACAAAGAAATTAAAATTAAAAGAGAGGAATGGGGTAATAAATTGTATAGATAAAAAAAAAAATTGTACATGTAAAAAAAAAAGTTTGTGTGTGTAGTTGTGTGTAATTGTATATGTGTGTTGATTTTTTTTTAAAAAAAGAGTGTACAGGGGAAAGAGTCTATTGATTTTTTTTTTTTAAAAAAAAAGGGATATATATATATATATATATATATATATTCTAATGACTAACAAATAAATTCATCGTACTACTTGAACCACGGCTTTCAAAAGCCATTTGAACATCATCATCCGAATTTATAGTAATAAAATCTTCGTCTTCATCTTGGTATTTCAATCGTAACGTATCGTTTGGTTGTAAATTAGCAACTAGCTTGATTTTCTTTTCCACTTTATCCATTAATTCATGAAATGAAATAGCTACAGGACATACAATTACATAAATTCCATCATTATAACTTAATTTAATTTTTAATGTATCCATTCCTCCAGCTCCATTGGTTGAAACAGATGTCAAAGTAGGTGATCGTTGTTCAGGAGATGATGGATGTTGATATTGTTGTTGTTGAGAATGATGAGAATGATGGTGTTGTTGTTGTTGATAATAAGTTCTTGAATTGATTGGCATTTGTGGTAAATCGTCCCACTGATGAGGATTGTTTTTATGAATATTAGGACTACTTTGAGATCGGACACGAGTTTGATGGATAGATGAAGCTGAAGGAGATGTGGCCATAAGATTGGATGAATAACTTGCTGCAGATTGTGAAAAGCTTCTACCTTTAGGCATTTCTTCCGTCATGAATTTAGTTGCAATATCAGTTAAATGAGCTTCTTCACCTCCATAAGAAGGTTGTCGTTGCCATATGGGTGATCCACTGTTTTTGCTATTATTATTATAATGATGCGAAGATGAAGATGAGGAAGCTAAGCGGGATGTAGTAGGTGAAGCGGGTTTTGAAGGTGGAGGTGAAGCAGGATAAACCCCATGATCAATAGTAGGATCTACTGCTGTACTACTAGAAGATAAAGATGAAGAGGTAGAAGCTATGGAACCATTGGCGGTGATATTGGAGCTATTACGAGGTAAAGGTGATAAATTCATTCCAGGGGTAGTAGCAAAAATACGAGGACTTGTTTTATTATTACTATTTCCATTACTAATATTACTGTTATTATTACTATTATCATTTAATCCCATTTTTGACCTTGCATGATGTAATGTAGCCGATATAGAATTGCTTCTTGATCGTACTTGATAAAAGTTTTCATCATCATCATCGTCACCATCATCATCTTCATCTTCTTCTTCATCTTCATCATCAAAGTAAGAGATATGGCCATTTTGTTGTAATGGCATAGATAATAAGTGCGTGTTAGGTACGGTGGATTTATTAGAGGCTGTCATTTTATTTAAAGTGGATTCCCATAATTTTAAATGTTCTTCATTTCTAAATCGCAATAAAAATTGATCAATTTCCCGATTTTTACAATCTACTGATAAAATCCAAGATCCTATTATTTAATAATAATAATAAAAAATAAAAAAAAAAAAAGATAATATAAATTAAAATTGATGATAATGGTTATTACTATTTAATTTGATCTTTTTATTTATTTATTTAGTTAGCTTACCATTTTGAGATTTATTATTGACACCAATAATTCGATTAATTAAAATCAAGTATTTAGGTTGTAAAGTGCCAGCACGTTTTTTTCTTATGGATAAAGTATTTGCCTTAGTTAATCGATTTTTAGAGGCATCTTTACTTTCTTTACAAAATAATAGGGACCGTTCAAAAAAGAATCCATGTACTTCCCGAGCATTATCATTAATTGTCATATTCATTTTTTCATGAAGTAATAAGCTACCATATCCTTCAATATTAATTCCCTAATAAAAATAAAAAAATAAAAATAAAAAAAAAAAAGGGTAAAATAATTAATGATTATCCTTTTTCATTGGCTAAAAAATAATAATATAATAAAACAATATTATATAGATATTTTACCCTCCAATCATCCACTCTCTTTTTTAAATCTTCTACAGCTTGAATATTTTCATGTTGACGTTGAGTTTCATTCACTTTCTCAGTTACTCGTTTAATAGCTTCCAAACCTTCTTCCATTTCAGTATAATAAGGCCATTCCTTGTTTGTACTTTTAATCAATTCACTTTGTAGTAAAGGATATTTACAGATACGTTGGACGGGTTTGATCAACATGGAAGGTAATTGATAAGTAGGATTTAAAATATGTTCTAATTTTTGCAAATTAGGTGTTTCCTGTACTACCAAATCTTGAGCAGAATAAAAATTGGAACAATAAGGTTCATACACGGAAAAGGTTTCTTCGTTTTGAACAAAGAGTGCGCCAAACCGTTGTTCTTCAGGAGATTGGACTGCGATATCTTCTAATTGAATTAAAAACCGACGCTGGAAATCAACTAAAGCATTGAGATTACCAAATAAGTAATGAATGGTATCTGGTGGTAAAACCTTTTGTGCATGTAGTTCCCTCATATAATTCTAAAAAATAAAAATAAAAAAATATGTATATATAAATATAGATGCTCAATTAATAAATAGTTATATATTTTAAAAAAAAAGAAATATCTATTTACGTACTTGCAATGCTTCTAAATCATGTACATATTTTCGTTCAGTTTCTAATAATTCTAAAACAACCTTATCTCGGGTATCTTTTGGTCCATCCGCATCAGCATTTTCATCAATAGATTTCACTGTAATAATACCCCGTTCATCTAATATATTTAGAATTTTTTGAATAGTATTTACAACCTAAAAAAAAAAAAGAGAGAGAGAAATATATCACCGAAGTAATAATAAAAAATGAGATCAGGTGATTTAAAAAAAAAAAAAAAAAAAAAGATATAAACAATTTTTTTTTGTCATTGTTAAACAATAAATATTAAAAAAAAGTTGGTGTAATCCAAAAAAAAATTGATTTATAAATTGATTTATAATAAATTGATATTATATTATCATATTATTAATATTAATATTACCTTCACAAAACCATTGGTATCATCTTGATAAAGATCAGTAATGGTAAACATTTCATCTTCAGGGAAAAGTAATTCTTTTCTACATGCAACAATAAAATGATATACACTGGCTTTACAAGTATTTAATTGGTTTAAAGTAGGGTTTTGATCGACTTTTAAAGGGTTTTCAGGATTCAATGCATTATAAAGAGTACATAAAGGGCTACCTCGACGACAAATATTCCATAATTTAGATAATGGATCCCCACCACTTTTTAAACTAGTAGGTGTAGTAGCTTCTGTAGTTGGTGAAGTTGCTTCAACAAGATCTAAAAAATCACTCATACCTGGTACACTAGGTAATTGATCCAATACAGCACGACAAGTATGGTAAAGTGATCCTCCATTTCCTGTTGGTGTTAAAGGATTACAAAGCGTTTTGGTAGTGGAAAAGATGGATGGTGTGGTTGGTAAAGCTTGATGTTGTTCCATCATTGAGTTCATGGATGGAACACTAGGTAAAGTTGCCAATGAAGGCCGATGTTTTGCAGCGGCTGCCATTTATATATCGTATATGTATATCTTTTTTTTTTTATATAATCTTCTTTTTTTTTAAAAAAAAAAATGGATTGAGTTGTTGCGCTTTTATAGTATTATTAATATGTTGTTTATCGTATCGTTTTCAACTTTTTTTTTCCCTAATAAATCAAACAAGCAAAAGAAAAAAAAAAAAAAAAAAACTATATAATGGTATATGTATATATATTAATAATAATAATAAAAAAGGGAAAAAAAGAAAAAGAAAAGAAAAGAAAAGGAAAAGAAAAAATATAGGTTGAGAGAAAAAAAAAGAGAAAGAAAAGGAAAAAGGAAAGAAAAAAGGAGGAACAGAGAATATAAAAAAAATAATAATAAAAATGAAAGAAAACGGGGTTTTAATTTGACTAAATTTTCCAATAATATTGCAGTACAAAGAATATATTATCATGCCTAAAAAAAAAAATATATATATATATATATATATATATAATATGAATAATTCTGATTCTTCTTTCAAATTCTTGTATATTCTTTATTTTCTACTTTTTACTATATATTGTTTCATAAAATAATTTTATTGTCATCCCATTTGTTTTTATTATTTTCTTTTCTTTTTTTACTTTTCTTTTTAAATATGATTTGATCATTATTTTCTTGGTTGATTATAAAAAAAGAAAATGGAGGTTTCGTAATTCAGTTACCCAGCTAATTCTGAGCTTCAATTGAGTACTTAATTCACATAAAGAACTTTCAAATGGTCAAATATATATATATATATATATATATAAAAGTCTTGTTTTGGTAAAACAATAAATTAAATGGGAAAAAACGATTTCTTTCTCTTTTTTTTCTTTTTTTTTTTCACCAATTCAATACTATATATCATCATTTCATTTATCAACTCTTTTTTTATATATACTTTCTATTCTATTATATATAATAGCCTGGACAAAAAAAGATATTTCATTTAAAACTAATTTAATTCAAGAGGAGATATTCTTTTAGGTGTGTAATAGGATCTTCTTTCTATTTCGTTTCGGTGTTACAAGTTATAAAAGTCTAACTCTATTGGGTTGATTTGTAAATTTAAAACCTCGAAAAATCCTTTTGGATTTCCCACCAAAAGGTTTAACTATAATGACTAATTTGATTAAAACTTAACAAATGAACCGAGCGCTTTGATAATTTTTGATAACTTTTTAAAAAAGTGTTTATTTTTTAATTAATTAATCAATTGTTTACGATAATGCACATATTTCCAAACGTTTTTTTGTTTATTTATATTTTCTTTGTTTTGATTTGACTTGTTTATTTGTTTATACAACTACATCATACAAGTTAAGATTGTCACGTTTTTTTTGATTTTATTGTATTATTTTTTAAGAAAAAAGTTTATTTTCCCTTAAAAAGTGAATTCGCCTTTAATACATAATAACGATTATGATATTCAAATGCATATTATAAAGATGATATAAACCTTTATATACATCATGTTTTTTAACAAAATTATACATCAACCACGTTTTTTTTAAGAAAAACGTGGCAAACATTGTTTATTTTTTTGTAAAATATTCTTTTGGATTAGATTGTTTCACATTATTGTTTAATCTAAATTATATACACACGCATATTATACGTACATTTATTTTATTATGGTATAGAAAGTAAATGGAATGAACCCTTAAGCTAAAAATATACGTATATAACAATAAAATGATTCATTGAAAAAAAAAAAAAAAAAAAAAAAATGGTGGCGGTTATTTAATTATTTATTTCATTCTTTCTCTTAGCCTGCCTGCTTGTCTGCTTGTCTTTTTTTTTTGTACATCATTGTCGAGGCAACAATTTTAGATGATTATCTAACATTTTCATAGTGAATTTTTTTTTTCTATATTCACTTTATATATATATATATATATATATATATATAAATCAATAATTCAAATCTGATTGGTTCATATTTTCATGCAAGCAAAAGTTTAATGATAAGGACTACTAACATTACTTTTATTTATTTTGTAGTATAGTATATTTTTTGATTATACATTATAAACATATAATAAAGAGAATGAAAAATATGTTGTATATTCATCATTTTATAAATAACTAAATATTTGTTTATTTTTCTATATGAATGCTTTATGTATTATGTTCTTTTTTTTTTATTATATGAAACTAAAAATTTTAAATCTCAATTAAAAACCTTAATTTTTTTTTTTTACAACGTTCTTTTGTTTTTTATTTTTATTTTACCTCCACCTATTAATTTTTTTCTCTCTTTCTTTCTCTCTTTTTTTTTTTTTTTATTAGAAAAAATAATAATCTAATTTGTATACTAAATTAAACATTATAAACTACATAATTCCTATTTAATAAATATACCATCTTAATAAATACAATATATTTTCCATACTTTTATGTCCATACCTGATAGTCATCTTATGAAGGTATATATATATATATATATAATCTTATAACTGTCAAAGAAAATAATTAGTCTATTTCATCATCTACGTGTATTTATATATATATATATATATATTAACAATAAAACTTATTCTTTCTACTCTTTTTTTTTTTTAATATAGGAAGGTGAAACTACCATCACTTCTTCCATTAGTTCTTTTGATGAAAAGAGCCAACAAGGTAAAAAAAAATATTAAATAGTGAGGGGAGAAAGAGATAAAAATAAGGTACAAAAATATATACATATATACATGTTTGATATTCAATATATATATATGGTGGATAATTATAAAAAAAGTAAAATAAGCAAGACAATGATAAAGATAGATAGGTCTTTATATATGTATCTCTATATTCATAGACACGTCATTCTTGTTTATTTATTTATTTATTTTATAGTGGAGCGTACTCTGGCATTGATTAAACCAGATGCAATGCAAGCAAATCATCAAGATGCTATTTTAGAAAAAATCAATACATCTGGTTATACCATTGTAGATAAAAAACAAGTTCATTTATCATTACATCAAGCTGAATTGTTTTATCATGAACATGAAAATAAACCTTTTTATAAAGATTTAACTCAATGGATGAGTAGGTAAAAGAGACTTTTGGAAAATAATATTCATAAAATACAGGGGAAGATAAAGTAAAATTATAAAATAAAAAAGGGATAAAAGGGGAAAAAAGTTGGTTATATATATTTACTTTTCATCTATTTGCATTCTATTCACCCCTTCTTTTACTTTTTTTCTTATTTTTATAAATAGTGGCCCTATCTATGCTTTAATCTTGGAAAAAGAAAATGCTATTCAAGATTGGAGGAATTTAATGGGTCCTACTGATTCAAATAAAGCCCGTGAAATAAACCCTGATAGGTAATTATATTAATAGTAGTAGTAATTGAATATATATATATTCACAAATATTTATGTCATACCGGTTTATTATTATTATTATTATTATTATTATTATTATTATTTATAACTTTATATTTCCTTTTCTTTTATTTTTTTTTTTTCATTTTTATTTATTTTAGTATTCGAGCACTTTTTGGTACAGATGGATCCCAAAATGCTACACATGGTAGTGATAGTGCTCTTAGCTTTCAACGTGAAGTAAACATTATTTTTGGAATGAATCAAGAACAAAATAGTGATGATAAAAACGTGACTTTAGAAAAGAATGCATTAACTGAAACAGATCATCAAAATGTCAACGATAATAATACTACTACTACTACAACAACTAACACTACTATTATGAAACAACAAATCACTTCCATTTCTCAAGTAGACGATTATAAAATCATTCATAGTCATGATCACAATAATGAAAATGAAAAGGTTGAAGAAGAAAAAATAAATGCTAATAACGATAATGAAAATGCTACTATTACTTCTACTACTTCTTGTGTTACTTCATCGTCATCCTCCGTGCCATTACACAACGTACCAGCATCATCATCAGAACAACTTGATTCCTTGTCCCACTTGAGTTCACCTGATCATGAACTTAACCTTAATGAAACGACTGTGGAACAAACTATCACTTCCATTACTAGTACTGTGTCAGAAAAAGCAGACCTTGAAGTGGATTTGATACAAACAAAAGATACTTTAGTAGAAGAAGATGAAAAAGTAAACGATTTGATTCATGAAGAAAAAACAGTAGAAGCTGAACAAAAAAAAGATGACGATGATCGTGAAGATATAGAACTTGAACAACAAAAGGAAAAAGAAATAGTATCCGAAAAAGATCAACAATTTATCAATCAAAATGAATCTGTTAGCGAACTTCAAAAAGTAGATACATCTAGTGAAGAGACACAAATCAAAATAGATATTAAAGCGCAATATGAAGAAGTAGAAGAAATAAAAGCAGAAGTATCTGAGCAACAAGTGAAGGAAACCGACCAAATCAACGAAACATCCATCCATACTACTACCACTACTGCTGCTTCTGTTATTGATGTTGTTGAAAATGGATCTACTGATATCGCTGAAACTACACCCATCAAAGAAACAAAAGAACATCACGATACAGCCGTTACCAACGATGATCAAAAACAACAACAAACTGGAGATAAAGTAGAAGAACCAAAGGATGTGGCTCAAAACCAAGGTAACCAAGAAGAAAAAGAATCTACTACTTTAGATGCACAAGACCATGATGGTCAACAACAGGAAAATATAAATACAGATACAGTCGATGAACAAACTCTTATTGGTAAGGTTGGTGAACAAAAGGAACAAACCACTATTTCTGAAGCACAAGATGAAGTAGAAGAAGAAGAAGATGTAAAAGAAGAAGTAGTAGAAGTAGAAGAAGAAGAAGATGTAAAAGAAGAAGTAGTAGAAGAAAAAGAAGTAGAAGAAGAAAAAGAAAAAGAAGTAGAAGAAGAAGAAAAAGAGGAAGAGGAAGAGGAAAAAGATCATGCAAAGGATGAAAAAGTCATTGTTGAAACAAATGACCATGATAACATTACTCTTACTGAATCAAACAAAGATGATACTATTACTGAATCAATTGAAGTTAATACTATTACTGAATCAACTGAAGTTAATACTATTACTGAATCAACTGATAAAAAGGATCACGATAAGAAGGATGATAGTGATGCTATTCCTAACGATGTTCAAGAAACAGAATCCCTCAAGATTAGTGAATCACAATCTAAAGATACTGATGGCCATCTATTAAAAGAAACCACCAGCACTATTACTGAATCACAAGAGGAAATTATCACTACTACCGTCAGAGAAAATGATAGCATCGTTGATCATGCTGATGTAACTACTACTATTGAATCTGAAAAGATTGATAATACAAAAGAATTATTGGTGAGCGATAATAACGAAACTCATGATGAACCTATTCATTCTGAAACTGATCAAATAAATGAAGAACATGAACATAAACATGATGAACCAGTAGCTGAAAAAATAAATGATGAAACTGAAGATTTAATTACTATTCCATTATCTGAAACATTGGAAAATAAAAAGGAAGAGGAAAGTGGAAAGATTGAAGACGATCATGATGAGCCTGCTCACCAAGATAATGAATCAACAGATAACCAAACTGAAGAAGCTAGTGATGCTGAAGATAAAGAAACTAAAATAGAATTAAATGATGTTCACGATGTAGAAAAAGAAGATGATCATAAAACTGAAACTCAAAAAGTGAAGGAAACATCTACTCAAAAAGAGGACTCATCAGAAAAAGTAAAGAAAAGTATTCCAAGAGCAAAGGGTACAACTACTGCAAAACCTTCTACTACAAGATCACCTCCACAAAAGGCAGCAACTGCTACAACAGCTACAAAAAAGGTAGCAGCTACTTCTAAAATTGCTACACGTACATCACCAAACAAAGCAACTTCTGTTGATGCAGAAAAAATAGTTAAAAAATCAACTCCTACAACTACTACAAAAACAGCTACTACCACTACAAATACTACAAAACGTAATTTTGTTCCACGTGTAGCTAGTTTAGCAAAGAAGTCACCCACTAAGAAATCTGAAGATGAAGAAAAAGAATCAAATGATAAAACTACAGGTACAGCAACCAAAACTAAAGTAGAATCCAAAACTCCTACGACTAAACGTAGTTCTGTGTTTTCAAGATTGACAACTCCTACTACTGCTAGTGCTAATAAAAAAGCAAGTGCTGATTCTGCTACTACTGCTACTACACGTGTGAAATCTTCTACTGCTACAACAACAGGAACAACACGACGTACCACTACTACTACTACTACCACTACTACCACTTCTATCAATGGATCTTCTACAACTGTTAGTTCTACAGATAGTCATTCAAAACCTACAAAGTTAGTTAAACGAACAAGTCCTACTCGTACTTCACCTTCCAGTACAGATGATAATAAAACAGTAAAACGATCTTCAGTGACTTCACGTGTAACTCCTACTAGTACCAAATCACCCCCTTCTAATGGTAATAAAACAGATACAACAGCAACTACTACTACAAAACGTGTTTTAAAAAAACATTCTCCTCCTACAAGTACTCATTTAACTTCCACTACTACAAAGGTACTTGAAGCTAAAATATAAACAAATAAAATAATGATAATGTTGATAATTAAAAAACAGAAAAAAATTTTAATACCAATATTTTCTTTTTATTAATACTATTATTATTTAATAGGCTAATGTAAAAACAGGCGTTAAAACAGCAGCAGATAAAAAAGAAGCTCTTAAATCAAAAACTACTAAACCAACAGTAACAAAAAAAGAACCTGTTAAACAAGTTAAGAGCACTAAAAAATCTACAGAAAATGATACTACTACTGTTAATACCTCTGAAGATCATCATGAACAACAACAAAATGAAGAGGAAAAGGAACCTGAAGTTGAACAACCTCAAGTAGAAAAAGAAGTAGAAGAAGAAAAGGAGGATAAAAAAGAGATTGAAACAGAAGATATTGAACAACAAGTTTCATCCCAAGAAAAAGAAGAAAAAGAAGTGACTGTAACAATAGATAAAGAAGAAAGTCAACAAGAACAACAAGGAGAAGAAAAAGTAGATGGGAATGAAATGACAGCCTCCGTTATCGTTCATAATGTTGAACAAATGGATGCAGAAGTCATGTCAGTTACAGAAACAATATTAGAACATCATACCAATGAATCCTCTTCATCCTCTTCATTAAAGCCTAACACTACTACTACCAATCCAAATCGCCCAAAATCACCTGAAGTAGCTTCTTTACTTAATAAATTTGAAAATTTACAATCGACCACTTCTACTGGATCTCGCCCTAATATTAAATCTGGAGGTGGTGTTAAAGATTTAATTAACAAATTTGCTCATTAATATGTTCTTTAACATTTTTTTATTTTTTAATATATATATATATATATATATATATATATTTATATATATTCTAATTTGTATACAATTTATTAGTATTCTTCATATTTTTAAAAAAAACGCTTTTTTTTGTTCTAATTTTAATTTCTCTTTTTATCATATATATCTTTTTCCTGCAAAAATAATAATAATAGTATAATATTAATAAAGCCTTTTTTATTTGCTTATTCAAATTTTTATAGGTATTATAATATTTTAATTCGATTTCCTATTTTTTTATATAATAATGAAACTCATTTTTTTTTGCTTATCTAAAATTTTTTATTATTATATGGGCTGCAAAATTTTAATATTTTATGTGATACAGATAAGATATTTTTGTAGCCAGTTAATGGGAATTCATTTTCCCTGGATAAATTAATTCCCTTTTTTTTTCTCTTTAATGCATTGAACTTTCGAATAAATACATTTACTATACAATATGGATGAATCTCCTTATTCCCACCCATACACCCCAATCCCACCACCCAAAACAGCAATATCAAATAGTATGCTTGTTTATTTTTTATGAATAAAGTTTTTCATTTATTTTTTCATTATGTTTCGAAACAAACAGAGTATGATACCCAATAAGTAAACAAAAAAAAAGTGTAATCTTTTTCCCATTCGATCACGATAAGACTTTTAAACCCAAGACATTAATTTTCAACCATTTTATTATTAAAATAATATGTCTATATAAATGCATATAATAAAAAAAGAACATATATACACTGGAAATATATATATATATATATATATACATAATCTATATTCTAATGAAGATGTACAAATAGTAAATAAAGAAATCAAAATATATATATATATATGCTTTTTGACATTTATACCACTTTCCTTTTTAATCGGCTACCGAAACAATCTTTAGTCATATAAAATAAAAAAATATTTTTAAGTGAATTTTTTCTTTTTCTACTTCTCTTTAATATATTTATATATTTATTTATATATATTTATTTATTTATGATCGTACCTTTTATTTATTTAAAATAATTGAACATCAAACGAAATAAAACATGGAACCAGTAACTCGACAACTCACTACTCAATCCAACAAAAGCTTCTTTGTAGTAACATTAGATCAAAATGGGCCAATGGTTTCTCAAACTATGGAAACCATCCATTGTCATGATAATCATGATGATGACGATGATAATGGATATGATGATATTAAACTTCAATATAATAATGATCATAATAAAAAACCTTCACAATCATTAAATAAAACTATGACCATTCAATCTGATACAACCATTCAACCTTATGATGAGAAATCAATTATATCCAATAATACAACCAATACCACTATATTAAATACTAATAATAATATTCCTCCTTGGCAATTTTGGAAAAAGGATGCCGGGAAAGCTAATCCAAAATCTTTTTCTACGAGTAAAAAATATTTTATTTTATTATTAGTAGCAATTGCTGGTTCCTCGTAAGTAATTAAAAATCAAAAAATCAAAAAAATTTAAAAATTTAAAAATCCGAAACAGTGCCCTTAATTTTTTTATATTTTTATTTCCTAAAAGATCACCATTGGCTTCAACTATTTATGTAAGTTTCATTTTTCCATTTTAATATTCTTTTTTTTTTTTTTAACAATATTCTTTTATATTTTAACATAATGGCTAGTAGTATCCTGCACTTATAGATATGCAAAAAGCCTTTAATTCTACTGATACCCTAATGAACGCCTCAAGTAATTATTAAAAAAATTAAAATATATTATCGCTATATAAAAGAACACTATTAACCAATATATCTCTATTATTATTTCTAGTTTCCATATTTACTTTCTTTACTGCTTTCTTTGTTAGTATTTATTTAATAGAAAATTTTTATAGTAATTGAAATTTTTTTTATTAAAATAGAATATAATACATATTTTCTTATTCTTTTTTATTTCTATTTATTTCTACTACTTTAGCCTTTACTCTGGGCTGCCTTGGGTGAACGCTACGGTAGAAGAGTGGTTTATTTAGTCTCATTCACTATTACAGTTATTGGTAGTTTACTTTGTGGATTATCAGTAAATATGGTGATGTTTATTGTATTTAGAGCCATCAGTGCTGTTGGATCCTCTTCCGTATTATCCATGGGTGCTGGGACATTATCGGATGTATTTGAAGCTCACGAAAGAGGAAATGCCTTTGCTTGGTATACCTGTGGTCCATTATTAGGTCCAGCTCTTGGTCCTATTATTGGTAAATAAATAAATATAAATTAATATATGTATGTAAAGAATTTATATATTAACAATTCTCTATGATTATGATCATGCTCTGTTCATTTTCTGTATTATTTGTTTTTAGGCGGATTTTTAAATAATGGTTTAGGCTATAAAAGTATCTTCTATTTTTTAGCTATATTCAACTTTGTTATACTATTTGGAATCTTCTTTTTTTTACCTGAAACTTCACAACTCACCTTCCCTGAACAGAACAGCGGAAATCAAACATCACCCAATGATAATAAAAAACGGAAACCTATGAACCCTCTATCGGCATTAAATTTATTTTTAAACAAAAACATTGCTCTTTCTGTTTGTTTTGTCGGTATATTGTAAGTTATTTTTTACCATAGATAATAATAAATGTAAAAAATAAATAAACAAATATTGAGCAATGGAAAACTTATCTATTCATCTTTACTCTCTATTTTATAGATTTTTTTCGCTTTACATTGTTAGTACTACATTTTCAAGAACTTATGCAGCATTGTATGGATTTGAATCAAGTATTGTAGGTTTATGCTATTTACCTAATGCCATTGGGTGTATGGTTGGTGGTATGACCGGTGGAAGATTATCAGATAAAAGATATGTTCAATGTTTAAACAAGCTAAATGAATCCAATGACGAAGAAATATCAGTTGAAAATCAAACCAATAATAATATTAATCAACATCAGCATCAATTAAAACGACCTTCTCCAGAAGCACGATTAGGTGGGATTATTTTTTATGGTTCTATACTTATTCAATTATTAGCCATTACCGCATTTGGATGGTGTATACAAGAAAGAGTTCATTTTGCTTTTGGTTTAGTTTGTCAATTCTTTTATGGGTTTTCTTTAATGCTGCCTAATGTAATTCTTAATACATATATGGTGGATTGCTTTCGTAAACGTGGAGCTTCCGTAACAGCATGTAATAATTTTGTTAGATATTTTTTGGCAGGGATTGGATCATTAGTATCTTCAGATTTGGAAAAGGCTATGGGACCTGGACCAATGTATACGTTTATTGGCGTTTTATTAATGGTTTTTAGCGTGAATTTGGTCTTAGTTCAATTGAAAGGAAATACTTGGCGGCAACAAAAAATGAGAAAACAGCAAGAAAAAGGTTTAAAAGTGGATACCCTCCCTTAAAAAAGATTATCAAACTATTCTATTTTTTAAAATTCATAATTATTATTTATTTATTTATCGATATATATCATTATCGCATATCTTTCTTTTTTTTATTATTATTGTTATTATTTTACATATATATAATATCATTTATATATACATATATCTCATTAGTCATACATATCATTTTATTTTTTCATACTATAATTATTATTATTATTCTAATTCTCTATAAAAATGTAGTTTACTGTTATTATTATTATTATTATTATTTAATCACAGTTCATGTTATACTAGCCATTATTATAGAACATACTGGCTTCAGATTTTAAAATATTCATCTGTTTTTGTTTATTTATTTGTTACTCTTTCTCCCTTTTTTTCTTTTTGTTTCCTTCTTTCTTAATCTCTATATTTTTGATATCAATGAATTAGTAATTATAATGTATAGATCTACGTTGGTAGAATTCATTATATATACATTTTTCTCTAAACATTTTTTGATAATTACTACAACACATTTTAATTCATTTGTAAAGATTTTAAACAACTTTTCC
This sequence comes from Cunninghamella blakesleeana, assembly GCA_017871115.1. Taxonomy (NCBI): domain Eukaryota; kingdom Fungi; phylum Mucoromycota; class Mucoromycetes; order Mucorales; family Cunninghamellaceae; genus Cunninghamella; species Cunninghamella blakesleeana. The sequence goes on from JAFCIZ010000011.1 coordinate 1,052,035, forward strand.
TTTTTATTTATTAATATATACTTACATTACTACTATATTTATATAATACTTTAATAGGTAGATTTAAATTTTAAACTCATTACCTAATGTATTAATGCATGAATTTTCTAAATACTATAAAAAATAGGATAGTCTTCTCCAGCACTTGTATAATATATCACTAATAAAAAATTACCATTATTTTTTTAATAGACAATAATAATAACTGTGATCTATTTGCTCCATTTGTTTAATTATTTTCCTTTTCTTCTAACAATATAATAACAATCATTTTATTTATATAAAATTACCTTTACGCATACAACTATTTATCTTAAGAGCTAAAATACCTCTTTTCTTCCAAACTAAAGTACAAAATAGAGAACTTAATAAAAAAATCAATTTAATTATATATTTTACTAGAAGGTATCTTTACCTTTGAATTGTGTACAATGACTAACATATATATATATTAAAAGCATAGGGGAAACGGAGAGAGAGTAAATAGAAAAACAAACAAATCGCTGTAGAATAAAAAATACTAAAGAAACCTTATATTATCTTCATGGATTTTGATGTACTACTAGTAGCTTAACTTCTCTTATAAATGAAGAATTCTGATTATTTATTTTACGGATACTTCAGCATGAAAGTGAATTTAAGATGAATCTATCGTACTTAGTATTCAGTAGTGAAGATGCTGATAGCTAAAAATAAAATAAAATAAAATAAAATAAAATAAATAAAAAGAGTGATGCAGTATTAAGTTAATGCTAAATAGAAATAATGATATTTTTATTCATTTTTTTTTATTGTAGTATATACATATAAATATAATGAAGGTTCTGATGTAATAGCATTTGTTTTTTTAAATTTTATTTCTATTATTTTACCTGGTTTTATTAAAAAATTATGAATATAATGGTTCATATAATTTAAGGATAAGCTTTAGCAGATTATTCTGTAGCACTTGTTATTGATGGATATAAATTTTATGAACTATACATTAGGAAACATGGATATACCTATAATGAAGTGGATGACATGCATATAGTTTAAATGTGATATTAGATTGAAACTCAATTTAATATTTGATGAAATACAGTGAATGATTATAGAAAAACCATTAAAATAAAAAAGTAAAATGGAACATATTTTTAATATAAGTAGTATAAATGTGAATTACGAATGTATTTTCAGTAATATATTATGTTCGTAAATGATAATAGTTTATAAATGGCGTTTTTATAAATAATATAATAAATAATACTACTTTCTTCCTTTTCTTTTTTTTATGATAATTTTATTTATTAATCTTGTATAATTAGTACAGCATTTGAAAATATGGACAATCATCATAAATAAAGTTGTCACAATAAAATAACAATAATTAGAATAATTTTACCTAATCTGTACCATAGTAGAATGGCTATGGGCACCAATATTTTTTATAATCTTAAAAATATGCATTCTTATTTGTATATTTAATCAAAAAATATTCTTGAACTGAATTCGCAATATTATAGATATTTATTATTTATTATATCAATCAATTGTCATATCTGTATATGCCTTTTTTACATTATATCTTTTTTTTTATACAAAAAAGCGTAGGAATTTTAATTCACTTTTTGACAATTCCCCAAAAAAAAATTTTAATGGACTGGCTAACTTTTGATGACCTGTCAAAAAAAAATTTTTTTTTTATAAATACCATACTCAGATATCGTTTTTTATGTATATTCAGAGTATTCGACCCGTTTTCTCTACTATATTTTGAACTGGAGATATTTAGAAAAATTTACTTAAACAAATACCGGGGCGCTTAAGAGTGATAATTTTTTGTAACACAGTTTTTTTAAAGTTGGTGGTGCCCATATTATATTTTAGATTGATTTATATGATTTCTCAAATTTTTACTTTTTCATTTACTTCAACGTAGCCTGAAACTGGAACCAGAATATATAATTTATTATATAATGAAACGTAAATAAAATATAAATGATAAATTTCTTACTATGCGGTTTGTATACTGATATTTGATCATATAAATTCGTAACTATACAAACAATTGCATTAATACCCGTCTATTTTTATTTATTTTTATTTCATTATAGATTGTCATTATATATACTATCTACTTGGTTATATCACTCGCAACAAATTACATTAATTGTATTAAATAATAATAAATATAGTCTATAGTCTATAGCCTATTTTCTAATAATGACTCTAGATTTTTATTTATTGTAATTTAATTGTTCGGTAAATGAAGATTCCGTTTGATCAAAAGCTGTTTGTCCTTCGCTATCAACAATAGAAACATCACATCCATGGTCCAATAAATATTGAGCTACTAATAGTTGTTCAGATATACATGCTACAATAGATAAAAATAAATATAAAATTATACACAATGATAAATATTTACTGACTTCACTGTTTTATCTTTCTTATCCCTTTTTTTTATATATATTAATATGATTATAAATACGTCTATTACCAAAATGTAATGGTGTTTCCAAATCATCTGTTTGTTCGTTTATGTTTGCACCTAAATCAATTAATAATTTTACCAAATCTAAATAGCCACGATCACAAGCATGATGTAACGCCGTGAGTCCCTAATGGTTGAGGAATGTAAAAAATAAAGTAAAATATAATAAAATAAATATTATATAAGTTTGTTTAATTTAATTTTATGAAAATATATATAATTTCTGAAGCTTACTTGTTCATCTTTAACATTGATAGGTTCTTTGAATTCTTTTACGCGTTCCTTTACTTTATCCAAATTATTTTGTTTAGCATAGCTGATTAAATCATCTCTAAAAATATAATAATAACAATAATAAAAAACCATTATTTTTATTTTTCGATTTTAATCTTTATAATTATTATATTGTTTATATTTTAATTGATATATTTATTTATTATTCTTACTGATGATCTTCTTCTTCCCCATGTGCTAAAGAACTCATAATTGTGTCTCCCATATCATTTTCAATCTATAACATATATATATATCCACTCAGTACCACTTTTTATATATCACCAATACTTTCAGTATCATTTTATAATTATCACTATTGTTACCTCTTCATTTTCTTCTTTATATTCATATTCACCTTGACGTGTCCAACCAACATTTAAACTTTCTAATAAAACGACATACGCTTCCATAGCATCTGATGATGTCATTCCTTTCAAGTTATTCCAAGCATCCCATTTAGCTCTTGCCACAAATTCAAATAAACTAGGTTTTCCTAACGTACAATCGCCGGTAGTCGCTTGTTTGAAATATCCATAAAACTTTTATTTTTATTTTATATATAAAATTAATATAACCTGTCAATCATATGAATAGTTAATATATATATATATATATATATATACTATATATATAAAATAGATGGAAGTATCACTATTACCTTTAGTTTATTTTCTTTGGATACATTGATTTTATGTGTATTAAGATAATCGAAAGCACTTTCAAACCATAATTCCATTTGACTTATTTCCATTTTTTTATTCTGTTTTATACTGATAGCTATATTCAGTTAGTGATATCTATAAAAAAAGCAACAAAGAAAAAAGAAAAAAAAGAAAAAAAAATTTCGCATGTTCAAAATTTATATTTTTAAAAACATCCGCCAGTTGCTGAGTTTTAACATATTTATTTTTTACAAAGTATGTTCCTGAATTTTGATGGGTTGATATCTCATTAAGATATCACCTTGTTATTATTTTTAAACAAACCATGAAACTCGCTTTTAAACATAAAAATTTTAAAAAAGAAAACAGATAGCAGAAACGATCAATAATAAAGAACAACAGCCCTCCAGCTGTTCAAAAATAATTACATTTTGTCGTTTTTTTAAAGTTGGGTAGAAAAACTGTTTCACTAGTTGAAAATCTACCTGTAGTTGCTGTGCCATAATTTTGTATCGTCTGTTCAAGAGTATATTTTAGATAGCCCTGAAATATATAATAATTTAATAAATCGAGTAAATTCATGTTTAATATATGGTTGAGTTGTCTTCAAAAGGATATATTATAAATAGTAATAGTGGTGATATAAAAAAATTACTAGGCAGGATATAAGTAGTAATAACTAATTTTTGTTGAAAACTCAGATTTATTATTATTATAAGCATTGCTATTGGGACTTGAAATATTCAAGTTGCTAAGAGTATTGGTTATTTGTACTTTAGTTAATTATACTTTATATAGGAAACTCATAAAATCTTTCTGATTCATTTGACAAGATCACAACCTAACTGAACCTCTTTTCTGAACTTTTTACTCGTAAGCTTTTCAATTTTACAAATCCATTATCATGAACTATTTAGTATGTTTGTACTATTTTTAAAGTTTAGTTCGGATATATGCAAAGTATCAAAAATAATAATAGTAATAAAAAAAGGACAAATAACAAAATTTAAAAAGTGTATATGCAGATGGAAAAGTCGCCAGTGAAATTAGTTGGAATTCGAAAAATAAAATATACCATTTTTAGGCGCTCCAGCACAATGATTATATTGAATAAGAAAATACCTTCAGATCTAATCATTACAGATATCAATGGATCTAATTTACTAAATTTAATTTGAAATATGCTACAATAATATTATAAATTTCTAAAAAAAATTGATAATTGATCTTAAAAATTTGAACAACCTATTAAATTTTTTTGATTATTTGCCAAAAAATTTTAAAGCATTGTGTGTTTTATTGTTTTTTTTTTAAAAAAAAAAAAAAAAAAAAAAGGCTGCTGCCCATACCTATCTACGAAAACCATCCAAAGTCTTATCAACCAATAAATGCTCTGTCTTGGGATTTCAAAAAAAAAACATGCTATTAGAAGTTGCCAATAAATTTAGTGATTTACTAATCAACATTTATTTTATTTACTATATTAATTCTCTGTTGCTATAACTACGGATGAGTTTTATATATTATATTTATTTCTAGACTTTTACAATTGATAAAATATTATTATGTATTATATATATTTGAGAAATAGAAAGAGGGAAAAAATGCAGTTTAATATTTTTTACTTGTTTATTATGTTTTTTAAAGAAAATATTATGCATGTATAAGTATATTATGTATATATATATATATATATATATATATAATAAAAAAGAAAAAAGAAAAAACGTATATACGATGAGCTTTATATATTTATTTAACATCTACAATGAAGGACCATCTACCTTCAAGTAATCCTTTTGCGGTATCCTCCAATAAAATTTCACGACGGTGTTTGACATATACGGTTTTGTCTAATACAGCTTGCCGTAATTGAGCGATTTTTTCCTTTTCTAAAGGCTTTTCAAGCAATTCTGATAATTGTTCTGTAGCCATTTCTAAATCCCGTTGATTATCTTCAAATATAGCTGTTTCATTTGTTCTTGCTAAATAAAAAGCAAAGGCGTATGTCCATTTTAATGTCATTCTACATTGTACAGTGATATCTACCGCTTTTTTTAAAAACTGTACTTCAATCCATGATAAATTACTCGTTTGCTGCATATCTTCCATCTTTTTTTCTGTTTTTTGATATAAATCTTGATCCAATTTTGCTGATTGTTCATGATTAGCATACCGATTATAATACTATTAAAAAATATGAAGAAAAAAAAATAAGTTTAGATATGCATATATAATAATAATCATAATGAAACCACTTTTTTAAAAGAAAAAAAATTACATGAAGATATCGTTCTAAACTTAATCTTGACTGAGTTTGATTTTCTCTTGCTTCTGAACTACTTCGTTCATCAAATCGATTACAATTATACCATGATGTACCATGTTCCGACCAAGGACCCATACAAACCCAACAAAATTCATGACGACATTTTCTACAAGTCATATGATTACAACCACCATTTTTCTCAATAGTAGAATGACATTTAGGACATTCCTTTGTATGAGCTGAAATCCAGTTTGCTGTTTCCGAATCATCTTCACATTTTTGTAACCATTTTTTCACAATAGAACAGATAGCAGGCTGATGATCTAATTGGCCACAACCAAAGCAAAAGGTATCACCACATGTACAACGAACTGTTGGGACAATGGAAGTTAGAGAAGTACTTGGTATATGACATTCCACAGCGTATTCACAATCAGGAGCAGGACACCATCTTAAATAATCATTATCATCCACAAATGTACGATTTAGTAATTCACGGTACCTTCCATTTGTTTTCTCGTCAACAATTAATTGGACAGTATTTTCGTCTACGATGACATTACATTTATCTTGGGGACATTCTATTCGTCGACTTTCACCTTCAAATATCTTTTGCTTTAAATAATGTTGATAACAGGTTTTACAAAATCGATGTTCACAAGCTACACTGACAGTTTCTAAATCCAGATCATCATCACAACATATTTCACACATAAATGGTTGTTTTTCCTTTGGTAATTGTTTGGCAAGTAGAATGGTATGATGATTAGGGTCATTATTGTTAAATACTCCCGCTGATCTTAATACTTTATCTGGCGCATCCATATATCTTTCAAATAACTTTTCTTTGTTCCATCGGAAGTAGCGTAGTAATGTAGCAGCATCTTTGGATTGCAATCCTAAAATGGAAATGTTAGGTGAATAAACCACTCAATATATATATATATATATATATATATATTTATATACGATCCCCCTATTTTTTTTTTTATCCCTTAGTGGTTATGCCTGATTTAAACCCATGACTCTTTCTCTTTATCACACACTTCTTTTCCATATACATCCCTTCCTTTTTTTTTCCTTTTTTTTTATTAATTAATTGATCGTTTTGTGTTTTATTTTTTTTAAAAAAAATAATCATACCTAAAATAGTTGTAACTTGTTGAATTTCTTTTTCTTGACTAGACATTAGATTTTGTACGCTTTGAACAGAAAACTCAACCTCATAGGCTTTACGATCATGTTTTTCAGCAAAGGCACCATCAAAAGCCATATCATCTACTTCATTATCTATTTAAAGTTTTAATATATACAAATATATAAATATATAATAAAAAATATTTTTATCATTAGTACATGGTATTATAATCTTATTTAAACAAATATTTAAAATTAAATCATATCTATTTTACTCTTTATATATATATGTAAAAATGAAAAGAAATAATGAAGCGATAAAAAAAAGAAAAAGAAAAGTATGGTGAGAATAAATAAATAAATAAATAAATAAAGCAAGTAACCTCTATTATTATTATTATTATTATTATTTTCCACCTTTTTCTTCAATCTAATTTCTTTACATATGTATAGATATATATGTTGAATATATAATCATATCACTTCATTCCATCCTTATTCATTTTTACGTTTTTTTTTTTAAAAAAAAAAACTGTAATGATAAAACCGCAATTTTGTATCTTTTGGTTTAGTCATCAAGTAAATATATGTATATATATATATATCCAGTAAAAAAATGATCTTCAGTATATAATATAAACATCGATCAAATGGAATAGTATATGCATTAAAAATAGAAAATAGATATGAATTTATTATTATTATTCTTACCCGAAACACTTAAAGAGCTAGCAAAGTCAGAATCCATATTGTCATCGGAATCAACCTAATGAATACAGTTAAAGAACATATTAATATCCAGTATGTATATACATACATATATATATATATATATATATATAAGAAGAAGTATATAAAAAGAAAAAAGAATATATATAAATATATATTATATATTTCTGCAAGTCAACATATAATATATAAAAATATATATTCATTAATGTAGTTGTAAACTTACCATGAAATCATCTTCAAAATCACTATCAGAAGTCATATTTAATTTTACTTTTTTTATAATTTATAAATCAATAATAGATGTATCAAAGGATGAATGGAATATTTAAATAAATAGTTTCACGATTTATAAAAGAATATTATTAATAATTATATTTTTTAGAGGGGAAAAAAAAAAAGAGAAAGAGAGAAAAAAATTCATCACTGCGTATTTCTAAAAAAAAAAGTGCGGTCATTAAATTTTTTTGCTCAAGAATAATTATTTAACATCAGAGGTATCAAAAATAATTATAAATAAAGGTGATATAATAATGAAATAGTATAATGCCATTAGATATTGGACATTAATTATGTTATTTTTTTATATTAATAACAATAAAATAATAAGGATGGAAATAAAAATTATAGTATGTAATGCAAACCCAAATCAAGTATATATATAACAAAATAATAAAATTGATTGTGTATATTTTTTTGTATAAGTGGAATAAAATGTTATTGAATTTATAACTGATTAGTATATATATATATATATATATATAATTTAATGAAAGCTTCAAAACTTTTTTTAAAAAAAAAAATGACATGTATAACAAAATAAAATATTATAAGCTGTCATGATAATTGATTCTATGGTTATGTTTCTAATATTTATTAAAAACTTGTAAAAAAGAAAAGGCATAATAAATAGTAATAATATTAAATAAATAAATAAATAAATAATAATAATAATTATAATAATAATACAAGAAGTTTAAAATGATAAGTAGCTTTTTTTTTAATATCGATGTTGATATTCTACATGATTATTCACTTCTGTTAATGGAGGAGGAGAACCTAATGAACTAGTCGAAGGATTATGATGAAGTTGATGAGAAGTCGTATAAGCCAAACCAGTGGCATTCATAGAAGTAGAAGAATAATGGTGATTATTATTTTGTGAATTCACTGAAGAGGATTTACTGCGTAACGAAGCAGAACGAGGAAGTTTGGCTACTACAGCAGCTACTACACCCATAAAACTTTGTGTTCTCCATCTTGTATTCACTGCTTCATCACTATTATTATTACCAAGAGAATTGAAGGATCTAGCGGATGACTGTCCATTTTTATGGCGATGGTTATAAATCAATAACCCTGCTAAAGCGATGGCAGCAATACACCCAATGCCTACACCCAATCCAATCCCTAAATTACGATTATCATCTGCATTATTGCCTACTTCAGGGGATAAAATATCTGTGGAAGGTGGTGTTGTTATGGGGTTTGAAGAATTTATACTTGAGGTTTCCACGGGTGAATGAACTAAATAAGAATCAATAGAGCTTGTTGCTGTTGTTGTTGTTGTAATAGTTGTAATTTCTGTATCATTGGGATTTTCTGTTGCTTCCTTTGGAGCTTTACTTTTATCATTATTAGTTGGTTTATTAGTAGGACGGGTTGATGAAGATGTCTTTGTTTTCTTTTTCTTTTTTGAACGACTAGTAGTGGTAGTAGAATGATGGGTTTTTTTTGGTTTTTTAGTAGTAGTAGTTGTTTTAGTCGATTTTTTACTTGTAGAGGTTGGTTTTATGTAGGATGTTGATTGAGGAATATGAATGGTTATTATTTCGCATTGGACAAAAGTACTTTTACTTGTTACATCGTGACACTGAAATTTCTTTATATCGTAACCAGGTATAATAGTCCATGATGGTGAAGGTTTTTTTTTTATTATTTTTGTATGATGATTGTTTGGTTTTTCAGTGATCTTTTTATTTTTTAAGGAGTGATGATTATCTAATAAAATACATATAATAATATAGTAGTATAATAATATAATTATAATAATAACAATAATAATAATTTATTAGTCTATTTTGTCTACTATATCTCTTTCAATATGCGATTATGTACATTATTTCTTTTCTATTTATGATTTTTATTATTATTATGTACTTTTAATAGCTTTATTAATTGTCGTTCCTAAATAATATTTAAATATAATAAAGAATAAATTAATATATAAATATAAAGATTTTTCATTTTACTATTTCATATTATATTCGGCTAGCTTTTATTTTTATTTTTTTCTACCTGAAGCTTCTATTAAGTGAACATATAGTATGAATAATGGTAAGAGAAGAAGATAAGGAATGTTCATTAAGAGACATTAATAAATGAATAGAAAAAAAATAAAGGATTGTAAGGGAACTAAAAAAAATTTTAAAAAAAAGATAAAAGATAAAAGGAAGGAAAAATAAAATAAATATTGCAATAATAATAAAATTATTATAATGAATAATTTATGAATTTAATTCTAGAACAATGACGGGCCATCCCCAATAAGATCACCAATGTAACATAAAATGTTACCATAACATATTTAGGTTACACTATTTGATTTTAAAAAAGAGAGTGAAAACAGAAAAAATTATCTTTTTTAAAAAAAATTAAAACTGAGCAAAAGGTCACAAATTTTTTTTATGCGTATTTTTTTTTTTTTGCTTTAAATTAGTATTTTATCATCCAAAATTACTGTTGAGAAAGTAGGGCACGAATGCCACTTCTAGAGGAGGCGATCACTTAAACTAATAAGTTGGTCAACAGTTTTTCGGGTTGTGAAAAAAATCATTAAGATTTAAATTAGTTAATTTATTAAAGCAAACCACATTATAATATTTTCAAAACAAATCAAAATTATACAGATATTTTTATTTAAAGCTTTACCATTTAAACTGGTGATACTTTTTGAAAGAGCTGGCTGATGTAATTACAAAAATAAATTATAATAATCAAATATTATTATCTAAAATATTAATAATAACAACAATAATAATATAATAATATTAAAATAATAATCAAATAATAAAAATCAAATACACAAAAATAAAATATGCTTACAATTGAGTTGGAATAAAATTAAAGTGTAACAGTGTAACACAAAAATTGATATAATTCCATAGTAAGCCATTTATTATATTATATTAATTAAAAATATATTATAATGTAGTAAAAAAATAAAATAAAATGATATAATAAATAAATGATATATACACGATGATCTAAAATTTCATCGCTTGTACTGTGTATTTTAATATATATATATATATATATTCATTTTTAATGTTCATAATGGTTTGAAATAGTTATTGCTTCCTTTTTTTTTTTAATGAAAAAATAATTATAGAATATTAATTCGTCAATATATATACATTTTAGTGATAAAATACGTTATTTATTGGAATCATTTTTATCATCTCCATCAATAATAATATACTCACGGTCAGGAATAGTTTCTAATATAACTAATTTATTTACAGAGTCCCTTGCTGTATCTATAAATTGCACATTAAATTTAAATCGACAAATAATAATATATTTCAAATGATAAGATAAATCAAAAAATATATCTTTAATAGGAGGCAATGTCGAAGAAGAAGAATCAAATACTGAGCCCGGTTTTGAAATTAAATAGTCTACATAACCTAACGTTAACGTTTCTAAATGAGGGCATTTCCTTAAAAAATCATCAAATCCATTTTTCATAACAGTTCCAACACTTTCAAGAATTAGGCTTTTTTGCTGATGTTGCTATTTTTTTAAGGAAAAATATTTCTATAAAATATCATTTAATCCTTTTTTAATAGTAAACCCATTTTGATGTTGAAGAGTTACGTATTTTAATTTATTAATTGAGCCATTATTAAGATGATCATTGTTATTAATCTTAGACAAATTTATTTTTTGTAGCTGTTATTGTTGATAATACTTTTTTTTTATCCATTTATGTGATTTACCTGCATTGATAAAATCATTATCAACATTAACCTTCATGATGTCGTCCTTATTTTTTATAATACCATAATATTTTATTTCCAATACTATCAAATCAGGGAAAACATCCAACCAATCCCCTATATATACATATTCACTTTTTCTATTAAATTGTCCACTTATGACCAACTTCGTTACTGAAGAGAGTAATATAATATTATTTTCATTTTGTAAAAGATAATGATATAGAATAACTTAAATGAATTTTGGTGTTAATGATAAATAGATTAAATTATTGAATAAATTTTGTTGATACACAATCTTATTATGTTTTGATAATAATCAATAGTGGTAGATTGATCAGAAGAACAACATGCTCTTAATAAAAGAGCATTTATTAAATAGTCCAAGTAAATCATTATCATGTGTTAATGTGTCATTGAAATGGATATTGTAATACTCGTTGTATAAATTCATTATTTGACCAGTATTCTTTATTATCTATTTCTTGCCTTTGTATAAATTCGTCTATTTAACGGGGAGAACAGAATAATTTAGGTTTATTAATTCAAGAGTATGATCAAAGTAACCTATTACAATATCATTCCTATAAAAATTGATTTATAAAGACATCAAGTGTTTCAATGTTGAGAAAAGGAGATTGCTTTTTTGATAGGATATACCATTACTAATAGGTAAGAAATAAGAACGAAATGGTGATATTGAGGTTTGATCAGAAGGTTTAATATGAATAGGCGAATGATGATAATGATATTCTGTCGAATTACTGTTCATATTAAAATCCAATATATATACAAAGTCTTTATTATTAAGTAATGATGTCATCCATGCTTTATCAATCATAGTATACCATTGCTCAAAACATGACAGCCATTGAAGTAGAAGGATATTTTCATTTTCAGATTTATAGACCAATATATCCTATTTAGGTGAAGATAAATCAATAGAATAAATATTTGGAAACGAGTTTGTTAGCTCTAGCATCTTTTCTTTTTTTCCATTCCCAAGAATAATAATAAACCTTCAAGTGTTGAACATAATGACCAGTAGGTTTATTATAGAGAGTTGATTTTTTGCCATTTGGATATATTTTCTTAGTTGTTGTTTAGAATAGATGTAAAGCGTAGAATAAAAGCAAGCTTATAAAACGAGTTGAAGCCAAGCTTTACATATTGCTGAACAAACTATTATAGTATACCTTTGCGGTAAACGAAACGAAATATTCGATAGTATTTCATTAGGTAAAGAATCCATTTACAATTGATATTTGATGATATATGAATAATGTTTAGAATACAACATTGATTAAAAGAATAAAAGATAATAATAATAATAAAAAAAAAAAATAATAATAAAAAGTTATTTATACAATAAATATATATTCACACACCCAAATCAACCAAGTAACTGAGACTTAATTTTTTTTAACTTGGATGACTATTAAACAAACAAACAAACAAACATACTGATTTTTATTTAAAAAAAAAAAAGAGGATTTAATAAGGATTTTATTTTAAAGTACTGATAGTATTACTATTTATTTATTTTTTATCAATAAAGAAAAATATTTTAAACCAGAAAATATATTTTCTTTTTTTTAAAACTTCTTGTTAAAATACATATAATATATAAACATTCATCATATGAATACTATAACACTATATATATATGTATGTATATATATATATATAAAATACATAATAAAAATAAAAAAAAGATAAATTATTTTTTAAATGTATTTATAACGCAAGTGGCGATGATGCTTTTGGTGGCGAACTTGACAACGCGTACATTTTTTATCTTGGGACTTTTTCTTTTTATCTTGAGATTTTTTATTATTAGGCTTCTTATTCTTTGATGGAAGAGTTGTTTTCTTTTTTTTCTTGGAATCTGAAGGAGTAGGTTTTGGTTTTCGGGATACCTTTGATGTGGGTGATTTTTTAGGACAAGGTGCAGTTGTCTTTGCGGTTGGAACTAAAATTGCTGATTTCGTTTTGGTAGGTTTAGTAGGTGGTTTGGAGACAGGACGATGATTTTTATTTGAGCCAGAAATTGCAACTGGTTCAACAATAGTGGGATGACCATTAGGGTCATAAATGCCTTTACAATTAGCATAATCGGTTTCTGACCAAGTTGCTGGGGAAGCATCCCATTGTTGACCAAAAAGTGCTTTAAAAGAGGGGGTACTTAACTATATTTGGTAATAATAAAAAAAAACGGATGAGTTTATATGTTTTTTCTTATTTTTTTTAAAAAAAAAGTTTATGTGCGCGTGTGTATGTGTGTGTGATTGTTTATTACTGTTATTATTATTATTATTATTATTATTATTCAACTTACATCAAGACCTTGACCACCCATATCAACAGCAAGAGCATAAACATATTTTCCATTACCGCTATTGACGATCTTAAGACATTTATTGCAATCAGTAGCCTTATTTAATGCTTGAACAGCAACAATTCTTGATAAATCAAGAGTCGCATAAGGCATTTCACATGCTGGAGGGTTGTTTTTTAAACCAATAGGTGCTATAAAATAATAAACGATTTTATATTTATATGTACTTCTTTATATATTATATTTGCACATATATATTGATCTTTTAATGTTTGTTTATTTATTTACGTAAACCGATATAGTCATTTGGAGTAATGGATGCACTTCCTGATAAGGATGCATAAACAAAAGTTTTTAAAAGAGTGAAGGATAAAATGGAAACAAGCTTCATTTTTTTTTTTTGTTTGTTTTCTTTAAAAAAATAAAGAATGATAATAATGAAAAAAAAAGAATTGATTTTTATTTAAAAATTTTACTTTTATACTTTTTTTTTTATTATCTTTATATATATAATCTAGAACTTTTTAAAATATAAATCAAATAATAACTCGATATTAAAGAATATAAAAGTGATTTTTATTTAAGGAGACAAATAGATGTTTTTATTATTTAAGCAATAAAAAAAAATTATTATTCAATTTAAAATGATTAAATGTCAATCGATTATCTAATTTTAGTAATATCTTTGACCTATCGAAATTCCGAAGTTAAAAAAAAAAAACAATGAAGCGTTTATGTAAAAATTAACTAATAAACTTTATTGTATATATATTCAAAAAAAAGGAAAAGAATATTCTACCACTTTATATAATAGTTATAATTGAGTCAGTTTACGTAATAATAATAATAATAATAATAATATAGAAGAATATATAATGTGTCCATTTTTAGATGATCCAACCCACTTTTTAATTAAGACCAAATAATTGATACTGAATAAATAATTATTGAGTGCAACATACGCCAAAATCCATTACAACGAAAAATAAAAGTGGATTTGATTTCATTCCTGTAACCATAATATTCAGTTAATATTTCATCATCATCATCATCATCTTCTTGATTTTCTTGTTCTCGTTGATCATCAGGGTATGCATTTATTTGCAACCAATTAGTATATCTAATAAAACGGCAATAAGCACAACTAACTATAGGGCAGATGCCAAAAAAAGAAGTAGTGAAATGACAACGATGTTCATATCGGCTATTGTCTATCCTATCTAAAAATAATAAAATAAATAAACTAACAAAAAAAATTTATATATATATATATTATTATGATCATTATGATTTTTTTTCATAAATATTACATACATATACGGTTCATTTTTAATAAAATAAAAGCTGTATCTATTTTTTTTTTAAAAAAAGAAGATAATAATAAAAAAAAAAATACGTTTATATACAGTTTTCCGGGTAAAAAAATTATAAATACTGTCTTTTATGTTAATATATATACAATACCCAAAGGTGTCGAACAAAAGATTTATTATGTATATGCATACAAATTTTATTTATTATTATATTTTTTTTTATTATTATTTCTATTATAAAAATACACGACTAAAGTAAAAAAAAAAAAATTAAGGAGTAGATAATAGTAATAGCCAAAAAAAGATTTTTTTCTTATTATATTTTAATATAATAAAATTATAATGCCCTCAAAAAATAAATAGAATTTACTCGCGCCATTGAACCGGGATCTTGAAATATTGACCCGCTTCGCCTTTCCCTGATACCGATGGTTCTCTGGGTGGTAAAATACCACCTCTTAAATTGGTCTATAAAAAAAATCGAAGAATAGATGATTTGGATTAGATATGATAATAACTATTTAATCATTATATATATATATATATATATATATATATATACCTGTAATGAAGGATGAATGAATCTAGGTGGTCTTAATTTTTGGTCTCTCTCTTGTCTTAATTTAGTATATTCTTCCAAGGAAACATTTTCATGAATCATTTTGTTGAATTTCTTTTGTTTTTCTAAAGTAGTCATGACATCATACTATATTATTATTATTATTATCATTAAAAGTAAATAAATATAATATAAAATAAATTATAATATTAATTAATATAAAATTATATATATGTGTAAAGGTGTCTTATTTCTATTTTTATACACATGTATTATTTTCATTTTACCGTTCTTGTATTTGGAGGATAATCATGACCAACATAAATACGAGTATCATCTGGCCAAGAAGAATATAATTTATGAATACTATTATACAGCTCAGTAGCACTTCCACCGGGAAAATCGCATCTAGCTGTGCCAATATCGGGCTATATGGATATACGGATGTATTTTTTTAATGGATTATTTTTCTTTTTTTATATTTGGATATATTCTTTATTTTATTTTATTATATTTTACCATGAAAAGAGTATCACCGACAAAAGCAGCATCACCAATTTTATAAGATAAACAGGCAGGTGTATGGCCAGGTGTAGCAATGACTGAACACTGAATATCTTTTCCTAATATCCAAGTATCCCCTTCAGATATTAATTTATCAAATTGATCTCCATTAAAATGTAACTGATCAGGTCGGAGGTTGTATCGTTCTGCAAATACTTTTTGTACCTTGGTAACATCCTTTCCTATGCAAAATTCTGGCTATAAAAAAAATCATCCAATCAAAATATATATAAATAAAAAAAAAAGTATGTTAAAAATAGTAACTTTTTCTTTCATTGTTTTTTTTTTTAAAAAAAAAAAAAAAGGAAAAATGAATCTTACCAAGGTTGATAATCTGTCTTTTAAAAACCAAGCTGCAGTTAAGTGATCCTAAAAATATATATAAATAAAAGATCATACGTTATTTTATAATTTTTTCCTTTTATTTTATAATTTTCAATAATAAATAAATAAAAAATGCTTACAGCGTGAACGTGAGTGTCAATGACTTTTGTAACTTTAAGATCATGTAATTTAATAAAATCAACAAGAGCGCTAGCCGTTTTAGGATGAACAATACCACCTAATGGATCGTAATCAAGCACTGAATCAATAACATATGCTTCTCTACTATCTGTTTATATAGCAATAAATCATTATTAAAAATATTAATAATAATAAATAAGTACATGTAAAATAAATATACATATTGTATAGAATCCCTCACACACACGCATATATATATATACCTAAATCCGTAACAATGTATTGAGCAGTTTCAGTATCTTGTTCAAAAATAATATGAACCCATGGTGAATGATTGTTTTGGAAAGGTTGGATAGGTAACTCTTCCTTTTTCCATGCTGTCAATCCTCCTTCCATATTATACACTTGTTGAAATCCTAATTCTTTTGCAATAGTTGCTGCTTTTAAACTACGTCTTCCTGAAGCACATTGAAATACGAGCTAATAAATAAATATAACAGTAATAAATAAACAAAAATATCTAATATATATATAGTCTATTTTTCTTCCTGTTTATATGCATTTGTTTTTACTTACTTTTGTATGTTTATTCAAGTCAGATATTACAGCCGAAAATAAATTGGGTTGTTCTTCCGCAACATGATAAGGAATATTAAGAGCTCCCTTTATTTTGCCACTGGCTTCTATTTCATTATGATCACGCACATCAATGATTTGAATATTATTTTCTTGATTGACAAAAGGTGTAGAAGGTAGCTCCTTTATACTTGTATATAATTGTTTAGGCGTAATAGTTTGCATTATAGGTTTGGTTGAAAAATAATGACGTAGAGTAGTAGTGGTAGTGGCGGTCAACCGTGTTTGTTTTAAAAAACAAGAAGTTAAGGGAGAAGAAAAGAGGATCATATTTATAAATATATATAAAAAGAAAACGGGTGAAAGAGAGAGAGAAAATGATGTCAAAAAGAAGCTTACTGACGTTTTTTTTCTAAAAAAAAATAAGAAAAAATGGCGGCATTTAAATAACCCATTCGTCACCAGTGCTAATCCTTTGTAATCGTTATGGCATTATGGTTTCACAATAAACTTTAAACCGAAAACGTGGGGAAAATAATATAATGGCGTGTTCTAAATTTGTTTCCATAAAGCTATGGTTAAGCTATGAAAAATCATGATTATAAAAAAATAGGTTTAAAAATGCTATAGTTTAATTGGAATTCCTCACACAGCGGGTTCTCGTTTTAATTATTTTTAAAAAGAAAATGGATAAGATTGAAAAGTTTATTAAAATATTAACGCGTATGCATTTAATACTAAATACCTATTCTAAATAGTTAATGAACTAATTGCCTTATTATTATTATTATTATAGTAGTATTAATAATAGTAAGTTTGAATTATAGGACAATAGAAGATGGAAGAATTAGTGCACTAAGGCTTGGAAAATACGTGGGATTATCGGTCGATAAGTCGAATAAAAATTAATAAATAAACGGGATATATGGTTTGAACTTACCCTAATGCTAATTGATACTGATATCAAAGATATGTCCTTGTTGGTACAAATAATGGTAAATAATGAAACGTTAAATTGGAGTTTTATCAAAATGTATAGACATGATTAGTAGCATTAATATTAGAAGATTATGTAATTGTGGAAAAGACAAACTTTACCGTATGAATAAATATAGAGTTGGTAAGTAAAATACT
Organism: Cunninghamella blakesleeana; assembly: GCA_017871115.1. Classification (NCBI taxonomy): domain Eukaryota; kingdom Fungi; phylum Mucoromycota; class Mucoromycetes; order Mucorales; family Cunninghamellaceae; genus Cunninghamella; species Cunninghamella blakesleeana. Next base: position 1,070,534 of record JAFCIZ010000011.1, read on the forward strand.
TGATGATGGCAAAAGAGCGGGTTAAAATTATTATTTATCTAAGAGAACATACATATGAATGATGTACTCACTATCATCCAAAGGTTATAAATACAAAGCAAATTACTACTTGGTTTTATTTATTTATTATATATATTTGTTTAAAAAAAATAACAAGAAATAAAATAATAGTCTCATGTCGAATTTCAGGCACCGGTAAGCTACTCTAAAGCGCCCCAGCAAAATAATTAATTAGTTTAAATCTTCAGATCTAAGTAATATATAATAAGCCAAATTTAATATTCTGAATATATATGAAAAATACTCTAGGAATATTAAAAAATTATATATTTGATATTTTATCGTCAAAATTGGACCACCCTGTCAAAAAATAAATAAATTGAGTTAAGAAACTTCTTAAATCTCCTCTATTAATAAAAAAATTAACAAAATGAAATAGTATGAATGAGAATATATTAAGAAAAGCATAGTAGAATAAAATAGATAGTAATAAGAATTTATAATATTGAGAATTTGATTTTGATTTTGAATTATTTTATTATTATTATTATTATTATTATTATTTTAAAAAGTATTATAATACTGATGCCCATACCACCAACACAAAGAAATTCAGTGATGAGCTTATTTTGATTATTTTGTATATTGCTGACTAATATAATGACCATCATTATAGTAGTCATTCATTTTTTTAATAATAATAATAATAAAAGGTAACATTATCTACAAAAAACTATTGTTCTTATAATTATTATTGAAACGTAAAGCAGTATCAAATTCAGTTTTAGTATTAAAAAAAATAAAAAAACTGGCCAATAAAAAAATTACCCGGCGGAGGTAAAAGTTAAATTTCTTTAGTGCATTTTTTTTCTTATTTTTTCACTTTCACTTTTACTTTTGTTTTTATAAATTAATATATATAAATTTATTTATATATATACGGGCGTTTTTTTCTATTTTTACAATATAACTAATTTATATTATTAAAAATATGCATATTATCATTGTTGGTGCTGGATGTATTGGAAGTTGTACAGCTTATTATTTATCAAATAGAGATAATGTTAAAGTGACAGTAATAGAAAAAGTTGACGTTGCATGTGCATCGAGTGGAAAAGCTGGTGGTTTTTTATGGTACATTTAAATCTATTTTTTCTAAAAAAAAGAAATATGATATAAAACTAGTATAAAATAAATAATATCATTATTAATAAAATAAAATAAGATAATAGGAAGAAGAAGGATAAAAACTAACACACACACACACACATATATATATATGTATATATTTCTATACGTATATTTTATTATTCTTATCAATATTAAATAGGCGTGACGGAAGTGGAGAATTATCAAAAAATTCATATAAATTACACGAACAGCTAGCTGAAAAATTAAAAGGAGAAAAACGCTACGGTTATCGCCAACTAGATACGTATTCAGTGACAATGACAGATGATTATGAGGATATAACAAGAAGACCTTCCAATAACGAAGATCAAGTACCATGGCTATATCAACATCGGATTACGCATATTGATCGATTAGCAGAAAAAAGGGATACAGCTCAAGTCCATCCAAAATTATTTACAGAAACCATCATTGAACAAGCACAGTCTACAGGAAAAGTTGAATTAATAACTGGTATAGGTGTACAACAATTATTATACCATGATAATAGTAATAATGTAGCAACGTCAAAGATGGCCGTCAAAGGAGTTATATTAGAGAATGGGGATACTATCCTGGCAGATAAAGTGATACTGTGTATGGGACCATGGTCAAGTACTTTTTTATTAAATCCTCAAACAACAGAAGAAAATGAAGAAAAGAATGTGGCCATGACAAGTCGATCCAAACAAAAACAAAAATATTTACCCATTGATACAGCCAGAGCTCATTCCATCGTAGTACAAGTCCCTCGAACATCCCCTATCGGCGCTCAAGCATTATTTACAGCCATTTTAGATCAATCTAAATTATATGAACCTGAAGTATATCCAAGATCAGATGGAACTGTTTACATATGTAGTGCAACTGATGAAGCTATTCCTTTACCATCTTCCGCTGATCAGGTTACCACTGATCCAGAAGCTATACGATTATTAAAACGTCTATGTATTAAATTATCACCTCATATCATCAATTCTGTGCAAGATAATGTCTTGGTTGAACAAGCATGTTATCTACCTATATCTCGTGATGGCCATCCTTTAATTGGAAAACATCCTCGGTATGAAAATTTATATGTTTCAGCAGGCCATTCAGTCTGGGGGATCTTACTTTCTCCTATTAGTGGCTTGATTATGACTGAACTGGTATTAAATAGAACTGTTTCTTGTGTTAGTTCTGAGGCTCTCTCTCGTATATCTCTAGATTCAAGAGCATAAATAAATAAATATATATATACGATACAAATAGATGTATGTAATTTAATTTAATTCAATTTAGTACGTTATTATAATAAAATTATTTTGTTGTTTTTTTATGTACATTTTTTTTTATTTTTTTTATATTTTTTATATTTTTTAAAAAAAAGGAAATGGTGATCTTGGCAAGATAAAACTATTGTAGTAGTTATTGTAAAAGTGTATTATATCTTTTGCTTGTTAAGGTACAATTTTGATAAACTTTTTTTTTTTATCTATGGAATTCAAATAACATATTCTATTTAATCATTTATGTAATAAATAAATAAAAACATGATTTTTTATATATATTTGATCATCTATTGTTAGTTTCAGCTTTTTATTTTTATTTTTTATTTTTTGGGAATACTTTCCTAATATGGGGTTTCAATGTCAGATGATTTAAGATGAAATGCTATCGCAGTAATTTTTTTCCCTTTCCGTTCTTTCTTTTTCTTCTCTCTTTTCTTTTTTTTTATGGAGGATTCTTTAATTGTTTTTGAATAAATATATTGTGAATTTCTTTTGTATACATTTATATATTTTATTAATTTACTCTTTACCTATTTATATTATGTATATTTTATAATATCAATTATTATTATTATTATTATTATTATTATTATTATTATTATAATTATAAAATAACTACATACCTTTATATATACATATTTATAAATAAATAAATATATATATTATATTATATTATATCAATTATCAATGTTCTTTATATTATTTTGTTTAATTTTCTTTGGCCATGTAACTTGTCAAGTATCACTTTATAACCCTTATTTTTGGTAGATAAATAAATAGATACAATAGTATATAGACACTAATAAGTATATCACTTTTAATAACACCATTCCATTTTTCTATTCTATTTTTAATAACCCTTATTAGGACCGCTATTATTAACCCAAACTCGCGCTACTCCGGTTCAACTTATTCAACAATAGCTAACTCTACCAAAAAAACATTTTCTCAAGACTTTCAAACTGTTCTTTATGAAAAAGATAATTATGGTCATAGTGAAGTAAATAAATATTCATATTATGTATTAAATAAAGAAAATAGAAAATGATATGTATAAACTACGAGGAATTTGACTAGTATTAATATAATGTCTTTTTTTCCTTATATATATAGCGTATTTTGATTAATTTTGGAGATGCTTGTGAAGTACCTAGCATAGAGGAAGTATTAGGGTATAATCAAAACGCAACCTTTAGTCAATTTTTATCAACTCAGCTTATTGCGGCTTTAATTCAAAGAGGGGGTAGATGCGATTCGTGGTTTAATAAGGTAACTAATTTACAATCATTTGCCTATATTAATGCCTCATTTCAATTAAGGTCCGTCATCATATATGATAATACAACTTCCTTTGATAGCAACAACAACGGCAGCAATAGTAGTATTCAACTTTATCCTGAGAACCAAGATGATCCCAATGACCCTATGATGAATCCTCATAGCCCATTACCTCCCGAACGGAATATTACTCTTATGAGGGATAATGATATTAGTAATCAAATTAAAAATATCAATCAAGTCGATATATCGGTCTATTTTGTTCCTAATGTCTATGGTATTTATTTAATCAATACATTGAACGACGTTTATTCTACAAGTGATAGTAGCGGAAATCACTATTTACAAATTGCTCCTTATTTCCAAAATAAAATTTTCTCCAATAATGATCTGAATAATGGTATTAATAACAATGGTCAATCGAATGGTTGGAGGGATGATGATGGTGGATTATTTGGTTTTGGCAGTAAAGGAAACATCGCCTATTTAGTGGCTGCTGCTGCTGCTGTTATATTAGGTAAGTACTGATATAAAATATATGATTATATATATATATATAAATAGAGATTGAATACATACATTTATTTATATAATGTTTGTTACTATTATATATCAATAAAAATAGGCGTTGTTCTTTTTAAAATGTGCCGTCATCCAAGATCAAGACAAAACAATAATGATCCAGAAAACCAACTAGATATGCAATCCATGTCAAGAAATAACAATAATAATGAACCGTCTAATATTACTCTTGAAAAACTAAACATGATGTGTCCGATTCAAACCGCTGGTGATTCATTATTGAATATAAAATATAATACTTGTGCTATTTGTTTGGATGATTTTAAACCAACAAGCCATATACGAATTCTACCTTGCCTTCACAGTTATTGCGTTGATTGCATAGGTAAATATTTATATACATGTGTGTGTGTGTTTTTTTTTTTTTTTTTTTTTTGTGAAATTAGTAATTGCAATAGTAAAAAAAAAACATACATGTTTATATAATGACCTTATATATGTATTTATTTTTATATATTATAGATCTTTGGCTAACCAAGAAATCAAGATTTTGTCCTGTATGTAAACGTGATATAGATAAGGAAGCATCAAATAAAGAAGATAATGATGATGATGGAGATATAGGAAATAGTACAATGAATCCATCTAATGAAATGAATAACAGTAATAATATCTCAATTCACTTGACATCTTCCTTACCTTCTACTTCTACAACTACAGCACCATCCTCTGGAATACAATTAAATTCAAGAACTTCTCCATCACTACAACCTGAGAGAGCATTCATTGTATTAAATAATCCATCATTAACAGCCACAACACCTGTATCAAATAACAGTAATAATCATGACCGTGAAGAAATAGATTTAACAACAATAACCATGCCTGTTCCAACGTCATCATCCCCTAGAGCACCACTGCCATCACAAATGGAATCAAATATTGAATCAATAAACGAACATCCAACTCCTCCACATGACAAACAACAGCAACAGCAACAGCAACAGCATCAGCAACAGCAACAATAATAATAAAAAATCATGTATAACTGTTAAGCTTTACTATTATTATACCCTATCCAATAATAAATAATAAAACCTGTACATTATTTATACTTTTCATAAATATAAAAAGATAAGGAAAGGAATAAGAGTAGAGTATCAATAAATAAATTCTTTTTAAATAAAATGAAAAAATGAAAAAATAACAATAATAATAGAATATTTGTGATGAAAAAGATTTACATACTATGATTATCATCAGAATAATGGAAACATTATATAATTCATTTTATTTTTATTTTTTTTCTATATTTTTAATATGGAGTAAACAACCCCAGAACAATAATAAGAAATTTTTGGCAATAATATTATAAAAGAAAAATTCTACACACATATTTAATCGATAAATTAAATTAAATTAAATAAAAATTTGCAAGCTATATGTAAGGTAATCCTGATATAAGTCTATCAAATTCAAAACTATTTTAAAATATATATAAAGCTGATGGAGTTTATACAGCTAGAGAAAATAAATAACTCAAGTGTGCAGAGTTTAGAGCAAAAAAAAAGTCTGAGAATTATTCAAGCTTACGCATGCCGCAGTCGAAAAAAAATAACAATCAAAAATCTATACCTTTTTATCTTTTTTTCATTTTTCCACTTTTTATGCTTTCCTGTTTCACCCTCCTTTTAAATTTTTTAATAATAAACTAATATATATACATACATATAAATATATGTATATGTGAATAATAAAATAAAATCACAGGCATCTTTTATTAAAAAATGAATTTGGATGAATTGAATGAAGAACTTCAAATATTTGCAGACAATTATAGTTTTTGTAATCATTGCTTCTCTCTCTCAATAGATGATATAACAGAGGAATCAAAGGAATATCCAAATATAGAAAAATGTATTCAGAACAATATTCAAGCAACACACGTTTCTATTAAAAAAAGTGAGCAAGATTGGGAAAAACAATTTATTGGTTTTATTACAGCTGGATATGAATATGAAAACATCAATGAAAAAAAGCTTTTAATGGTTATATTAGATTTGATAAAAAAGATTAAAATATACACAAATGATGATATTAGCGATACTAAAAACATTTACAAAGTGCATTCAATACATTATAACTTTTATGAATGCTATTGGGAAGATTTTTTAATTGAAACTAAAAACAATAATTTATTCTTTCTTCATTTAGGAGTTTCAGATTAATTGCATATCAATAAAGCAAAAAGAATAAAGACAAAAACTGCATCTTTTTTCTTTTTTATATTTGATTATTATTATTTATATAGTAAAATTAAAGACTATTAGTAAAAAAATACAATACCTTATTCTGTTTATAATGATCATTTTACGTATATACTATCTGTTAATAGAGTTTAAATTTTCTATCAAGCATTTCCGGAGAGTAAATGAAAGTAATTAATCTATCTCTCTCTTTATTTTTATTATTTATTTTACATTAAAGTATTTATGTAAAAAAGTAATTATATATATTTTTATAGTTTATTTAAAAATCAGTATTCACTATCCGTAAAAATGTCTGAATTTATGCCTATTTAAAAAATGGGAAAATATTTTTGAAATTCCGACTTTTTTGTATATTTGTGACTGAAATTAATTTCGCTCTCTTTCCATTAAAGAAATAAAAAATATATAGTTGAATATGGCAACTACAGCAATGGAAGTTGATGCGCCAGAAACAAAACCTAATGCACCTATTACTGGGATTATTTATCCACCTCCTGATATTAGAAGTAATAAAACATAAATATATATATATAAATTACAGTAAAATAAAAGGAAAAAGGAAAAAAAAATATACAAAGTACAAAGTAGATAAATATGATTACATAGAACTAATAAGACCCAATCATTTTTATATTTATAAATTTATATAAATGAATAGATATGGTGGATAAAACAGCACAATTTTTATCCAACAAAGGACCAGAATTAGAAGATCTTATATCTGAAAAGAATAAACACGATCCACGGTTTTGTTTTTTAAATCCAAATGATCCATATCATGCCTATTATCGGTATAAATTAAGAGAAGCACGTTCTGGCAATGGTATAAATATAAAGAGAGAGTTGATAATAATAATAATAGTATTAAAAAAAAAACAAGTTTAAATAAGATAATAATCTATAAAGTTCATTTTTTTATATTTTATTATTTAAATAGCTCCTACTACAAACTCATCTACATCCCAACAATCTTTATTAACGGATCAACCTGAAGAAGAAAAAAAAGAAGAAGTTAGACCTCCTCCTACAGAACCTGAAGCTTTCGAATTTTCAGCTCCTATGCCAGCCATGTCGGCTCAAGACTTGTAATTTAATAAATAAAATAAGATATCAATATAACTATCATTATGGTTTATTAAAATAATAGTTTATATTCATTATTAATTTTTTTATTTCTATTTTAGAGATATTATTAAATTAACAGCACAATTTGCAGCACGTAATGGTCGTCAATTTATTAGTCAGCTTGCTCAACGTGAATCAAGAAATTATCAGTTTGATTTTTTACGCCCATCACACAGTTTATTCCCCTATTTTACAGAACTAATTAAACAATATTCTAAAGTATTAGTACCACCAGAAAATATTAAAGAAAAATTATCTAAAAATGCAAGTAAAACAGAATTATTAGAAAGGGTAAAGCAACGTGTAGAATGGACCATTTGGGAAGAGCATGAAAAAAAGAAAAGAGCTGAAGAAGATGAAAAAGAAAAATGTAAGTTTTTTTTTAAAATAATCAGAATCAAAGTAAATGGAATAAGATAGTTTATTAATGGTTTTATATTATTTTGTATTTTATTAATATATATTGTATTATAGTGGCTTATGCAAGTATTGATTGGCATGATTTTGTGGTAGTTGAAACTATAGAATTTACAGCTGAAGATGAAAGAATGACATTACCAGGACCTATAAGTCTATCAGAATTAGAAAGTATGTCTTTGGCTCAAAAACGAATGGCCGCATTATCAGCTGGTGGAGATAATGAATCAATCCCCGACTTTGGTGCCTATGTAATATACAAATCAATATGCGCATACATATATATATATATACATATACATATACAATGTAAACAATTTATTCACTTATATATTTTTAATAATTTCTATTCATTTATTTATTAATTAATTACAGGAAAAATCATTACAAAAGGAATTAGGAGAAGATGTAGAAATGGAACCCGTTGATGAGGATAAGAAAGAAGTGCAAACAACAAATAAGGATGAAAAGGATAAAGATGAACTTGAACCAGAACCTGAAACAGAACCTGAACAACCTATCGTTCCTGCAGATGTCCATGCACCTATCAAGATCAGAACAGATTATAAACCTCGTATATTAAATCAACAAGCTAAACTCAGTCAATCACAAGAAACACAAATTTGTCCTCGCTGTGGAGAACGTATTCCTATATCAGAAATGGATGAACATATGCGTATTGAACTATTGGATCCTAAGTGGAGAGAACAAAAACTTGCACAAGAAGCTAAATTAAAGGATAGTAATTTATTACAAGAAGGAACAGATGTGAAAAAGATTTTGACCAACTTTGCCGGTTATCGTACGGATATTTTTGGCTCAGCTGAAACAGAAATTGGTAAAAAGATTGATCAGGAAGAAGCTAATAGACGTGAAATGGCTAATTGGGAAGGTCACCACCCTATTATACCATCAGTACAGCAACAGCAACCAGTTCCTCAAGATATGAGTATTGGAAATCAAATGGACACTATACATAGAAATAAAACTCTTATCAAGTAAGAATATACATACATGCATATAAATATATGTATAATGCTATCTTGTCTAAATGATTTTTTAATTGTATTTACATATTTATTTATATTAATATTAGTAATCCTCTAGAAAATACTGTAGCATCTACACCAGCTAGCATACCAATTCCACCATCCCAAGTACCACCTCAAGCACCACTTCCATCATCATTATCATCAACACTATCTACAGCAACAACAACACCAGCAGCAGCAGCAGTTCCAGTAGTAGAAGACGCTACAACAGCAGCTATTCGTAAAGCCGAAGAAGAAATTGCTCAAAATGAAGCCAAACGACCTAGACTTTCTGGTCCACCTGGATTAGTACCTTCTTTAGCGGGACCACCTATTATTGCTCCTACTTCTACCATGACACCACCTATATCATCTAGTAATGCTACGCCCGTTGGTACTAATAGTTGGAATCAATCTACTACTACTGGCACTACAGGATCAGCATCCACCACCATTATTAAGTTACTAATTAAAACAATAGATTATCCTGATAAACCAGAGTGGCATTTGAATGGAGAAACCTTTGAATTAACTGATTTACCTTTAACTACTCTAGTATCTACCGTTAAAGATCGTATTACTGCACAATTAGGGATGCCTCAAGGAAAACAAAAATTAACTATAGAACAAACAGTAATGAATAATGGTAAAAGTTTAGGGTTTTATGGATGCTCTGATGGTACTGAATTACAGTTAGGTTTGAAACGGAGATAAAAAAGTTGTCATTATATTTTTCCTTTTTATTTTTATTTTTTTTTGAAATAAACACGCATCATTGTTTGGATAAGTTCATTCTATTATATTATTACATTCTTTAAACTTTTATTTCATCCATTAAATACTTTTAAAAAATATAAATATTAAAATAAAAATTACATTGATAAATATTATTTGATGATTCATATAGATATAAATTGATATGTAGTGATAAAAATGAAAATAAAATCATTGATTTTATATTTTTTTTCTTCATAAAATAACTTTATTCTTATATTTATTTTTATTTTCTCATTAAACAATAACGTGTTTAGATGCATTGAACCTTTTATATACATATATCATATAATATATTCATTAATAAAAAATAGTATCTTTATCAATGCCTTCGTCGAGGAATTTTTTTATTTTTTTTGGGTAAAACAACCCAACAATCAATTACTTTGGCGTGAATCGTAGTTTTAAAAAGGCGCCACTTCCTTTTATAGGTGATATCCTCGGAAAGTATAAAAGTAATAATATTTCTTTGTTGGTGGAAATTTAAGACTAAATACAATTTTATACTTTTTTGGGGAAAGGGGATGAGAGTATATATTTTTATATAAGTTAGATAGAAAAAAGAAAAAAAACCCTGAGGGGAGAGTGACAGACTGAGAAGGGGACTGGAGAAAAGGGCGATATAAAAAAAAAATCAACCAATTTTTTTTTACTCCTTTCTTTTTCTTTTTCTTGTGTATAAAATAATAAAAATAATAGACAACCAACCCCCCTCTTTTCATTCTCTCTTTTTCATTTTCATCTAATTATTTAATCTTATATAATATAAAATGGCTCCAGTTACTACTTTCTCAGATCCTAATGCCCCTCTTAAAAAGAAACCCATTTCATATGCCAATCTTTTACTTGGAGCAAGTAAGTTCATTCTATTGATAATAAAAATAAAATAAAAATAATATATTTAAATATAATTACCACAATAAAAGAAAAAGAGCAACAACAAACTTTTTTAAACGTGTTTGTATTTATAATTATTTATTGTTCATCATACATAGGTTTAAATTTATTTGAAGTATCTACTTTGGGACAACCTTTTGAAGTAATAAAAACACAATTAGCAGCTAATAGAGGACAAAGTATGGCTCAAGCTTTAAAGGCAATTTATAGTCGTGGTGGTATTGTTGGGTTTTATCAAGGTTTGATCCCTTGGGCTTGGATTGAAGCTTCTACTAAAGGTGCCGTTTTATTATTTACTGCTTCTGAAGTAGAATATCGTGCTCGAGTTGCTGGTGCTTCTCCTTTCTTGGTAAGTTTATATATAATAAAAAGAAGAATGAGTAATAGGTTGTTAAAAAGGAAAAAAGAAGAAGAGGACATACTTATATAGATGGATAGGTATATATATTAATGAATTTTATGTATTTTTTTTATTTTATTTATGTTTATTCTATCTCTAGGCTGGTATTGCTGGTGGCATGGTAAATTATTTTAAAAATAAAATATATAAAAACGTGTTATATAAAATATTCACCATCGTCTATTCTCTTAATACATTTATATTATTTTAGGGAGGAGGTCTTGCACAAGCTTATACAACCATGGGATTCTGTACATTCATGAAAACTGTTGAAGTAACAAGACATAAATCTGCCGTCAAAGAATCTACATTTAAAATTGCTGGTGATATTTTTAAAAAAGAAGGGATCCGTGGAATTAATAAAGGTGTCAATGCTGTAGCTGTTCGTCAATGCACCAACTGGGCATCCCGTTTCGGTATTACTCGATTCACTCAAGAAACTATTGCTAAAGTACGTTATGGTCAAGATGGCCCTGAAGCTCTTAATAGATTAAGTGCTATAGATAAGGCTTTAGCATCCATGATTGGTGGTGCTTTATCCTGTTGGAATCAACCTATTGAAGTTATCCGTGTAGAAATGCAAAGTCAAGTGAAAGCTGAAGGTCGTCCTGAAAAAATGACTATTGTAAAAGCTGCTCAATGGATCCATCAAAACAATGGCATCAAGGGATTCTATCGTGGTGCTGTTCCAAGAATTGGTCTTGGTATGTGGCAAACCTTATGTATGGTGGCCCTTGGTGATCATTTCCGTGCATTATTCAAGACTAATTAAAAATAATAAATATAATAAATATAATATATATATATATATAAATATAGATATAAATATAAATATAAATAATAACAATAATAATAATGCATACATACTCTCTCTCTTATATATATATATATATATATATATATATTTCCTATTTTCAATTTTATTCCCATTACTACTATTTTTTTTTCTATATTTAATAAATAGATGATTAAAAAATTAACTGCCACTTTCTTTTTAATACTGTTTCCTAATAGAGTATAGTATGATATCATTTCGTTTTATAAAGAAAAAAGAAAGAAAATTTTTTTTATACATTTTCTATTAAAGTATTGTTATTCACTATAATAGTGAATAAGTGAAACCGGATTAGAATAAATGTTGTAATAATTTATTGCTGGTTGATGAGTATATAATTAATCACGAATATTGATTGGATATTAATTTAAACATATCAAATCAGAAATTGTGAATATCGGTGTTTGAAATATCTTTGAGATAAAGGTGGAAAATCTTGTTCCTTTTTTTTTTTTATTTCCCCTTTTTTTTATGGTGATTATATTTTTATTATGATTATTTAGTTTTCTTTTTCTTTTCTTTCTCCTATTTTTTTTTTATTTGATATAATTATTTTATTATTAATATTAATATTAAATATATATATATTGTCAATCTATCTATTATATACTATAAACTATGCCAACTATACAGCAACAGCAACCTTTTGATTTAGTACATCATCCAATAAAAGAAACAATATTTATGTTAACAAGTTTATTAGAAAAGATTACTAAAACAAATGATAGACTACAATCTCATAAAGAAACTACCACTGGGCAATTAACTTGTTTTCATGCCCGTGCTATTCCTTCTATTGATATTGAAGCATATTTATTACGTATATTAAAATATTGCCCTTGTACCAATGAATGTTTTCTAAGTCTTTTGATTTATTTTGATCGTATGGCGCAAAATACAACTCAATTAAGACTGGACTCTTTTAATATTCATCGTTTAATTATTTCTGGTATTATGGTAGCAAGTAAATTCTTTTCTGATGTTTTTTATACAAATATAAGATATGCAAAGGTAATATATATATATTTATATATTTATAAACATAATAGCAATAATAATAATAATAATAATAATATAGAAAAAGAATGTTTATTGGTGATACAAAATTGATATATATATAAATTTATATATATATATATATAAATATAAATATAAATATGATAATTATAAAAAAAGGGAGGATAAGAAAGGAAATAGCGGCTAATGAAAATATCGGAACCAAATGGAATCACAAAAAAAGAAATTAGTTATTTTAGATCCCAGAAATAGGAAGAAAAAAGATATTATAAACTTTATTTCACATGAAATCATTCTATAATATATATTAAAAAAACTTTTTTTATTTTATTTCTTTTTATTTAGGTTGGTGGTATACCTGTTAAAGAATTAAATGTATTAGAACTTGAATTTTTAAGAATGAATGATTTTAAGCTATATATAAAAGTAGAAGAATTGCAAAAATATGGTGATCAACTTTTAATGCACCACCGTCGTGAACAACAACGTTTACAATTACATCAACAACATCATCAATATATTATAACAAAAAATGTAGATATATCTTATACCCATCACAATAATAAATCATCCTCTCATCATTATTCTATATGCCAATCTTATCATCGTTTACCTACTCCTCCGCTGGAATCGGATCATCATCATCATTCTTCTCCTAATAATACTACTTCTAACTACTTAGTTCATTGTTAATTATTTCTTTTTTTATAATTCATCGTACATACACAATTTTATTATTATTATTATTATTCTTTTTTTAATTATTTATACGTATATATAGCTTTTTTTTATTATTTATTATTATTCCTTTTTTCTATAGTTCTATAATAGTATTATTTATTTATTTATTTATTTTTGCTCTTTAATATATATATATATATATGATTTACTAATTTATAAAAAAGAAAAAAAGAAAAAGAAAAACAGATACACACATACTACGTAATAAAACATACACTTTATAATATATCTACAGTATTTTTATGAAGCTCCTTGATTTGGTCTAGAGCGCTTTTAATAAAAATCATTATGAATATCAACATTTGGTTTTTTTTTCTTTTACCAAATGTTTTTTTTTTAATTTAGCATGTTTCTTGATTTATTTATTTTTTCTATTTATTTATTTCATTGGACAGTTAATAAAAATCTGATGATGATCATTACGAAATATATGTCATGGGATATGTTTTACTATAAATAGGTTTTTTTTATTTTATAATAGACCAATATATATATATTATTAAAGTATTTTATGGATTAATTTCAATAAGACCAGAAACTGGTATGACTTGTACATCTCTTGCCCTAGCTTTCACACTAAGATTTCTATCTGCAGTGACTAAACAAACAGGCACCGTTGATGATGGTGAAGAAGGACGTTGTTGTTTCTTCATCCACCATAAACACGTTGATAATACTAAATCGTCTAGATTTTTATCTGTCTCCCCAAAAACAAATTGTTCAGATCGAATAGATATATCATATAAAAAGTTATGATGAGAGGTTTGAATTCTTAAGCTTGGATGATCCCTTCTTGGTTTTTTGGCTAAAGTAGTTTCAATTAATTTTAATGCATCATCTGCAATGGCACCTAAAGGGGGTGCATTTCCTTTTAATCCATCTAATTCAGTAACAACTAAAAATAAAATAAAATAAATAATAAATAAAAATGGTAATAATAATAATAATATTCAAATTAGTTATTAGCTATTGCTAGTTTTTGTTATATTTTATCTTTCCATAACTTCGATATAAAAACAAAATAAAAAATATATGTAATATATAACTTACCAACAAGAGGAATTACGATAGACCATGATGCATCTTGAAATAATTTACGTATCGTTTCCAAGTGGCCAATAAAACAATTTGTATCAAATACCAAAACAGTTTGACCAGGGATAACCTTTTCACGTAAGCGGTTCAGTCTTAACTCTCTTTCTTTGATTCTTCTATTAGATAACGGTTGATAGCCAAATGTTTCTAAATGTTTCTTTTCTTCTGTCATGGTATTAATCATAGATTGTAATTGTTCGCGCCGTTTTTTCAATTGTCCCACCATACCATCATCGTCATCTTCTTCTTTATCTGTATTATCATCACTGAGTCTATTATTGTTATTAAAGATAAGATCATTGTATAGTCTACCGTGTTCATCACCATCGTTATCCTCATCATCAAAGGTAGTAGGGTCTTGTAAAGTATCACTCTCAAACAATACTGCATCATCCATTGCTGTTAGTATGGGTAGCATTTCAGTGGTTTTGATGATATTTTCTTCTTTGGTTGAATGGTCAGGTAATAAATCACAGTTGACTAAAAAGATTTTGTTAACAGGATCAAATTCGAGAACATGGCTCATTTGCTAATGATAAAATAATAATAATAATAATAATAAATATAATGTGTATATAATTTAATCTTATTCTACTTCATGCTATTTTTTTATTGCTTATTATAATTTATCATTTTATATTTAATTACCTTGACTAACCAAAATCCATAGTTTAAAATACGTATACGTCTACTTTCTTCCTCCATAAACTTTTCATTTTCATCTTCAACTTCCTTCATTCTTTTTTTTGAATCTTGATATTTAGCAACGAATAAATCATCCATCCATCCTAGCCCACGTATTTCTTCCTCTTCGGGAAATGATGGTCCCATTTTCAAAATATGAGTGACATATTTATTCCAGTAGATAGCATGATCACCATCAATGTCATCGTCATCGTTATCATCATCGTTATTCATTAGGTGCCAATCCATTAATTTATACTGATGTTCTTCGGGTAACGAGTGAAGTAATTTGGTAAAGCATGACATTAACAAAGACCAAAAGGACGGTATAATTTTACTTTCGTCATCATAAGTATCATGTTGACCATGGCGTTCATTTGGTTGAATTATTCTTCCAACCAAAGCTTCCCATATACTTGAATTGAAATGATTTGTACGAATGCAAATACCTGATACCAACATCCATTGTAAAAGTAATTCAATATAAATAAACCAAGGTGCATTATCATTATTATTTTCTTGAGATTGTTGCTGACTATTATTAGGAGTACCAATATTATCATCATTAAAATCATCTTCATTTGATATTGTTGTTGCTATATTCTGTTCACCAAATAAGAATATCCTATTTTTTTGCATAGATAATGGAACAGAAGGAAAAGTAGGTAAGGAGGGAGAAGAAATGGAAGAAACCGATTCTTCATGATTATTGTATTTTACATAACGAGATAAAAGTTCCACAGCAGTTTGGCATACCAAATCGATTGCATAACTAAATAATATACTGTCTTTTAACGATTCCAAATGTTGGTGCAATTCTTCTTGCTGCTTTTTTAATACATTGTTCATGTCATCATCGTTCATTTTGTTATCTTCCTTGTTATTTAATAACCATATGCGTTTATTGATAGATAATAGTTTTGTTAAAGGAGATGTTGAGTAATTAAAATTATATAAAGATGAAATATTTAGTATGATAGATTCTAGCCAATATAATTGTGAACCGTTCAAATCGGCTGTTACATAGGAAGATGGCTGGTTATTAGTATTCGATGATATAGGTTGAGGTAAAGATGAATGAGGATGAAAAAAAAGTGTATCAAAATAATGCCTTTTTGTTTGTGCAAAAGTGTCTAAATCAATCTTTGTAAATAACATACCATGTAAACGGATTAACGTTCCAGTGACCATAGAATTAAAATCTACTGCTTTCATTTTCAAAGACTTCTTTTGTTGCTTTTGTTGTAATTGATGATTTCCCTTTCTATTTCTAAAGCTTTCTTTATTTTTTCTTTTATTCATTGAGCTTAGAGTTGATGTTGTAGTAACTACTTTAGAATACCATTGTCGATTGTTTTCAAATAAGCCAATAAGCCCTTCACGAGAATTAACAAATGGATTACGGCGTACCATAAGACTTTTCACACTAAAATATAACTTGTGGAATTCGTATAAAGAAGAATATTGCGGCGAATTTAAAAGTAAAGATTGATGAAAATAAAAACGGCCAGTTGTGGGCATTAGCCATGCACCAAGGGTATACCAATGCCATGCGGTTTGATATGTATTTAAATCTACATAAATATATCTATATCTTGCGAGGTCCCCACGAAAAGAAATACATTTATACCATTTCCATTTTTGATTACGTTGCCAGCTATGAAGGTTTTTAGATAATATACTGATGCTAGTAGTAGCAGTATCATTTCCAATTTCGCTTTTTAATAAAGGTTCATCCACATCCCATAACATCGCCATAACACGTTGATAAAATTCATCAGAGAGTGTTAAAAATGTACCCATCCAAAGCTTTAACTTGTTTAAATGCTTATCTAATATGCGACAAGATGTTGCTATATTTTGTTTTTTATTGTCTTCGTTTTTACTTTCATCACTGTCATCATCAGAAAGTTGTAACATTGTCATTCCATTTTCAGATAAAACAGGTAAAGCTAAAGAATCATCAATATCATCTAGATTAATATCATCAATAATTTCAAATTGGGTAGCAGCTTCGTTGTCATTACTGTCATCATCGTCGTCTTCTTCATCATCTTGATCATCCTGTACATCATTACTGTTATCCTTTTCATTACCATCTTTATCCAATACTGCTTTTTTTTGTTTTGTTTTTAGAGTTGCAGGTGGCTGTGAAGTAGTCATTGATTTTTCAATCGAATGTAGTAAATTCATTAAAGATTGCTGACGACGAATAGCGTGACGAAATTCTTCAACCAAGGAATAAATTGCCCTTTTCCAACAAAGCCCTTCCAAATTTTTCTTTTCTGAATATTCATAATCTAACTGCATAATGTCAAGGTAAGTATTGGCTAATTGAATATGTAATTTCATCTTATCTTTCCAAAGCTGATCAACTATTCTCCATTGATTATCATCATCATCATCATCATCATCTACTACTATTTGTCCTTCTTTATCTTTTTCATTCATATTTAACCATGGATGACTAGTTAATTTTTCAAGTAAAGATGGCTGTGTTGTTGAGTCTGATTGAAACATATCAGGAGTGCTTCGTTGAAAAGCAAAGAGATCATCTACAGCCAAAAAAAAAAAAAAAGTATATAAAACATTGGAGTCATTAGCATATATACTATTTTTGGTATTTTTAGTATTATGAGTATTTATCAAAGCTTACTCTTGATATTACTATTAACTGAAGGATGGGACATACTATGGCCAGATTCTTCATGGATACCACGAAAATAAGAATTTTGTTTGGCTACTTTTGATAATTGATCAATTTGATTTTCTATTTGAGATACTCTGTGGATTAAATTTTTAAGACGAGTCCGCTGATTATTGTTATTGTTATTGTTATTATTCTTGTTATCGTTATTTGGTTTGACTGTTGTTGCGTTTGTTGTTCTTTCTGTAAGAGTGGACGATGGTTTGGTCGAACGCACTTTATTGTTTATACTATTACTGTTAATGCGACTATTTGCATTATGTTCAACTATATCATTTGAAGTTTCTGTCGATACCATAGGTATTTTTTGAATAATAGGTGTAACTTGTTGTCGCTGTTTATGTTGTTTAGGTGATGAAGATGGTTTAGGTGCCACTATATCTTTTTTATTTGATTCTTTTGAGTTTGGATCCCAAAGAACACCATTGGAGGGCCGATTTGGTAAATGACTTGTCGATGTTGTTTCACGTTCATTATTTCTTAAAAAGTCCTTGGATACTGTTGTTCTAAATATTGGCTCAGTTGAATGCTGACGTTGTGAAGAATAAGCTTTTCTTCTTACATTATTGTTACTGTTGCTGCTGTTGCTGTTGTTGTTAATACTAATATCAGATTTATTAAAGTCAATAGGATGATCAGACTGTGGATTAAATAGAGTACGAGCTTCAGATTTTTCTTCCCCACGATAAAAGTCGTTTCGATGTGATCTTTTATCCTTTTTCCTTTGACTCATAAGAATAAAGCTCAATATATAGATATATGGATATATATATATATATATATTATAAATGAATATATAAAAATATGAAGAGTATTAAAAAAAAAAGTAAAAAAAAAAGTTTTATTATATATTATTAAACAAATAATAAAGTAAATAAAAAGTATATATATGAATGTTAAATAATATTAATTAAAAAAGCTGATTGTGGTTTCAAAAACGTCAATTTATTTACTACTGACTTTCTCAAAAGCCACATTGAATTAGTAGAAATAAAATATAATAAAAAAAAAGTATATAGTTAAAAAAAAGTGCAAAAAAAAGAGAACAGAAAAAAAAGAGAAGCAAAAAAAAAGAAAAATGATTGCCCTTGAAGTTTTAAACTACGATTTTTTATTTTAGATAGCTTGTGCACTGCTATGTTATGGCTGACCTTTCCTTTTAAATTTTTATTGTTCAAAAAAATATATTTTTTATTTTGTCTTGTTTTATTCAGAAACTATACCCTTCGTAAAAATTTATATTTTGTTAAATAGAACATCTATTGTACCGATTATTAAATTATATATATATTGTTTCAATATGGTAGGTTTTATGGAGAAATAGTTATTTAAAACTTGCAACAGGCATAGGGAAATCTAACCCTACAATACTTTATATTTAGCTTTTGAATTTTTTGTATACGATCATTATATAAATTTTATATTAATAGAATATAATATTGAGAAAATGAGAAAAATTTCATTTACAAAATGATGCTAATTATATATTTTATCAATTTTTTTCGAATCATGTTAATAAAAAAAAAACTTTGGAAATCGATGTACTAATTGCTAGATGTAAATTTAAAACAAATTTTTATACCCACATATGTTACATTATATGAGTCAAAAATTGATTGAGCTATAGAAAAAAAATACATACATTATCATCCAATTTATTATTAAAATAATATATTATTCAATGATTTATTCAGCTTGAACTGTGAGAACGGAACGGATACTATATATCAAAAAAAAAAAAAAAAAAAAAAAAAAAAAAAAAAAGATATATCAATATTAATAATGATACTATTATTATTAGTACTATTGTTATAATCTATCCTTACCATGAGCCTTCGTGCATCACATCAAAGGCTTTATTAATTTCATCCAAAGTAAAAGTATGAGTAATGAATTCATCTACTTTTAACTCTCCATCAAGATATTGTTGAACAAGACCAGGCATTTCCGTTCTACCTTTCACACCACCAAATGCAGAACCACGCCATACACGGCCAGTGACTAATTGGAAAGGTCTTGTAGCAATTTCTTTACCAGCACCAGCAACACCAATAATGGTAGATTCACCCCATCCTTTATGGCAAGCTTCTAAAGCGGAGCGCATCACTTCTACATTACCAGTACAATCAAAAGTATAATCTAATCCACCATCTGTCATATCTACAAGTACTTCTTGTATAGGACGATCATAATCTTTAGGATTAATAAACTCGGTAGCTCCAAAGTCACGGGATACCTTTTCTTTACCAGGATTAATATCAATGGCAATAATACGGCTAACATATAAATCAATAATACAATAAATAAAATAAATGAATAAATAAATCAGCTATTATTTATATAATTCCTTTTATATATAGTTTACCTAGCTCCGCTATATTTAGCACCTTGAGCAACACTTAAACCAACACATCCCATACCGAAAATTGCAACCTAAAGAAAAATATAACAAAAATAAAATATTTTATTATTATTATCAGCTTTATTATAATCAGATTAAACGCATATATATACACACAGACACACACACACACATATATATATATACTTACAGATGATCCTTTAGTAACTTTAGCAGTACGAGTAGCAGCACCAAAACCAGTTGTAATACCACAACCTAATAAGCAAAGCTTTTGTAAACTAGGTTTGGGGTCAACCTTAACAACAGAAACATCAGCAACAACTAGAACATTAATATATATATATTAGACATACATATATAATAAAATAATTAAATAAAAAAAAGGTACAAATGCTATTATATTACCTGTATATTCTGAGAAAGTAGAACAACCCATATAATGATAAATTGTTTTTCCATTACAAGTAAAACGGCTTGTTTCATCAGGCATCAAACCGCGGCCCTATTTTGAAAATTACAAAAAAAAATTAAAACGAAAAGAAAAAGAAAGGTGAATAAAACACAGAAATTATCAAAAATAAAAGAAAATAAAAAAGGGAGAAGCCGACTTACTTGAGTAGCACGAACAGCTTGACAAAGATTAGTTTTTCCGCTTTTACAGAATTTACATTGTCTGCATTCAGCAGTATAAAGAGGGATCACATGATCACCTACAGCAACATCTACAACACCTTCACCAACGGATTCAACAATACCACCACCTTCGTGTCCTAAAATAGCTGGGAAGATACCTTCAGGATCTATTATTATTAATAATAATAAATAATTATAATGTTAATAGCAGATTTTCGGTTAGCTATTTATCCTTCATCGTATTTATCTGAATATGTTATATTACCAGTTCCAGAGAGAGTATAGGCATCAGTATGACAGCTGAAGAGTGATTATGATAAAAAAAAAATATGATGAAATAGTAAATGGAAATTTAAGCAATATTATATATATAATTAATATGATAGTCGAGTATAATTTTTATTTTTTGAAATAAATAGCAAAATACTTACACACCAGTGTATAAGATTTTAATACGAACTTCATGAGCTTTTGGAGGTGCTACTTCAATTTCTTCAATAGCTTTACACCAGGAATAATAGTGATAATAAAAAAGAATTTAGATAAAAAGAAATATGAGTTAACCAGATATACATTCTATACGCGATGATTAATAATAAACTTACAAAGAGGCTTTCCAGCTTCCCAGGCAACAGCAGCGCGACACTTAATAACCTAAGATAATAAAAGTATGTTTGGAATAAATTACAAAATAAATAAAATATTTTCTTATTATTATTAAAATTAAATAATAATTTTTACTTGACCAACAGTAGACATCTCTTTTTAAAATTATTTTAAGGTAAAAAAAAATAAAGAAAGAAAAGAAAGAAATAGTATATGAAAAAAATCCGTTCCAAAAAAAATATATGTATAAATTTTTTTAAGTTTAAACACCGTCAAGCAAAATCGACTTTTTTTATGGCATTCCGGAAAACAATTATAGATTTCGAAAATATAGAATCTTATACCTGAGTAATTGGGCCGTATCAATGATGTTGGGAATAGTGAAGTGTGAGCTACCTTTAATCTAATCATATGAACATGCAATATTAATATAATAAACCTTTGAATAAATTTATCTTTTAAAGATTAATTTCTATCTTTTTTTCTTCAAAAATGACAGATTGCCCACAACATAAAATATATTTAATCCGATAATCGGTGATCTTGTCAAGGCTTATGAAAGCAAATTACTATTGGATAATAGTTTAGATCAAAAGTAAAAAAAATACAAAAAAATAAAAGACCTACTACGTAACTCATTACCATAATAATAAAAATGTATAATTATAGTAATTGCTGTAAAATCAAATGATTAAAGTTATAAATCAAAATCAAAACATGAGAGAGGTTTTTTTTTATTATTAAAGTTATATATATAAATTCTATAAAGATTAAAAAAAAAAAAGGTGCCTATAAAAAAGAAAATACAATTGTTTGATAGGGTGGTAAGGGAACGAAAGCTGTATGTAGAAATAAAAGCGATTGATGAGAAGTATAAATAAAAAAGAGTGATAATTGGAATATAAGAGTGAATATATAATATAATAAAATATGAATCCAATTACATTATATTATTTTGGGAGAAAATAGAAATAGAAATAATAATAGAATAAAAATATACAAAATGGCATTTACATCTAATTGATAAATAATGAAAAAGAGAAATTAGATGGTATATTCTACATCTATATAAATCCTATTTATATTTTATATTTATTTTACATTTTTTAAATACTTACTTGAGGCATAACAGGTCTATTTTGTTCTGCAGTCCATCTAGAAATAGCGATACCAATACCTTCAATTAAAGCTAATAAACTTCCACCAACTACAGCTGATACAGCAGCAGCTTTAGCCCCACTACGAGCAGCTAATACACCACCAGTAATAGTAGCAGATAAAATAGAATTCCATGGATCTTCCTTTTGGCGAATTCCTTTAAGAGCACAATCGAAAGTAGAGAATAAACCACCCCACACTGCAAAATTACCACCTAATACTGGAGCTCTGGCTTTCATTGCTGATACTGCACCTCCTAAACGTTCACCCTAATATAAAATATATAAACAAATACGTATGAATAAGCTATCCTTTTTTTTCAACTTTTTTATTATCCTTTGAATTTTCCGTTTCTTTTTCCTTTCTTTTTATTTCATCCAAACAAATAAAATACACCCTCTTTACATATAAACTATTCTTTGCTCTATCGTTTTTTTTTCTTTTTTTTTTAGAAAATAAGCTTTACCCTAGGAGAGTTTTTAGCACCTTTTACTGAATGCCAGATACCACCACCAACAGCACCCATAACAAAAGCACCACCAAGATCATTTAAAATTACCCAAGGACTATATTTGGTTGTATCAAATAATAAAGAATAATAAAAAGAGAGAAGGGAAAAAAAAATTGTCAAAAGCATATTCTATTTTCCGTTTTTATAACATATTTAAGAGTTTTTTTAGGTTCCTTTTTTTATTTTTTTATTTTTCTTTCTTTCTTTACCAGGGATCCCGAGAATGATCTTGAGAAGAACGACCCATTATATATGTGTATTAGTTTAGTATTGAGTATAAATATATTTTTAAAATAATTGAACAAGCTTTTTGTAATGTGAAGTCAATAATATATATATTCTTCACAAGCTTTAAATTGGGTGATATTACAAAGAAATAATAAACAAGAAAAAGAGAAAATCAAGAGGAAAAAAAAAAATTAAAAAGCCAATATTTATAAAAACGTCACAAGTCAATTTTAAACTCAATTTTTTTAAAGCATAATGATTTTTTTTAGATCAATCTGAATGAATTTTTGTTTTATTTGTACATGTATTAAATATTATGATCAGCTTCTAGTTTGATAGATTTTTTTATTAAAAACTATAGAGTTTGCAGCAAACTATCATTTTCATAAATAAATGACTACTTTACGTTTTAGCAAATTTTTTTATCTATACATGAAATTGGAACTGTATAACTATATACCTAATAAGTAAATTGTATATTCACCAGTAATCACCATTAAAAAAAATGCTGCTTGATTAACTATATCAATAGTTTTATATAGAAATCCTCTTTTTTATGTTTCTTATTATATATTTGCTCAATTAATTTTATTATTTTTCATGAATGTTATCAAGAGGGCTGATTTTTACAAATATACTCTATGATACATATGTATGTAATTACCTAGTAAATCTTAATTTAACATTTAAACTTTTTTTCTGTTCTGTTTATCTATTCTTTTCTATTCATCATATCATTATTGATTTTTTAGAATAATAATAATAATACTTTAAAATTGATATACAATATTTCATGGTTATAGCTAACTTTCTCTTTAATAAATAATCAAAGCAATAATGAAAATAGTGAAGATATTGCAAATAAAATAGTAACTTTAGCAACTAGTTGTACAAAATCACTCTATTATTCTATTTATTAGATTAAAGGATTGGTTGATAAGGATTCCTTAATATCAGTAGGCGTATACATACATACATATATATATATATATATATAATTAAAATAGAATCAACCTTCTTTTTTATTATCATTTTTATTAAAAGTTTAATTTCTATGTTGAAAAAAATAATAATAAAGGTTTATAGCTGATATACACATAATTCGAAAAAGGCACATGTTACAAGTTTATTGTCACTTGGAATTAAATAAATATCATGAATTATTACTTCATGAAAAAAATAGATGAAGATAAAAATAAAAATTATTAAATAATAAATATTAGCAATAAATAACCAAATATTAAAAAATTATATATATTTATTAAACAATAAAATAAATGGAAATATTAAAAATACTATCTATACATCTTAAATAATAAAAATGATTATAATCATAATAACTAGTTATTTACTTTTTCAAAAAAAAATATTTTATAATGTCATTTTATTTTCCAGTTTGACTGTACCATACTCCCATAGCAATTAAAATACATATTAAAATAATACAAAACCCTATAGCCATGGCTCGATTAATCATTTGCCATCGATGAGCCATTTTTCCATATCGATCCACTTTTTTTGGCCAAAAGGATCCAATGATCCATAAGATAGGGCATATAAATCCAAACCAAAAAAGAAAGAATCCTGCTGTCCATATCCCTAGATCATAATGACTATTATTATCATACCCTTCCTCTTCATCATTATAATCATTATTATATATGCTGTTATTCTTATTATTATTTACAATATTATCTTTTGTTGGTATCGTAGTAGTGGTATCTTGATGTTTATCTAATTTTTTAGAAAGTTGGGACCATAAATGATTTATTTCATTAGGACTGACTGAGTGTTGTCTTTTTTCTACTTGTGGTGGTGAAGGAATAGAATCTTCATGTAATGTATTTATATCTTTTTTTATTTCTTTTTCAAATAAGGAATGAGTTGGCGATTGGGTATTTAATTCTTTAGGTGAAGAATCAGAAGTAGTTGGTGATGATACAAACTGTTTTGAGCTTGCCTCATTTGGAAGGTGCTGTGGTGATGGTACTGCTTGTGTACTTTGTAGACTATTATTATTATTATTATTATTATTATTATTATTATTATTATTATTATTGGTATTTTGCTGCTGATTATTAGGAAATATATTTAATAGGTGCTTCGTTAACTCTTCAGATCCTTGTGGTAAGTTAGAAGATTGTGACATATGAAAGTATTTATAAATATATAAGGAGGAGGGAGTTAAAAAAAAATTGATAAAAGAAAAAGAAGGAAAAAAATAGGAATAAGGAAAAAAAAGAATTTATTTTTTTATGACTTTTTTTTTCTATATATATATATATATATGTGTATGTATGTATGTATGTATCATTATTTAAATGGTAAAATAATAAAACAAAATTAAAAAAGATAAAATGGATTCTTTTTAGGATATTTACTATATAGATTCTGATTTTTTTTCTTTTATTTCCTTCTATTTTTAATTTTAGTTTATTTTTTCTAATGACCACCGCAACAACTTGATGATGATGATGCTCTTTTTTTACCCTTACGATGAATATTTTTAGCTTTTTTAATAGAATCATTATCACCTAATTCAGTATCCTCTGTAATATTTAATTCTTTTTATGAGATAAATAAATAAAATCAAAACGAAAACAAAATGAGTATTCGTTTATTTTAATGATGGTGATTTTTTTTTAATGTAATTACTATAACTATTATAATTTTTATTTATTATATTTATATAATACTTACTAAATTTTTCACCATCTTTTGACTCTGCTTGGATAACATTTTTTCTTAATAAAGTTGCTACTTGGTTTGCTAACGTTAATTTCTAATGATAAATAATAATAAAATAAAAGTTAGAATAAAAATGAAAATGGATGTTGTATATACTGATATACTTGTTACCTCCTCTAAAATATCTATATTCGTTTCATCTTTGTATTGCATAAATCGAGTATGAGTTTCCTTTTTGGCAGCTAATCATATATAAAAAGTGGATAATACGATATTTATTTAGTAAAATATTTTCAGGTCCAAGAATAAAGTTTAATATATATATATATATATGTGTGTGTGTGTGTATGTGTATATTTATATGTATATTAAATATATATATATATATCTAGAGTAGTCATATTTATATATTTCTTATATTTCTTATATTTACCAAGAATAGCATTGATATCATCTATAAATCAAATATCTTATATTAGAATCTTTCAAATATCCTTCCCTGATACTTTTTTAATTTAAAATAAAATAAAAAGATCTATACATATAAATACTTACTACCAAATACTTGTTTTTGTGTTTTTAATAAATTTCTATATGCTGATATAGCAGTTTGTTTTGATGGAGTAGCCATAAGTATAAAGTAAAAAATAAAGAGAATGAAGTAAAAAAAATACAATTAAAAGAAGTGTAAAGAAGAAAAAAGAACAAAAAAAATGCTTGACCCTGTTTTTTAAAAAAATTTGACAACATATATTTTTAACCTCCGTTCCTTTCTTTTTTAAACAATGGTCATGAATATGATCATGATCATTACTTTTTCAATATAACCATATTTATCATTCAGCAATAGTTAATTTTATAATTCAGTTCATATCATTATAAAGCATAGTTAAAATAGTCGTATATTTAAATATACTCTGCTTTCCTTTTATGCTATTTTTTTTTCGAAAAAAAAAGTATTTTCAAAATATAGGTTTATTTTAAATTAATTTATATAAAATATAATATACATTTTTTTTAATATATAAATATATATATGTATATATATATATATATATGTACACCCGTGTGTACTATCATAACATGTCCTTCTTAATTTTTTTTAAGTATAAAGTTCATTAATATCATCACCTAAGAAAGGTACAGATTCACCAGCAAGGTCAATTTGTTCCAAGAATTTCAAAGGGAATTCGACCAAATGACCTTTCACTTTATTCAAAGTATCAACAATAATTTCGACAGGCATTTCAGGATCATGAACGTGGCCAATTTCAATCTTTTCAGGATTAGGGTAGAAGCTATGATATTCTTCCCAGTTAGTGACTATATTAATAAAAATAAAAATATAAAGTATTAGTATGATCAGAAATTAATTTTTTTCCATTTTCTTAATATAATTTACCATTATCATCAGGTACACAGTGGAAAATTTGTCTGAAAGCTTCAGTATTTTGTTTGGCAGTATTATTCCATAATTCTAAAGTTTCAGGATTTAAAGGATCTTGAACTAATAAGTCTTCTTCAGAATCAAGAGTATCCACTTGAGGAACAGGTAATGGTAACATATCGTTAGTAATTTTATCGGTGGGAGCATCAGGGATCAAACCAAGATGTTCTTTCCATAATTTACGACGTAATTGAGTAGCGAATCGACTAACTTCATACTATTTTTTTTAAAAAATAAATAATAATAATAATATAGTTAATAAATAAACTTTACATTTTAAAGAAAATAGTCGTTATACACCTATATGTTCACTTACGTCGTGACCATTGATCTTGGAAGGAATCATATCTTTGTCTTCAACAACTAAAGCAATTTCAGAATCACGATCACCACATTGAGAACGATCATTCAAGTTAGCTGAACCCATGATAACAAGACGATCTATCAATTAATTATTTTTTTATATTATAAAATTAAAAGATTAGAAATTAAAGAATAAATTTATTTATCTATATTTCTATTCCTGTTTTCTAATTATTTCTTTTTATTTTTGTTCTAATTTTTTACCATCAGCAACTAATAACTTGGCATGAATATATAATTCTTCAGTAACAAAATCATGAGGAGTCCAAGGTTCACGACTCTTGTGATGACGACGAAGATGGTGGCCATGAGGATGGAGATCACCATATTCACCAACAGTAGCATATTCGACTTCATCTTCAACATTGGTAGGGACATTATAACCTTCAACATGGGTAAGAATTTCTTCTACAGCGTTACGTTTGATACGATCATGACTACGTAAACTATAGAAACGGATGTATTCACTAGCATCAATACCAGCCTTTTCTAATTGTCCAATAATACTATTTTCACCACGACAGATAGAGATATATTGATAGTGCATAACAAGTCTATAAATATGGAAGTATGTTAAGGATTAAAAAAATAAATAGAAGCATTCATGAAATTAGTATAAAAAAAGAAAAATAAACATATTTATAAATATATATATATATATATATATGAATAAATTACCTAGCAGTAGCAGCTTCTTTAGTACTAAGATCAGCAGGGAAAGCAGGCATCAAGGGCATAAGAACAAATACTTTGTAAGGTTCACGTTCTTCATGAGCACGAATAATACGTTTAACAATAGCTTGACCAATTAAATTCTTAAGAATATAATCTTTATCATCGTCTTTTGTAGAGGTAACTATAGGATAGATTAAAATATAGAATGATAAATAACAAAGTACATATATATATATATATATATATATATATATATATATATATATAAACTTACTAAAGAATTGATTTTCGATGTGAACAAAGTGTTCAGAACCTAAAATGGCAGAGATGTATGCATTTTGAATGGAATGCTGATTTAAATAAAAAATAAAAAGAAAAAATTAGCGTTTTAATGGCAAATTAATATTTTCTTATCTACTTATTTTTTTTTTATCAAGTTCTGTTTATTTTTTCTTTTCTGTTTATGTATATTTAATTAGTTAATTAATTAGCTCATTTAATTACCTCAGTATGAATACCTAAACTCCAATCAGCGCTACTACGAACGACTTGGGCACGACAAGTACCTGAAACACCACGAGTACCGTGACGATAGCGACGGCGACTATGATGTTCATCTTCACTAGGAATTTGAATACGTTGAGTATTACCAGCAAAACCACCGAGAGGAGGTTGTAAATATGGAATAACATCAACATCTTTCAATTTTTCTTCTTTAACAAAATTCCATCTTTCACAGAAATGTTTAGCCACATCCAAAACAGGTTCACCCATCTACCATTATTGAAAAAATAAAAATAAAAAAAATCATAATTTTTTTTAGCCCCTAGTAATGTAACACAAAAACAATCATTATTTATTATTTAAATTTTTTTTTTACCACGCAGAGGGAAATATCGTGCCAAGGCATTCTAGGTACAGCAGTTTTATCAATAAGACGTAAATCCCAATTTTTAACTATTGATAGGCATCATTTATTTTTAAGGAAATAAAAATAAAAATAAAAATGTTAAAAATAAATTATGTTTCATATGAAATATAAAATAATAATCATAAAATCTAGTAGATTAAAATTACCTTCTTCAAAATCACGGACACGAGCGTCACTATAATCTTGACCTAAAATAATAGTAATAAATAAATGTTTGCATCAATTTATTGATTTTATTTTATGTATATATATTTATGTATGTATTATTTTATTACCAGGGAAGAGTTCTAAAAGAGGATCTTCATCAGTAAAGTCAGCTAAACGATGGGCATGTGTATCCCAACGACTAAAAATAAAAATAAAAAAATAATATGACTTATTAATATACTATTAAAATGGTTTTATGTTATGTATTGATAAGAAAGTTATTCTCGCTTTACCCAAAACAAAGATCAATACCACCCAAGAAGGCAATTTTATTATCAACAACAACAAACTTTTCGTGATGAGACCAGAAGAAAGTACCACCTACATCATGATCAGGGTGGCGAACAACTAATAAAATAGTAAAAAGCAAACAATATACATTCGCATATATATATATATATATATATTAATATTTTATCTTTCTATCTATATATATGATCATTATTATTATATTTTCTTTATATATTTATTTTCTTACCAATAATGTTTTCGTGTAATCCTTGAAGAGTTTCTTTAGTGTGTCTACTGTCAAGTGTCAAAGCCATTTTGACTTCCTATTAAAAGAATGGTGTTACAGTGCGTTTAACATAGATTTTTTTTTACCTATTTTGAGCCGATTTTCCCTCTTTTCCTTCTCCCTTTTTCAAAATACATACCTTATAGACAACAACGTAAATTTTAACACCTTCTTCGGCTTTACGTTTTAAAAGGGCATCTAAACGATATTCAGGATATTTACCACAAGGACGACGGAGATACTATTATTATTATTTTTTAAAAAAAAAAAATGGTAATAAAATAAAAGCAATCATAAGTAATTATATATTTATATGAGATAAGGTGTATCGCTATTTATTTTTTGTTTACCAATTCAGGTGTCTATAGCAGCCAAAACAAAAACAACAAAATAAAACAAAATGATTAGTTTAAATAATAAGTAAATAAATAAAATTATTATTTTAAAACGTGTTTTATATTTATTTACCAACCACCAGTCTTCAATAAAAATAACTTCTTGAGCATGTTCAATAGCTTCAGAAACAGCCCTATAAAAAATAATATATATAGTAATAAAAATTAATATTGAATAAAAACTTTTATGCGTAAATATATATATATATTATATTTTCTTCTTACCAACAATAGTCTTGACCGTCTACAAAGTGTTTAACTTGAGCACCATGACGGACAGGAGCAAAAGATTCAAAACGATGATTTTCAGCGTTTAACTTTTGTTCACGTTTTTCTTCTTCGTTGTCACCGTCAAACAATTGACCAACTTGAGTAAATAAGTTTGTAAAAAAAGCCATGGCTAATAAATAGATAAATAAAGGAAAAGAAGAAAAGAAAGGAAAAAGAATAAAAAAATGTGAGAGAAAAATAAAATAAACTAAATACAAATATAAAATCTTTTTATCTGTGTACCTTTGTGTTACAAATTAAAGTTTAAAAAGGTACATTGAAATTCGTGACCGAAAAGAGCTATTCTTTAAAAAAATTCATATCCGAAGTGTAATATAATAATAATAATATGTATATATATTATTAAACTTTTGAGTGCGTAAAAAAAATAGTTTTTTCTTTTTTATTATACATATGCTTGTTAAAAAAATAAAAAATGAAATGAAAATGAAATAAAAATGAAATAAAGATAAAAAGAATGATTATAATAATACGAACAAGAATACAAAAAAAAAAAAACAATAATTTTATATATTTGTGTACGTAGTAATTTGTTTTAAAAAATGTCTATTATTATTATTATTTTATAATACTAAAAAATTTACATGGAGGCATCACTATCATCTAAATCACTATCAACGTCTTCGAGGTCCTCTTCAAGATCTTCTTCATCCTCCATTTCTTCATCCTAAAAATAGAAAGAATGAATAAGTGAATCTATATTTTAAATATATATGATTTTATTTATTTTTTAATCAGCATTTACCTTATCAGATCTGTCAAAGATATGAGCTTTCTTTAAACGATCTTCTTCATTGTCAGATAAAAAGTCAACATCATCGTCATAATAATCACTTTCAATATCATTATCTTCACCATCATCACCATCCTCATCCTCATCATCTTCTTCATCCTCTATTGAGTCACTAAGTTCATTGGCATCTAGTTCGTCAAGAGCGGCCCGATTCTTATTTAAATAAATTTGCTGCTGAATCATTTCAATACGAGAACGGAGAGCTAATGATTTTTGTAAAGTAGTTGTGGTTTGTAATTTGATACTTTTTGAAAAATGACTTAATCGTTTGACAACCAATGGACTATTCATTAAATGATTATAGTGTACTAAAGCAAGTTGTTTAAGCCATTCTATTAAAATAGGGTCTCGTATAGTATTTCTTTCCAATTCATATGATAAATGAATCGCTAAAGTATGGACATATGTTTTTGGTAATAAGTGTATCAAATTTTTTACTTGCTGTTTATCGGTGAATGTTTTAAGAAACTCAATGGTTTTCTTTCGATCATCTAATTTCATTACTTGTATAAAGTTTTCATGGCTATATTCCATTTCTGCTGCTGCTGCTGCTTCATTCATTTCCATTTGGTTGGTGGTTTCTTCTTCTTCTACATTATCTTCTTTTTCTTTTAATTTAGTTTGGTTTTCTATTATATTAGGAGGCTGTCTTGTTAATACAATATTATCTACTAATCTATTTAATGCATTTGTATATCCCTAAAAAAGTTTAAAAAGCAAAATGATGATAATTAAAAAAAGTACTAAAATTTATATTCCCTTTTATCATTATTATTATTATTTCCATTCATATACATATATTTGTATATTTACCACAGTCTCCAATAAGGGTTTAACAGTTGATTCACGTCCAATAACTACTGAAGTTGCTTTTTTGGTTTTCGTAAATCTTGCCCAAGAAATAGGAATAAGCTGTTTATTATTTGTCAATACTTTAATTCGCGTTTTTGCCCACGTATCATTATTAGACGAATCGCTTTTTTTTTCTTTTAATATATTAACAGATTGCCAAATATGTACCATGCCATTACCAGAAACTACCAATATATCCATCTTTTCATTATCATCATTCTCAATAATATCAAAGTACTTAACGCCATCATCTACCGTAAGTGTGTTGATGTGTGTTGTGTTATCATTAGTAGGTAAACTGTTGAAGAATTGAAGACTGTTATCTCCTTTGCAAATTAAAACATCGTTGTGTTTAGAAAATACAAGTTGATTGATTTCACAGTTAGAGCTAGGTTCAAATACCTAAAGTAAAAAATGTAAAAAAGTAAAAATAATAATCAATATAAAATATCTATCAATATTTGTATTATTCTTAATATATTATTTTTTTTAAAAACAAATATAAATTATTACCTTGATTAATTTAGAATTTGCAATTTCCCATAATTCAACTTTTCCATTGCCAGCTACTGCTAATAAAGTTTGATCTGGACTAAGTGCTGCTTTACGAATTCCCTTCGATTCATTTGTTTTCCATATTCTATTTTTTTTTTTATTATATATATATTCAATAAATAAACTATAATGATTAATATGAACTTTTTATATTTATATATATATATACTTAACTATACAATCTTTTAGTCATTATACACTTACAAATTAGGCAAATCTTCTCTTATGTTCCATTCAGTAATAGTACCAACATTAGAGATAGAGTAACCAGTGGTACCTTGTTCATTATATACCATATCAGCAATAGGATCATCAGTTCGCGTTTTTAAAGTCTTAATCACTTTATCATGGTCTAAAGAGTATATTAAAATAGTTCCTTTTTCTGTACCAAGAGACACTACTTTTGTTAAATCAAGGACTGCTTTTGATTTTTTGCGTGAACTGCTACTCGATTTTTTTTTCTTTAAAATGTTATGCAAATAATAATATCATAATAAATATAGTAGTAGTAACAATAAGAATAGTACTATTAATAAAATGAACCTTCCTCTATATATATTGAAAAAATATCCTTATATTTATATTTATATACCTTTATATCTTCATCAGAGGTAACAATAGTACCCCAAGATAAACTTGTGATATCCTCACCATTTTCTATATCATAATCATGTGTAATATTGCCTGATCTAACATCATAGATTTTTAATCGGTGTCGATCTATACCTTGACCCACTGTTGCAAAATAATCAGCCTCCGTTTCTTGATCAAAAGCAGCAAATAAATATTCTTTAGATTGTTTAATCTTTGTATATCTTTTTCCCATTATTTTTGTATAATAATTTATGTAAATAAATGTATTCTATTAGGAAGAAAAAAAAATGAAGCAAAAAAAAAGCAAAGAGTAAAAAAAAAATCTGATATTTTCAGCCACAGCAGCGAAGTTTAAAAAATTCAATTTTTATAAAAAAGGAAATTGTAAATTTTTTTTTTTTTTTTTCTTTCTCTTGATAAAAAACCACCTCTTACCTTTACATATATATATACAAATAACAGTAATAATAAAATGGTTAGAAAAATACGAAAAATACGAAAAATTACAGATTTAAATAATAAACCGACTGATAAAAAAGAAGTTTATCCTGTCGAATTGGTACTTTACAACAGTAAAAAAAGATTATCAAACTACCTCAAACAAAAAGATTATAAATCTGCTTTGGTTCTATTAGCAGCTTTAGCACAAACTGGCTTATACTCTCCTTCTTCGTATTGGAATGTAAGTTCTTTCTTTTTGAAATGTATAAATGATTATACAATGTATTAAATAAGTATATACTATTATTATTATTATTATATAGGTTGGTGAAGAAATAATAAGAGGATTAGACGAGTTAGGACCTCAAGATTTAACCAACTATTTAAGAGCTACTGTCAGTGGGATCAGAAAACCTCATGTAAGTATTATGGCAATAGTAGTTATTATAAATGTATTTATACGTATGTATCATGTTAATATTTATAGATATGTGGTTATTATAATATAATAGAACGATAATAATATCAAGGAATACATATTGCAGTTATTATCCATTGAAGAAGAAGAAGTAAAAGATAGATATGTAAAAGTAAATGATTTTATGTTAAACGAGTAAGTAAAGCAATAATAATAAAAAAAAGAAAAATCGAACTGAAAATTATAATAAAAAAATAAAAAAGAAACCAACACAGTATATTCATATTTTTCTATTTCGTATTTATGCAGATTATATATAACCTATAAAAATCAAGAAAAATCACCAGCTATGGCTAAATTTTTTGCGATTATTTCCTATGAAGATTGGAATATTAATCATCGATCGAATAATAATAATGATTTATTAAAAACTGTGAAAAAATTATTAAAGGAAGCATATGATATGAATACTAACGACCGATATGTGATCAAGTGCTATTTAAATGTATTAAATCAAGAATTAGATGAATCAGATAAATCAACTATAAAACAAATTGTACAAACACACCTATCAATAAATTCTGGTTTGATTGGAGACCCTGAATTAGTTGCGTAAGAATAATAAAAGCTAAAAAAAATAAAAAAAAAAATAAAAAAGGAATGAAAGCAAACTAACATGTATTAATTTATTTATTAGAATACTACTTCATTTTGGAGAAGAATATGTAGATCAACTTACATGGAAAAAAAAAATATGCGCTGATGATCCTGTAGCCGATCCAAGAATTGCTTTTTTCCCTTTGATGTTCTTGTTTGAAATAATACCCCAACATGATCCTGCATATGAAATCTTCCTTCGACTACGCTTAAATCTTATATTGGATCGTTTGGAACATGGTTGTCGGGATCCAATGGTTATTCAAAAACTAAATGATTATGTAAAATATTTAAAGTAAGGATAACAAGAGAGAAAAAAAAATAAAAAAAGAAATATACATTAGAATACTGCATTATGAAGCTTATATTTTTATATTTTATTTTATTATTAACTGTGGAATGGAAAAATAGTCAAGAAATACCTTATTTACAGAACGAGATTAGAAAAATACTAAAATATAGAGATATATTTTTAACATTAGACAATTTGAAGGAAGATTTTGGAATAGAAGATGAAGATGAAGATGAAGGTAAAGCTAAGGATAGAGTCAGAGGCAGAGGTAGAGGCAAAAATAAAGGTAGTGGTAGAGGCGAAGGCAAATCTAAAAAAGATCAAAATACAGATCAAAGTAAATGTCATATACAAAATACCATAAGATCTACAGTAAACATCATAAATGAATATATGAAAGAAAAAATTTATAATCAACTTCATCGTCGACTCGATGATGACCAGCAAAACCAATCCACTAAAAGAAAAAGACTTCAGCCAATTAAAATGAAAGAACCTAAAGTAAAGAGCCCTTTGGAACTTTATTACAGTTAAAAAGAAATGATTAGTGCTTATTTTTACTTTTTTCTTATTTATATACTAAGTTTACTTTTCTATTTGTACTTTTTAAGTAAATATAAACTTTTTAAGATTTTCAAATAAAAATATCTCTAATTTTCTTTTAAATTTATTCTATTAAAATAGCATAACGTATTTCTATGTATGTACGTAGCATAATGCTTTTATTTTATTTTTTATTTTTTCCAAAAGTCTTTTTAATTGAAATATTTTTTTTTATTTATTTTATTTTATATTAATACTATGTTAAAAAATGGCCTCACTTTTATAATATGATGTGATCAAATGTTTATAGCATTTTAACTTTTTTTATTTGATGACCTTCTCTCAAGTAGTACCTTTGTCCTCCCTTTTTTTTCAAGTTTTTCAAAAACAATTAGATTATCCTGAAGTTCTCTAGCATAATAATTAAATTGAATACCCAATTATCTCTGGATATAAAGCATAATAATAAATGAAAGTTGGATATTCTAAATCTGATTTTTATTTATTTATTTATAGATATCTTAAATAATATACTTATGTCGACCTAATATTAGATTTTCCTTAAGTTTTGAGAGTTCTTTTTGTAATCACCCAATCAATAATTCTATGGAAAATTACTTGCATTAGTATATCAGTAATCACGAACGAATTTTGGATGAAATAATAAAAAAGATAACGTGCTACCTTAATCTCTGAATATCTTCGTTCATGGTTAAATCAAAAGAACAAAAAAACAAATAGAAGTCTATTTTCCAAAATGTATCATTTTTTATTTTTTAAATATTTTTTTTTTTTTCACTCTTTTAATCGGATGTGATTCATGATTTTTTAAATAATGATAAAAAGTTCAAGATATCATTGTCATTTTTTGTTTTTATCAATATATAAATTTAAATATCTATTGAATAAAGTAATATTGGTATTAAAATAACATATCAACTATATAAATACATATAATTTTATTATATAAAAGGTAGCTGTTTTCTTCTATTCTTCGTCATCGTTTGATCCGTCAAGCATTTCAAGCATTTCTTTTAATTTCTCATTATCTAAAATAATTAAGTAAATAATAAATAATTAAGTAAATATATAAATAAGTAGCAAGATAACCATCATAACTTATCCATTTATATATTACCTGGATTTAACTCCAAAGCTTTTCTATATGCATCTATAGATTCATCATATAACTTTAGAACACAATCTTCATCATCTTCTAAATTAGATAATGTCATCTTAAGCATGGCGTACTATATATTAAATGTACAAAAAGGATAATATATAAATATATATAGTTATATATTTGTGCAAAGGTACAGTAATATTATTAGTTTTACCAATTCCCAAGCCCAAGGATTTTCCTTCT
Organism: Cunninghamella blakesleeana; assembly: GCA_017871115.1. Taxonomy (NCBI): domain Eukaryota; kingdom Fungi; phylum Mucoromycota; class Mucoromycetes; order Mucorales; family Cunninghamellaceae; genus Cunninghamella; species Cunninghamella blakesleeana. The sequence continues at coordinate 1,108,291 of JAFCIZ010000011.1, forward strand.
TATTTTTTTCATAATAAACTTGCTTTGATTGTTGTATTAACTTTTCGGCACGTTGGCATATCTATTTTTAATTTTATTTTTTAGTCACAACAATTACCTGCTTTCTTTGTTTACTCTTTATTTCATCTCTTTTTTAAAGAAATACAAATAAAAATCATTTACCACTTCTTTTTCCTTCTCATCTTGTATAAATTTTTGTCTATGTAATAAACAAGCACCCCATAATGTTAAAAGATTATCATCGTCATTGTAAGGAAATAATTGAATATATTTAACAAGTGTGTCAAAAAGAACTGCTACGTGTTGACCATGGCAAGGTTGTTCCAAGGATTCGCCATATTCACGTATATCATGTAATACTTGTTTTACCAGTAATCGCGTTGGCTCATCAAAATTTTCAAAATCTACCATCACCTAATAATAATGATAACAATAATATGTACTGTTATCACCACCATCCCTTTATTTTATCTATATAAATACAGTAGTATATCACTATAACATATAATTACCTCATCTAAAATACTGAGGACTTCTTTATACAAATTTATTTCCTGGCGAGACACTACATCTTTATTCATCAAATCAAAAAGTAAACCTTCATCAATTTCACCATCGCTATCTTCCAAATTTTCACGCCTTTCTTCAAAAATGCGTTGCTTTTGTTGTCGAAGAGAGAGTGCCAAAGCCAAAGCAGCACGTGTATGCCATAATTGAATAGCTGGAGTGACAGAAACAGTGCTATTTTTACCCTTTCTTATTGCAACAAATAAATCATACCCTTCTTGTAAACTTTCTGATACATTTAATGCACGTCCTAATTCTACTAAACATTTTGCATAACCAAATCCAGTTTTTTGATCATTATCTTCTTTTTCATAAGCTTCCAAAGCCATATCAAACAATCGTTTTGCTATTTCACTATCCTTATTTAATTGGTATTCTTCTTTAGCCATATTTAATAATTCATCTGCTGTAGGTTGGATTTTCCCTCCTTCTGTTCCTTGCTCTCCGTCTTTACGAATAAATAATATTTCTATTTCCCCAATGTCGCATCCTTTACAATCAGTATCTTCACAATCTGGGTGATGTTGTTCAGTTTGCTCATGTTTTGGTTTTTTAATTTGAATATATGAAGTGGATTCAAAATCGTCTGGTCTATCCACCCGTTTGGACATACTTTATTATTATTATTAGAAAAAATAGACGAAAGAGAATGTGGTTAAAAAAAATTTTATGGCGATAGCATAATTTTTTTATTAAAAAAGGTGACTTTTTTAAGCCTTCGCTAATTTTTTTAAGCGAAAGAATTTTTTATAAATGCGAATTTTTTTTTTTTTTTTTTTTTTTTGTCATTCTTCTCAGTTTTAAATATTCATATATAAATATATATATTACTAAATGCCTCGTGTAGTTCCTTGGATCAACAACCATGAATTATGTCAAGTTTTTAATTGGCTATATTCTGATATAAATGAAGATCCTAAACTAGCCCAGCGTGGTGTAGATAGGGTAAAAATAATAGTAATATAATAATAATGACAATATATACAGATTTATTTATACTCAAAGCTGAACCAACAGATATTATATTGTTATTTTATATAGGTAAAAGCATGGATAAGTAGAGGGAAAGTTCCTATATCGGTTAGATCCACTATGGATCTTGTAGAAGTACAATTAAGAGAGCAAAAATGTCAACATAGCCAAATACCCTTGAGTGAAAACGAATTGCGACAGCTATACTGTAGTGTTTTTATTAGGTAATACAATAAGCGAACGTAAATAAAATAAAATAAACTAAACTAATTTCAATATATATATATGTATGTATTGTGTATGTATGTATATGTTTATAAATAGATTTATAAATGGAATAGAAGATAGTCGACAAAAAGGCTACTATGCAAAGTCATTATTAAGTATCGCTGATGAAATCGGTTTGCCAATATGGTTAGTTCAAGTCCGACATGCTGCTACTCACGGCGATTTACCAACTTTATACATGTTAAGACGTGGTTGCATACAGGTAATTAACAAAAAAAAAAAGAATTATTTTTGGAAAGCTTAATACGTATATATGTACGGTTTATTTTAAACAAGCTAACTTTAAAAAATAAATTTCATATTAGGCCTTACAATGGTTATATGACAATTACTGGGTATTAGAAATTAATCCTGAAGCACTACAAGTTATTGATGAAAAAACCAATTTTAAATTACGCACTCTACTCAACTATTACAAAATATCAAGAAAAGCTTACTTGAAAGGTACAATAATAAATAAATAAAATGGAATAAATAAGGATGAAATGAATAAATAATGATAAATAATAAATATGTATATCAACGCTAGGGGAACAAAACCAAAGTATGTATATGAAAACATTGGACAATTTTTTTAAAGCGGTATCGCCTAATATCATACAAGAGTGTATTATTCCTTTAATTATCGGTGCTGGTGGTATGGTACCTACATCTATAAAGTAAGACGATAAATATATAATATAAAAATAAAATATGGATTAGAGATTTGAATTAATACATATATATATATATATATATATATATTATCATAGAAAAAGAGTAACTTCAGATTTAAAACTACCAGATCAATTGGTTGAATTATGGATGCCATTATTGGAAGGAATGAACAATCGTTTTCCAAATTTTATTTTTGAATTAATATGTGCTATTGTAAATGAACTCGATAATGCTGATAATTCTATGTTAAAGGAAAACTTAATTATATCTAGTACTTCTCTTGTAAGTTGACAAAATATAAGCTCGAAGACAAATGTAGATTAAATTTATGGCATACTAGTATTCACTTTTTTATTTTTATTTTTATAATAAAAAAATGTAGGCTAGTGGATATATTGATCAAGAGAACGAAAAAAAAAGGCACCCAACTTACCCATTGACTTTAGGTAATTTAATATTGCTATATGAATATTATGTTACTATTAATTTTTTAATATTGATTATATTGCTCATTTTATGTACTTTATATTTTTAGTATGTTGGCTAAGGTATTTTATAACTCAAAGCTACTCAAATAAGCCAATTTTTTATAACGATATTGTAGAAGATATAATGGAGCTATGTTTGAAAAGACCAAATAACTAGTAAGTATTATATTTTCATTTTATATTTATATTTTTCAATAATTAAAATAAAAAAGCTTATGCGATTATAATTTTTATTTTATTTTATTAATCAACTAGTTCAGAAAAAGTTCTACAAGCCATTGTAATTTCAGATCCAATATTAGGAAAATCAATTGAACCATTTTTACATTATATCAACTCTAAATTGACGATAGATTTACCTTCAAATAAACTTTCTACAGAAACGACAAAGATAGATATAGAAAATGAAATAAACCAATTAAATGATGAACTATCCTCTTTAAAAAGAAAGGTACGTATTAAATTTATACATACATATATGCATATATTATTGTTATTATAATCTAATATAACATATCTTTAACGTATTAGTTGAGTATTAATGAAGAAAAAGAAAATAATTTGGATGAAATGGATGTAGATAATGAAGAATTAACTTGGGCACTAGTTGATAAAAAATCTTGGGCAGCCTGTCCTATTGGCTGTTTACCAAATGGTGAAGTCCCCGATTTATATTTAGACGTATAAGAGTGATTGGATATTGATATAAAGATATTTTGATTGTAAATTAAATAAAGCGATTTAGATGCATTTATTTTGTACTTTTTCTTATTAATATATATTTATGCACATAGATATTTTGTTTTTTCGTAAACTCATTAACTTGATTATCAATTTATTAATAGGTTTTTTTTTAATTGTAAAATAACCAAAAACATTGAAAGCAGAAAAAATGAATATTCTAATTTAGTCTATTGTAATATTATACAACTATTATATATACTTCACCATAATTTTTTTCATACATTATTGATTTCTAAATAAATAAAAGAGTAAATTTGTTTTATTATCATAAATGGATATTACCAAAAAAGGATTTCATTTTCATGCAACCGTTTTACTATTGGTGATTACAATACCTGATAATGATCGCATAATATTATTTTAGTCAAACTCATCTTTTTTAAAAAAAAAAAAAGAGAAAGGTTACATACAGGTCACTATTTTATTAGAACAAAAAAAATAGCCGTTAGACGATAGAAAATGATAGTAATAGTAACAGAAAGTATAGTCTTTTTAAAAAAATAAAAAAAAAAATAAAAATCAATTGATAAACTTAATGTTGTACAATGTTTTTCTAAAAACATGATATTTACACATAACAAATCAATCTTTATATATTATATAAATAGACAAATAATAAATATATATTAAATGGAATCATGAATAAAATTAGAAATAGACTGGATAGCATGAATATAATTTTCAGTATCTAGAGGAATCATAGTAAAACCATGCATAGCACCAAGTGATCGTATAGCAATTGTTTTCACACCAGCTTTTAATAAGCGACGAGAATATGCTTCTCCTTCATCACGAAGTATATCACATTCAGCTGTAATTACTAAAGCTCTAGGTAACCCATTTAATTCTTCATCAGTTGCGATAATAGGCGAGAAACGAATATCCTTGACACTTTTTTCATAAATATTGCCGAAGTATTTCTCTTTAAAATATTCCATATCTTTAGTAGATAATACGTAATCTCCATCACCATACAATCCACGGGATTCATATCCTTCACCAGTAGATGATATAATAGGATATAACAAGACTTGCCCTTTAAGAACATCACTATGTCCACGCTTTTTCAATAAAACTAAATAAAAAAGTATAGAAAGCTTTTACATCAGAATCTTCATAACATAAACAAATACATATATAATATAAACTTACTTGATGATACAGCAGAGAGATTACCACCTAAATTTGTATACATTAATTTTAGTAAATAAAACAAAATAAAAAATATGAATAATGACTAATATTTTTCATTTAACCTCAAGTTTAATATGTTTTAACAAACTTTTATTTCATCTCATTTTGTTTTGTTTTGTTTCATTCTGTTTTATTTACCAGCGCTATCACCACCAACTACTAATTTGGAAGAATCAATATTTAGTTCACTAGCATGTTGATGTATCCATAATATAGACGAATAGCATTCTTCAGGTGCCACAGGAAAACGAACTTCAGGTGATAAAGTGTAACTAACATAAATAACGGCTACGCCAGCCCGAACAGTAAGCTAATAGATATAAATAAAGTGCACCCCATTTAGTGTAATTCTTTTACTAGCACTCTCTTCATATTACTACTATTAATATTATTATTATTATCACATATCTATGTTAAAACCTACATCTTTAACAAATTTCTTTGATGACTCGAAGGTACCAGTAACATAACCACCACCTATATAAATAATAATATTAATAAATAAGCTTCAGCAATTAATAAATAAACAGATAAATACGATTTTATTTTTTTTATTTATTTCAGCTACCATGTCTAAAATAAAATAAAATAGTATATTATTAATTTCTCTTAATACTGCTGTTCGTTTATATATTTATTTACTATATTTAATAATATCACTTTTATATATTTTTATTTTATTTTAAACTTACAAATAAATAAAAGCAGGTAAAGTTTGTTTTTCAGTGTCGAGAGGGCGAGAAATTATTAATTTAATATTAGAAGAAACTTGTTGACCTTCGGTTTCTTGTAACCCAATAATTATTTCTTTTTCATCAACAAGCGTTTCGGGTATCACAACACCAGGTGGTAAAGGAATATTGTCAACAAGAACTCTTAAATCTACAGGTTCAAGTTCATGCCATTTAGGGCCAGCTGATAATAATTTAAAAACAGCATCATAAGTGGGGTGAGCAGGCGATTTTTTACTTATAGCCATTTTATTATTGCTAAAGCTAAAATATTCAAGTATAAATAAAGGCTAAAAAAAGGAAAGGGGCAATGTTAAAATCTTTAAATTTATACTTAAGTACATCGGTGAATTATTTAAGCGAATATCAGGTGTGATAAAAAAAAATACCAAATTTCCTGTTTTGTATTTTTTAACTTTACTGTTATCTACACATTTTATTTTAAATCTGCAAAAACTCCAACTTTGGTACTTTCGTTCCTAATTTAAATCACTTTTAAAAAAGAATATACATACTTAATACTATAAAAATAGAAAAAATAACATTATGTGCTAAAAAATTGCTAACTAGTATTTGTTTTCTCTGAGCTTAGCCCGGCAACGGAAGATTGGTTGAAATAAATTAGAATATGCTTAACACAAACTCTATTTTTGTCAATAATATTAATAATAGTATTAATAATAGCATTAATAATAGCATTATTAATAACAATAGTATTGCTAATTCTATTACATAAAAAGCAGAATATGTAATAAAAAAGCATTTAACTGATTTTTAATGAGTAAAAAGTTAGAAAGTTAGCCAAAACAAAATAAAATATACTTAATACTAGAGTTTTATTCTTGTTCATAATAACAATAATAATAATAGTAATAGTAATACATATATGAGCTCTAAAACTGAAAAAGAAACGATAATTTAATATCTAAAACATGCAGTGAATTAGATACAAGAGCCGCACAATTTGGAGAATAAATTTTTTGAACTATTGTTTTTGGAAACAGTAGCGTATTGGCAGAACAATGAGATATTAATATTTTAAATCACACAGAAGATATTTTATGTAGACACACACATATAAGTGATAAATATGTAGAGAAATAATATGTAAAAATAGTACCTATTTTTATTTTATTTTATCTTATTTACTTACCATCGTTATATACAGCTGTTGAATATCCTAGAGAAATAATAATAAAAAAATTATCATGCATACCTCTTTCGAATCTTGTTATATGCGTTCTTTTACTATTTATTGGAGTGATATTGGTAAATTTGTCTATACAATAGATCAAAAAAGATTTTTTGAGCTACTGGTTTAAATGAAAACAACTGTTACATTTTAAAAATATTTTGTTATAATGTTTTTAATACTGGCAAAAATAAAACTGAAGTAATGGAACATTTTTCCAAAATAGAAGAATATGTTCTTAAAGGTCATTTAGAATATTGGAAAAAATAAAACTTTTCGCTTAAAAAAGATATACTTGTATTAATAAAATAAAATGTATCCGGCGTTTAAATTATATATTGTAGAAAAAAAAAAAATACTTATTTTTTTTTTTTTTTACAGACCTAATAAAGAACTTGAATATAATAAAAGATATAGTCAAGAGCATGGAATTATTTTTAACTATCTATCTAAAAATGAAAAATTATTATATATTTCAATCTAAAAATCTGAAGCCACAGAATACTAATATTACAAATTATTTACTATTAACTTCAAACTAGTTCAACTCTCTTAACATTATCGCCAGAGCGCTTTAATTACTTTCATGCACATATATATGTAAAAGAATATAAACACTTTTTTTCATTTTATGGTGATAAAAAATAAATAATATTAATTATAGGATATATTTATGATAACCCTGCAGACATATAGAGGGATAAAAGAATCAAAAATTTAAATATCATCAAAATAAAATATTAGTATAGAATGAAAAGTTTTAACAAGTAATTTTTTTTATTTTATTTTTATTTTTTATATTAGTTTTTCTTTACCTACCATACCAGCTCGTTTATACACTGTAGTATATTGATTTGGTAAGTAGATTTAATAATCCCACCATATTGGTATGTTTTTTAATTATGATACAATAATAAAACTTTTTTCCATATATATTGCCTTTTTAGAAAAAAATAAACGAGTAGAATATTCTACAAAGATATCCCAATTCATTCGTAATGGATCAATTAAATATCATTCCAAGAATTAATCAAATATCATCCTAATATTAATTAAATTTAAATATCTAATCATCTACCCAATTTTTTTATTAAAAAAATCAAATTAAAAAGTATATGAATCACCACTTCAGTATATATATATTAGATGACATCACAATAAGCAACGATCCTAAAGTCATTTATCAACATAAAGTTGGAACCTGGTGGGCCTAGCCTACCCGGATTGTAAACTAAAGTTTTGGGTCGTTAGTCAGCCAGATAATAAATATTTAATTTTTATATTATAATTATTATTTAAATATTTTACAAAAATGATCAACGGATGTATTATGTAAAAATAACTGCGATAATTACTTAAGACTTTATAACACAAAATAATATGAAAAAAAATTAAAATTCTATGACTATACAACAACAGGATAATACTTTGAAAAGAGCATAAAGATACGTGAAATTGATGAAATGAAACCGTATAAATTGACTTACTGGTAGGTAATCAATTCCTCTCAATTTTGCACTCCTGCTATTATATGCATCAATACTTTAATAACAATAAAAAAGTAGGAGAATGTACCTGGGTCAATAATAAGGCTTATTCTTCTTGCAAATAATCTATGATAATAAGGAAACGTAAGCAAGGGTTAAATATTAAATATTAAAAGATGTTGTTAATAATAGGGCATCTTTACTTCCTAATATACATTTCATATTTTTTTGGGCAGTTATTGGCGTTTTTGGTATTTTTTGACATAATTTGGATATTTGTTTTAAAAATCTCGGTTTTTCGACTTTTAGTTGGATTAATTATGCGAAAGGAATGATAAGAGGCGTAAGCTGGCAGAATCCCCTTTCCTTTTTATTTAAATATTTAGGGCAAAATTATGAAAATAAATGAAAGTGGTAACTATACTTGATAATGAAACCCTGAAAATGGTTTTAGCTATTTCTAAAGAAATCGAGCGTCGAATTTGAGTATAGCGAAAGTTGTATAGAACCAGGAGTAGCTCCTGCCGAATTTAGCCTCAGGATAGCAGAAAAACTAGCGTTTAGAGAAAGCGAAGCTTTATTAGTAGGCGTGGAATTTGTTAGCCTTTCTTAACGATATGGAAGGCGTGGCAAATTTGGTGAAGTGGCAATGATAAACCTTTTGAAGATTTTTGGAGAAAAAATATAAAGAAATTAAGGTGATTGATCCAAGGACAGAAGGTCAAAAAGGTGTTTTTTTTTAGACAGAAACAAAATTTGGAAATAGTATAAATAAGGAGTTATAGTATTCATATTTAATCTTGGGGATTGGTATGATGGCAAGAAAATGGATCTTTATTAAATAAAAGAAATCCTTCTTTCAGCAGGAGTATTATAGAATTTTTTTTACCATGTGGAGCCTTAGCAGGTTCCTTGAAAGCAAAGCACATAATTCCTTGAAACAAGGGATCCTAAGACAGAGTTAAGGCTTAGTCATAACCGCAGAAGGGTTCTGGTTAATTGATCCGTAAGGTCGGGAAAAGGAAACTGTAAATTTAAGTAGGAAATTAATATCTAATATGAAGGCTTTAGTTGAAACAGAAAGAAGCTCTTGGCAAGCCCGAACCTCTTTTCCCCAAATTGCCCGCACCTCCTGGTGGAGCCTACAATTAATAACCAACCTAGAACTGGTAAAAAGAAAATCTGACTTGTCTAAATAAAACATAGCATTGCTAGTCAGAAAGTGATTTTGACACAATGTGATTTCTGCCCAAATCTGAATTATGAAGAAATTCAAAAGCGCGGGTATTAACGGGATTATGACTCTCTTAAGGTAGCCAAATGCAAATGGAATTAGTTGGTGATTCCGAGGCACTGTTAACTTAACTCAGTTTAATAAACAGAGAATGCGGGGAAAAGAGCTTGACTGTTTTTTAAAAAGACATAGATAAGTAGAATAAAGTCCTTTTGAGCAAAAACTACTCTATTGTTTTTTTATTGACAATTGGGAAGGTAGGAATACCTATTTTCTAGCAAAAACCTGTCAATAAAGGACCCTCGTTGATTGGTGGGGAGTTACTGGGCGGCATCTACTAAACAATAACGCAGGTGTCCTAAGGGGGGTCAGGAATACAAGAAATTGTTATACCTTTAGCTGCGAAAGATTGAGAGTGCCAGAAAGGTTAATAGGGATAAATGAAAGTGTTGAATATAGCGAATTTATTTATTATTAGCAATATTATTGAAAAGAAAAAAACTGTTGGATTGGACCCACGTTGCTGACATTTTCGGTGGTGAGACTTAGTTGAAGCAAGTTAGCATCATATTGTCATTGAAATAGTACGAGAGCTGGGTAGATAATGTATTTGATGGTTTTACCCTGTGCGTACCATCTGCTGGATAATGGTAAGAAACCTCTAGTAGAAATGCTCTGGTTGTCCAGCCAAGCGCGAAGCTTTGCTTAATTTGGCTACGCTCTACACCTGTGGAAATGGTGGATTGTACCTATTTGGGTACTACTGGGACTACACCAAAGGTGCTTACCATATTATTGAATTATCTGGGAGAAGCGGAAAGGTTGCTTTATAATAAATATTTGCTACTGTATTCTATTAAATTTTAATGATATTATTTAAGGTTATTTTTATTAAGGTGCTGAGATTAAGCTGTCTTCTTGATTTCCCCGGGGACGATTCAAATTACGGCTTTTATTTATTTATTTTTATATTTTTTTCCATTTTATATAAGGTACTATATTGGACCTCCGCAGTACCGGGCAACGTCCCTTACTTTTTGGTTCTAGTTGGTAGTGGTGTTGGCTTTAATCTTAAGATTTAGTAATCAAAGGTATAAATCTATTATACTTTCCTCCATTGTACTAAAAAGATTATAAATAAAGCCGGGAAAGTACCTTCATGGTTTATAATTGGTCATGGTTTCTCTCTTTGGAATCTTAATCTTTTTAAAAAAAAAAATTTTTACTTTTTTTAGTAGCAAAATATTTGGGTAATAGTTTTAAAATTGGGTTATTGTTAATTTAGTACTTTTAAAAAATGTGTTGGAATGGATCTACTAATGATTTTTCTTTTTTTTTTTTTTATAAAAAATAAAATAGTTTTCTATTTAATAAAATTAAAAAATTTTAAAAAAAATCACAGTCACCAAACAAAATTGGGCAAATGGAATTAATGGTTAATTTTTTTAGTACATTTTTTTTATAAAATAAAAAAGTAGGAGTACTATATATTAAAATAGGATATATAGTAAATTTTTTAGTAAGTTAAAACTCGTTAAAAGGTGGGATATATAATTGCAACTAGTGGTGTACATTTGGGAGGGAATTTTTTTTTTTTTAATTTTAAAGTCTTTTGTTAGGTGAAAATAGGATATATAGTGGTTTTTAGTTATTTTTATTAAATTTGAAATTTTTTTTTTTAATTAATATTTTTATTTTATTATTTTTTTTTTAAAAAATAAATATATATTATAAAATATAGATATTTGTTTTAATTTTTATTTTATTAAATGTTGAAATTTTTTAAAATTAATTAATCTTTAGTTTTTAAAAAAAGCTATTATAAATATTTATTGAAAGACATCACATCATAAAAGACCAAATCCCGTCCGATCTTTGCAGTCAAACACGATCGAGCTTCGTCAGTACTATGGTGAGAGATCACATGGGAATACGAGTGCTGTAGTTTTTATTATTTTTAGTAAGATTTTTTTATTATAGAATAAGGATATATAATTATATATTTTTCATTTATTTTTTATTTTTATATTTTTATTTTTTTATTTTTTATATTTTCATTTATTTTTTCTGTTTTATTTTTTTAATAAAGGAGGTGGGGGGGGGGAGATTGATATAGGATTTTTTATTTTTAATAAAAAGTAGGTATAAAAAATTTTGATTCAGTGATTCAGTGATTTTTGATATTAATGAGATATTAATGAGATATTAATGAGATATTAATGAAAAGAGATATAAATATATAATGAAAAAAAAAAGTGAACACTTCCAAATATGGAAATAAAAAAGAAAAGTGGAGGAGATGGGGGAGATTGGGGAGAGATTTTGGGCGAAAAATAATTTTTGGGGAGGAGAAAAAAAAAATTTTTTTTTTAATTATATTTTGACTATAGATAGGTTGAGAAATGGAATAAAAATTTTTTTTTGGTAGAGGTGGTGGGTGAGTGGTGGGTGAGTGGGTGGTAGTGGGTGGTAGTAACTGGGAGAAAATTTTCTCCCAAAATTTTGGTTATACTTTGATAATAGATTGATGGAGAAATGAAATAAAAATTTTAGCCCAAAAAATTTTGGCCTAGATTTTGACCAGAGTGGTAGTAACTGGGAGGAAAATTTAGCCTAAGTGGTAGTAATTGGGAGAAAATTTTAGGCTGAGTGGTAGTAACTGGGAGAAAATTTTGGGAGAAAATTTTGGTTATACTTTGATAATCGATTGATGGAGAAATGAAATAAAAATTTTAACCCAAAAATTTTTTGGGCCGAGTGGTGGTAGTTGGGTGGTAGCTGGGTGGTAGCTGGGTGGGTGATAGTGGTGGTCGGGTGAAAAAATTTGGGTGAATTTTTTTTTTTTTTTCACTTTTAAATATTAGTATGATAAAGAGAATTAAAAAAAAAATTTAAAATTTTTTTTTTTTTTTTACAAGTCAGAAAAAGTGGTAGTCTACGCCCAAGGTGGTACCAGTCGGGTTAAATCAAGTGGTGGTCTACAGCCAAAAAAAATTTAAAATTTAATAAAAAAATAGTTTATATAATAAAATTTTTTTAAATTTTAAACAAATATTAAAAGATATAATATTTATTAATTTATAAAAAAAAAAAGAATTTTTTATTAATAAAATATTAAATGAAAAATTAAAATGTAATTGACCAATAAGATTGCTCCATTTCGTCTTAAAGTCCGACAAAAAGGCAAAAGTGGGGGGCAATTGAAAATTTCATAGTACGGTTAAGAATTTTTATATATTCTCAGCTTAAATGACCCTCCCAGGTATTATAAGTGGGAAAGAAAAAAAAAAAAAATATAATCTAGTATTATATTCTATTTTCTTTTTGGCCACTTAGTGGGTTCATTTTATATGAAACCACCGCTACTATTTTGGGCTAGAGTAGTGTTTTTTTTGGGTGTAAAAAGTAGACTTTGGTCGAAAATTACAACCAAATCAACCAGTTGTAGAATCAAGAAAATTTATTTTTATTTGGTTCCTATAACCGGTTTCAATAATGGAGGATTCATCTTTTTTAAGATATCTCTTCATTGTTGTTGGGCGAACCTGGTATGAATGGCCTATGGCTAGAATTACTTTGGTAACCTACTTGGTGGTAATAACTTGGCGAGTAACCGAGCTATTTATTTAGCGGGTTAATGCCTAATGATAAACCACCCCCAAAGTTAAACTTTTGACTGAATTCTTCTGTCAATGGTTTTAACTGGGAAAATGACTAGTAGAACTGGCAATATGGGATAATTTACTTGAAGAGGGGTAATCTATGGTATTTTTATTAATACCGGTTTCTCCTGAATTCTTGTGAAATAAAAACAACCGTTCATGGTTAACATTATTGCTCATACCGATTAGGCTTCGGCCGAAAAGTGGGGTGGGGAGTTGTGGAAAAAGTTTTTAATTTTTTTTACTCTCCCTTTCCTTCGAGTAGTTACCTGGTTGATCCTGCCAGTAGTCATATGCTTGTCTCAAAGATTAAGCCATGCAAGTCTAAGTATAAGCAATTTATACAGCGAAACTGCGAATGGCTCATTAAATCAGTTATGATCTACATGACAAATTTTTTACTACTGGATAACCGTGGTAATTCTAGAGCTAATACATGCAAAAAAAGCCCCAACTTCGGAAGGGGTGCACTTATTAGGTAAAAACCATCCCACCCTTACCGGTGGTTTTATGGTGATTCATAATAATTAAGCTGATCGCATGGCCTTGCGCCGGCGACGGTACATTCGATTTTCTGCCCTATCAGGCTTATGATGGTAAGGTAGTGGCTTACCATGGCTATCACGGGTAACGGGGAATTAGGGTTCGATTCCGGAGAGGGAGCCTGAGAAACGGCTACCACATCCAAGGAAGGCAGCAGGCGCGCAAATTACCCAATACCGACACGGTGAGGTAGTGACAATAAATAACAATGCAGGGTCTTTATGGTCTTTGCAATTGGAATGAGTACAATTTAAATCCCTTAACGAGGATCAATTGGAGGGCAAGTCTGGTGCCAGCAGCCGCGGTAATTCCAGCTCCAAAAGCGTATATTAAAGTTGTTGCAGTTAAAACGTCCGTAGTCGAACTTACGCCTTGTTGGCTGGGCAGCTGGTCATTCATTTGGCTAGATTTGCCTCAGTCCGGGTGACAAAGTTTGGGTATGATCATGTTGGCTTCGGTCGGTGTGGTTCTCTGCCCAAGCGTATTACCATGAGCAAATCAGAATGCTCAAAGTAGGCCTTCGTGCCTGAATGTGTTAGCATGGAATAATAAAATAGGACCTTAGTCTTGTTTTGTTGGTATACTAGACCTTAGGAAATGATGAATAGGAACGGTTGGGGGCATTTGTATTTGGTCGCTAGAGGTGAAATTCTTGGATTGACCGAAGACAAACTACTGCGAAAGCATTTGACCTAGGACGTTTCCATTGATCAGGGACTAAAGTTGAGGGATCGAAGACGATTAGATACCGTCGTAGTCTTAACCACAAACTATGCCGACTAGCGATTGGATCCTCGCCACTGGCAGGATTCAGCAGCTTAGCGAAAGTAAAGTTTTTGGGTTCTGGGGGGAGTATGGGACGCAAGGCTGAAACTTAAAGGAATTGACGGAAGGGCACCACCAGGAGTGGAGCCTGCGGCTTAATTTGACTCAACACGGGGAAACTCACCAGGTCCAGACATAATAAGGATTGACAGATTGAAAGCTCTTTCTAGATTTTATGGGTGGTGGTGCATGGCCGTTCTTAGTTCGTGGAGTGATTTGTCTGGTTAATTCCGATAACGAACGAGACCTTATTCTGCTAATTAGCTGGGCCAACTTTTTAGTTGGTGGTTTCTAGCCTTCGGGCTAGCCAGCTTCTTAGAGAGACTACTGAATACAATTCAGGGGAAGTTTTAGGCAATAACAGGTCTGTGATGCCCTTAGATGTTCTGGGCCGCACGCGCGCTACACTGACAAAGTCAACGAGTTTATTTTATACCTTGGCCGGAAGGTCTGGGGAAACTTTTGAAACTTTGTCGTGCTGGGGATAGAGCATTGCAATTATTGCTCTTCAACGAGGAATTCCTAGTAAGCGTAACTCATCAGGTTGCGTTGATTACGTCCCTGCCCTTTGTACACACCGCCCGTCGCTACTACCGATTGAATGGTCATAGTGAGCATGTGGGATCTTTGAAGACTGGTTGGCAACAACCGGTTTTTGAGGAGAACTATGGCAAACTAGATTATTTAGAGGAAGTAAAAGTCGTAACAAGGTTTCCGTAGGTGAACCTGCGGAAGGATCATTAACTATTTGTGGGGAAAATAAGGCTTTAAAAAACCTTTTTCACCATTAATTCATCCATAATGTGGGTCAAACCACATGCGCAATGTTTTTTTTTAAAGGGTTAACTTTCGGGTTACTCTTTATTTATTATAATATGGCCTAAAAAACCATATTATTAATTTTTTTATACTAAATTTACTGAATAAACGATTGACCATAATTTATGGTTGTTTTAAAAATATATTAATTTATATAAAAACAACTTTCAGCAATGGATCTCTCGGCTTTCGTATCGATGAAGAACGCAGCAAATCGCGATATTTAATGTGATCTGCCTATAGTGAATCATCAAATCTTTGAACGCATCTTGCACCCTATGGTATTCCGTAGGGTACATCTGTTTCAGTACCATTCAAACATCTCCCTCAATCCTATTTTTTTTATAGAGAATGAGATCAGAGATAAATTATAAATGGTCCTGGGTAAGCTGTGCTATAGTCTTTATTGACTATACCTGACGGAATTCTATCACTACCCGCCCTTATATCTTTATGGTATAAGCTCGGTGCTAGGAGGTAGGAGCATAGTAAAGAACCTAACTTGCCTTTGTCAGCCTTCTTCATTAAAGGACATGATGCGACTGTGGGACGCCCGATTACCCTCGACTTAAATATCTGTTAAGGTTAAATTCTTGACTAATCTTTTGCAAAAAAGAATAGGATAGAGAATTGGCTTTAATGTTTTTACATCTAGAGTTATAAATCATTTTGACTCCTGATGGGAAAAAAAGCTCAAGAGTTCTTTACGAATTCTTTTTGCCCACTTTTCCATTTTTTTGGCCTGAAATCAGATGGGACTACCCGCTGAACTTAAGCATATCAATAAGCGGAGGAAAAGAAAATAACAATGATTCCCTCAGTAACGGCGAGTGAACAGGGAAAAGCTCAAAGTTGGAACCTGGTGGGCCTAGCCTACCCGGATTGTAAACTAAAGTTTTTGGGTCGTTTAGTCAGCCAGATAAATAAGTCCTCTGGAAAGGGGCGACATAGAGGGTGAAATCCCCGTCTTTGGTCTGAGCATGATTAGGCGTTTGGCCTGGAAACGAAGAGTCAGGTTGTTTGGGAATGCAGCCTAAAATGGGAGGTAAATCTCTCCTAAAGCTAAATATTGACGAAAGACCGATAGCGAACAAGTACCGTGAGGGAAAGATGAAAAGCACTTTGAAAAGAGGGTCAAAAAGTACGTGAAATTGCTGAAAGGGAACCGTATAAAATCAGACTTACTGGTAGGTAATCAACCTTCCTCTCGGGGAGGGTGCACTTGCCTGCTATTGTATGCCAGCAATACTTTGGTTGGGAGGAAAAAAGTAGGAGAAATGTAGCCTGGGTTTCGGCTTAGGTGTTAT